>CM061531.1:96464132-97064132 GCA_030545055.2 Neoaliturus tenellus
ATAAAACTGAAACATACTTCATGTGTTATATATTGAGTTTGGTGAAGTTCATTGATTATATTTAAACAATAACGGATTTCTTTTGCATTTTATCTCACAATAACTATTTAGTCTTGATTACATTAAAACAGTTTTTAATTTACACATATACATTTTAACAGAAGATGTTTAACGTAGAAAATTAAATGATGATTTTTTTGCTAGATCGTGAAATAAACTTTAAAAAAGAAGATGTTAATTGAACCAAAAAGTGGCAGTATCGCTCCAGCTTGGATTGTCAAAACCAAGTGAAATGTCAGCCTCGGAATATTAGGATCCTGAGAACAAATATAATTAGAAAATAATTTGGTAAAAACTTACTCATTCTGTCAACTATATTTTTCATAACTACTCGTTTATTATTAAAAAGATTAGATCGATATCAAGCTTAGACAAACTTACAAATCGTTTGGTAGTGTATTAAAAACCAAATAATCATTTTCTCGATTGCTCTAAACGATGATGTTGCTATATACAAGTGATATAATCCCAAAGATCTTGTCCCAATTCTCTTCCAGCATGGCATGAATGTTAAGTGGTGTCTGGGATAACCTGGCTGTCTCGCCAAGATGTATGGGTTTACGCAGCGAATATCAAGGCGTTTGTACTCTCACACTTCTACCGTGAATGCTGGATATAAATCATGTGATTGATATTGTTCAAGTTATGTAATACACACAGATATGTGTTTTATACAAAATCCATTGTACATTATTGATTTGGGACGTATGAATAATATAAAACTTCTCATTTATCGTACTATATTTAATAAATATAATAGCTTACAAAAAATATTTATTTAATTATTTTTCTTAATATTAGTTAACAATTTGGGCCGATTACATACGTGTCATTAAATTCCATATTTTTAGCTTTTAACAAGGCACAAACATCATGGTTCTTTTTTTAAATAATGGAAGTCGATGTGACTTCAAGAATAGAGCGTGGTTGTTACAGAATGTAGCGTTGCGTTGGCCCCAATTAGTCATACCTTATAATTGCGACCGGTGTGCAATGACCTGGAGCGAGGGAGGCAGGCAATATCGCACCACGTGTGGACCAGATCACAGTGCGGTGTGAGGTTGGGACACCGCAGACCGCGGCGGCGGCGGAGTGACGTCATCACAGTCGACTGGATACGACCGACACTACCACACCGCACCGGCCCAACTGATACGTACTACGCAATCCGTGTGAAAATACCTTCCCTCCTAACTGATTCAATGTAAGGTTAAGCGAGGAAACAATTTATGAGATAGAAGACATCAAAAATAAGAAAACAACACTTTACAAAAAAATTCTAAATGGTTGTATTTATTTAGCTATAAGTTGCCTATGAATTTTTCTTAGCTTGTCAATGGTGTTTAAATAAACAAAACATAAAGACAGTTAGTATAACTTGTAGCATATTCTTACTATCGGAAGTGTGTATTCCTCAATTTAATCTTAAATACTTACATTCCGAGAAAACAATCAAGCGAAACGAATTTTCAAAGTATTTTATTTTGAATTTTCTTGGTTTAAAGTTACGGCAGTGTGTAAATAGTTGTAAATTCTAATGCGATGAAAATATAATCAACAAACACAATATTTCTTGAATATAATGGGATACTGTTGTTTTTAGTTTATGAAAGAAATCGTTAAATCTAATATTATTTCATTATTTCATATTATATATATCGTAGTGAAAATATAAACCAATAATATAAAATTTCAATTATTAAAAAAGTTATTTAAGAAAATTAAAAATGTAAAGAAAAGTACTAATTTAACGATAATTAAAGATTCGAAACTTACAAAAATAAATAACACATTAAAACAATATTTTTGCCAAGTTTACAAGAATTCTTATTCCTTAGAGCTGAAAAACCGTTTATTACATTAAGACGGTTTAAAGGTGAACATGAAATACACGTTCACCAATATATGTTATAAGAGGATTATGGGGGATTTATAACTTAGTAGAAGCGTTGGTTTAAGAGATATATCCTTCTCATTGGAAAAACGTGTTATCCAGTTATTTTAACAATTTTATGTGGTGATTGATAATTAAATCAGAAAAAGGTGATTTTAAATTAAGTTTGGATGCATGAAAAATATTAAAAAATATATTAAAAAGCAAATTGTGAGAGGTAAATTTTTTAAATTTCTACATTAATTGTGAACGTTACGGGTATACTTTAACAATAATTAAATCTATGGATTTAATGGACGATTTTAGGGTTTATTTACTTAAATTACTTCGATCAGGACATTAATAACATAGTAACTAAATAATGTTGGTTGATCGCTGGCCTAACTATTAGCTTTTTTAATTTCAGCCAAAACCAAATAAATTTGATTGTTATGGGATTCATAAAGTGACCGATAGTTCCTCTTTAAATGTTTTGTTTTTCAAAAAATGTTAAACATTATCGGTAGGTAAAATACTTAAGGAAAACATTTTTTTGAGAACAATGGATTAACAAGCTGGGCAGCTTATAGTAGTTATAGTGCTCGCCTTTGAATTCAAAGGTTGCCGGTTCGATCCTGAGAAAAGTTAGTAGCTTTTTAAGGTTCGATTACGGACCCAGTTGCCATTTGTCATTGGGCTATAATTAATGATGCTTTCTAACAACTGGTCGATGTTAGATAGAACGAGACTGGGGTTGGGACCGTCGCCAGTCAAAACGTAAAAAAATGCCACTGGCGTAAATACACACACAAAAAAAATCATAACTTAAAACATTATTTAATTAGAGTGACTGGTAGTTTAAAATAAGTTAAAGTTCATTGTTATAACAAAACATTTTTATCAAGCAATAATTTAAAGTATAAAACACAAACATTGCCATAATAACTGTCACGCTTTTAGCTGCTTGTAAGCAAGATTATCAGAAGAATGTAAATTAATATGAGGATTCCCAACTTACTTTGGGAGGAGTAAAAAGTAGTTAAAAGTTGCAGAAGCTGATTGGACCGCACCTGTCACCAGCAGCCCAACTTGTTACAGCCGCACTTCACAAATCGAAACAAACTTTCTATACACTGAGATGAGATTGGAGGCTCAGGGCATAAACTCGCAGACCTAAGTGGTTTGTCTCAATCTTGTGTGTTGGATAGAGACTTCACAAGTAATAAATGTTCAGTTTGGAACAAAACCGAATAAAAAACCTTTTAGCCAAGGCCATAATGAGATTTTGGAAAAAAACTATAGTTTCTGAGATTCCAGTGGTGACAGTATTATATAGTGTGATAAAATAGTCTCGGGACGGCTTGATAATTTTTAAACCGATTGAAAGTAATACAATTTTAATTTGTATGTAAAACTTATAAAATGTACTTTTTCACACATGTATAAGATTTTTACCTCTCCAGTGGATCGACCTATAAGAGCAAAAGAAAGTCTTAAATGTAAGCTTGTTAATTAAAGGTTCAATAAATAGAGAACAATGCAACACACCCGACCTTATAAGGACAAGCAAGTAAGAAATGGTCGGTGATCAAACTTTATATGAAGGCAATATTGTCAAAAACAAAAAGTGTAATAACTCTCTATACTTCGGCTTTTTAGGTCGGGTTTGTTGCATAGTGTTTAGAATGCAAAGCCCTTTATGTTTAAGAATCAGATGACATAGGCCAACAAAGTTTACTCCCATTTTGTAATGCATATTAGTATTTACATTATGCTCTACTTTCATTTCATATTTACAAAATTGGAATCATTGATTAGATCATTTAATTTTTTTACTTTTTTTCCTCATGTAATCTTTTGATAAAATTCTCAGTTTTATTAGAAATTGCAGTATAAAAATGTAAAATGGCCAACAATTTGAAAAAAAAACATACATCGAGAAACATATTTTTCCCCTGAAAAATGTCATTACACCAAAATGATAAAGATACAAATAAATACGGACCCGTTGCAGGGATAAAAGTTAGGTGTAAAACATAAAATGGCGGTTAGCGGCTTGACGAAGCATTTTAGGAAGTATTTTATAGGTATAATCTTTTTAGATTATTTTGGCTTGCTGAATAACCTGGAAAAGTTTGTAAATGTTGAAGCTGGACACAGTGCATACCAGTTGTTTTAGTTTAGGATGTTCAAATCAGGAAGGAAGTCAAATATTGAACGAAAATAAATCTTAAAATTTCAAATAAACCGTGTTTAAATTATTTATTATTTTTATATATTTGCAGTAAGATGAGAAATATTGTTCATCACTCTTAATTGTAATTAACAGGAAGTTTTTTTCTTGGCTTAATCGTATTTCCAAGCAAGATTTGACTATTTATTTCCTAGTATTATATTTGAATGTCTAAATGAAAACACGCTATTATGTCTCGTTTTGTATGGTAATCGATGCTATTGTAGCTTATAATATCGTAAATAAGCACTTGTGCTTTAAAAGCTCAATATTACTGAGCATAAATGTGACCTTCCACAGGATATAATATCTCCAAAATGAACTTATCTTCCAAAAATCGATTTTGAGTATCGATTTGGTTTCCATGTATACAGTACAAAATTCTAAGCAATTTGGTTAAAAATTATTAACATATCTAGAGAATGGCTGAGTTATGATTTTTTGAAGTTTGAATATTGTAAAACCTAGTTTTTCGGGAAATCAGTGTCGAGTTTCACCAATGTTTACTACACAATAATTACAGTAATAAAGCAGGAATGTACTATAATATGATATTAATTTGTAGGTAATTTCTCCCCAAATTCGAATCTTATTTGAAACTATCTTTGATTCTCTAGAAACTGTAATTGAAAACGTTTAAGGTGTTCACCGAGTTATACGGTGTTATTTCACCCCTAAATTATACTATTATTTTTAATTTTTGCATAAGTTCCTTCCATTGTTAGTTAAACATACTACATACAAATGAGGCAAACACTAAACAGTGAAACAAACTTAATCGTTATTAACAGGTGTAAACAAACAATTGAATAGCTTGATCCCTTTAAAAACACCTGATTCTAGCACAGAGATTTAAAATCAAAAGGGACCTAAACTTCAAGCATAGGAATTGCCTGGGAAGATAAGGTAAATTTTCCTGTGGACGGTCACAAATGGTTATACGTTTTGGTTCTGTCGATGGTATTTTTAGGTTATTACAAAAAATACGAAAGCGAAGTTTGAAGACTTCATAAGTTTAAATTCCAGACGCGCTATAGAATGAAATGTACGGTAAGGTTAGTAAGGTCAACAATATATAGAAAAATTACTTTTCTCAACGCTAACCTTTTAATACTGAATAACCTTACTTCTGGTGGCTCAACATAACTGATCCAGTTTTTCCTCTGTTCATAGAATGGCGATTTTAACATCACAATAAGCTAACGAGATAATTATTAAAAATATAATTCATTATTGCCTTTATAATATCTTTAATGTATTATATTTATAGGCTTGTATATAGTTATAGTGTAAGTGTAAATACATCGAGTAGTGTTGGAAGACATTTTATTATTTCAACCTGAGTAATGATTTTACCATAATTATTCTAGCAGAAACAATGAAATAATATCGCTCATAATACGATACGAAATTTAATGGCTGTGTCATCTAGGCACTTGGTGGCCTCAAAACCAAAGGTCTAATCTTACCACACCGGCAATGATAAGGTTTTACTGATAGTCTTAATTCATTAAATTTATGTGTATGTTACCACAGTCCTACGACAAATATTCCATGAAACCTTTTATATAATATCTCATGTAATCGGTAAGAGCCTGTTTTTTATCTTTAAGACTGAAAGTAATAATTTACTTCACAACTTTTGTGACACATGTCTGTTATGCACATTTCAATAGAATGATGAACGCGCGGAGCACCAGGTGTGAACTCGGTGTTGACAGCTATGTTTGAATAAGTCTAGAAACGAGACTTCATAATGCTGGGCACACCACACCTCCAGATGTCACAAGAATGCCAACACAACTTTTTGAATCGAGGGTAGATTTTTGGGCAAAAGTTAATTTTACCACGGATTTTGATGTTTAAATATAAATGTAAATAATTCACATAAACCATCATGATTTACCTGCATTCTTGTATTCACTCAAGAAAAATATAACCAACATTTTTTTAATAATATAGTTTTGCCTTCATGACATATACAACGAAAATACAGGGTGGTTATAAAGTCCCTTCCCCCCTAGTAATTTTCTACAATTTATATTAAAAGTGATTTTCAATGACGGGATTCATTGTATAGGTACATACTCTAACTTTTGTAGTATTTTAAAATTTTGGGAGTTAACTGAGGTATAAGATGTAGGAGTCAACTTCAAAATTCCTTATGAGAAGCTAGTCATGCCATGCGACATGTCAAATAACACTGCCTTTTCCCCCTGGAAACAGTGGTGCAAACTAAATTCAAAAGGGTTATACCGTTTTCAAGATATCGTTAGGTTTAAGATGTAGGAGTCGACTTAAAAATTGTAACTAGAAGCTAGTCATGCGACATGTCAAAGAACACTGCCTTTTCCCTTTGAACACAGTAGTGCAATCAAAATTCAAAAAGGTTATACCGTTTTCAAGATATCTTTAGGTCTAAGATGTGTAGACCTAGCTTCTAGTTAAAATTGTTAAGTCGACTCCTACATCTTAGACTTACAGATATCTTGAAATCGGTATAACCCTTTTGAATTTAGATTGCACCACTGTTTTCAGGGGGAAAAGGCAGTGTTATTTGACATGTCGCATGACTAGCTTCTAGTTAAAATTTTTAAGTCGACTCCTACATCTTAGACCTACAGATATCTTGAAAACGGTATAACCTTTTTGAATTTAGATTGCACCACTGTTTTCAGGGGGAAAAGGCAGTGTTATTTGACATGTCCCATGACTAGCTTCTAGTTACAATTTTTAAGTCAACTTCTACATCTTAGACCTACAGATATCTTGAAAACGGTATAACCTTTTTGAATTTAGATTGCACCACTGTTTTCAGGGGGAAAAGGCAGTGTTATTTGACATGTCGCATGACTAGCTTCTAGTTACAATTTTTAAGTCAACTTCTACATCTTAGACCTACAGATATCTTGAAAACGGTATAACCTTTTTGAATTTAGATTGAACCACTGTTTTCAGGGGGAAAGGCAGTGTTATTTGACATGTCGCATGACTAGCTTCTCATAAGGAATTTTGTAGTTGACTCCTACATCTTAGACCTCAGGTAACTCCCAAAATTTTAAATTACTACAAAAGTTAGAGTATGTACCTACACAATGAATCCCGTCATTGAAGATCACTTTTAATATAAATTGTAGAAAAATATTAGGGGGGAAGGGACTTTATAACCTCCCTGTATAATATCAACATTAAATCTTGTATATTAATACATAGGGCAAATTATATTAAGTTTTCCATATTTGAATGGAGATCATTTGACTTTTTAAGTTACAATTGACAATATCGTAATTTTAACTCCTAATGCCACGTTATGTGTTGATCTAAAAGGTTCAAAGTTTTACACTATACTTAAAAATCGTACTTGCTAACACATCGAGGTCCAAACTGAACTTCTATTTAAGAAAAAAGTATATAAATCAATTTTTGTAGTTTAATGTATTTTACAGTGAAGTACAGCACTGCCAAAGTGAGACTCAATATGGTGCAAAGTATGTTTGCTTTATGCGCAGCGCAGCTTACGGCAAGCTCCATTCTGCGAGTGACAGGTGGCGTAAAATTACGATCGATTGGTGGAGAAAAGGAGAGAACGTATAAGAAATGTTGTGATTTACAGAAAGCCACTTTTAAACAAATATGTTTATTTCCTTATAGATGATTTATTTTATATTGAAGTCCTTTAACCCTATACTTTTCCTTTATGTCACTTTTAATGTTGTAACGGTTTATGAAGCTTCGTAGAGAATTCAGAGTTCTTTAAATTAACCATAAGTTATAACGGTTCAGGGTACTCCTTTAATTACTGTATCTAGGTTTGTATTAAGTTCATCGATGATTGTGATTTTATCATTGTTCACATTGATAGAAGTCATGGTTTTGATTTTATGTCTACCGTCATCGAATTTACGTCAGTCAAAACACCAGTTAAAATGCAAACGGCGTGACTTTTCAATTTCGATATTTGTAAATTTTATGACACTGAGATAACAAGTGTAACTGATGTGTGATATGTTAGGTTACTTTTGGCCTTGTTAAAGATTTAGTTTGCAACACTTTATTATAAGATTTTATATTTTATTCACTGCCTACGCAATTTTCCAATGAAGGCAAACTTAATTCTTAAGCATTTTTCAAATGTGATACAGTTTTGATATAACTTAGGATTCTACATTAAATGAGGAATAAAAAAGCACTTAAACTTAGCCTACAATACACATCTCTCACAAGTGTCGGTGGTTGATACAAAATATTTGTTAATGTTTAAGATGTATTTTAATTTTTTGCTTTGTAAACTACATTTTTACTATGGATCTGTCCTTCACCTTTCCATTACACGCAGTGTTTAGCAGAAGTGTAACTAGTTACTGCGATAATAATGCATGAAGATAGTATTAGGTAATATTGATACAAGGCTACAGACCGAACCAATAACACAAGGTAAGCAATCCCCGTCAGTCCCTGGATAATTCGGTCTTATAATCAGGGGCCCCAGGTTTACCTTTGGGATTCGGGCCATATTATATGTCAGTACTTTATATTTCATAGCTACACATATACAAAAAATTATATATTCAACATTTATCATACACAGAATATGCGTTAATACATTCCATAATGATGTTAATATGATCAATGTTTTTCACATTAGTCATTTGTTTAACTATTTATTTGGTACCATGGTACAATTAAGGACTTTAAATAATAAAAACATGTAGCTTAATTACCATAGTAATAATTAAACCCTTCTATATTTTACAATACCCCCCCCCCTTCTATCGTCAAGTCCTTCTATCGATCAGATATACAAATCAAACTTAAGACAACTAGACGTTATATGGAAAGTAAAGTTCTGGTCATGTAATTCTGCTCTATCATTCCTTAAGATAAATTAACGCAAATGAACATCAGAGGGAAGAATCACATTCCTTCACATCCAGGGGAATTTCCCCACCTACGTTGGAATGTTCATAAACTTTCTCATACATGAACTCAATAGGCAAGTTTTTAAACTTGCTTTTGTATAATTAGGTGGTTTAAAAGTAACTTGGATTTCATGCCTTTAAGTAGATACTAGGTAACAGTCCTAAATAAAATTACCACAGAGCTGAAAATAAAATAGTACAATTAAATTGATTAAATTTTATGATGTTCATTTTACGGTGTTTAACTTATCAACTTGCATGATAAATAGCAAGTACATTTCCTTTACATTAATTCTATAAGATAAAACATTAGGTACATTTTTTTCAGAAGTTACTCCCATAAACCGCATTATTGCTCCAAGAATTATTAATGGATGAAGGACATTTTTTTTTATTTCCTAGTTTTCATAGGTATATAATGTATACTTAATTATAAACTTTTAATGTAAATTTAAAGGCGATGGTTTGTGTTGTTCATTAATAAACAGGTTCTTAGTAAATCTATTCTTGAAATATAATTATCTGTTTAGTGGTCAATAATACATACGTTATTTATTATTATAATTATACATTCAAGGCATGAAGACTCGAAAGAAAAAAATGTAAGTTATGTTCCGAGCTTCATATTCTCATATTTTTGGAATAGCAACCATATATATACCCCTAAAGTACGTCTAGAGGACTTAGATGTCTTAAATCTGGAGATTTCGATTGAGACTTCGTTTATATTCTCATTAGTGTATAGCCGTAAGATTGAAATGCATAAGAAATTTACCCCCTGACATCTCCAGAATACAAGCCCTCTAGAGAATTTACTTTGGAAGAATATCTAAACAATAAGGCATGTGAAAACCCAAAGCAATATAAGAACTTAAGACGAGTATTATGGATGTAATAAGCGGAATTACAAGTGCCACTATAAAAATGACTTCCAATTTTTTACTAAATAAAATATAAATTGAAAAATTGTTAATGGACGTCTATTTCAACACCATAAGTAAACCAAATATAATTAAAATCTCGTAAAGAGTCTTAATAAATGTGATTAACAAAATATGCACCCTAAATGTTATGTTCCCAATTTTCATTATTTTCAAGTTCTAGGGTGCGTTGTAAAAGAAACATCCTGTGTAAGTGTAAGTTGGGCTAATAGCCAGTGACAGTTGAAAGATCCGCCGAGAGAGTCGCTAATGTCGTTGATTAAGCCGCCCGTGGTGTTGGCGAGCCCGCCTCATTTGATTAACGGATATCGGATTATTCGCTGAAAGGGAAACGAAATGGTTTCTCTGCGAAATGGTATCATGTTTCAGTCTGATTTCAGATTTGTATTACCTTCCTCCTAAATGTGAGATTCTTGTGTATTATTAAATGTAAAATAAATATCTTCGACGCAGCAGATCTGCGTACTTAGCGTATTTCCAATGGAATTTCAAGATTTCTTGATTTTTTACGGAAATATTCAGGTATAAGCGCAGGTCAATTGCTTTGAAATCAAATTTATTCGGCAATAAAGGCAATAATTTACACCAAAATATTCCCACAAGAGCCATGACTAGTCCTTACATATAAAAATTAACGCACCTTAAACTATAATTAAGTTAATAAAAAGGATTGAAACTAATTGACCTAAATAGGAATTTTAATAATAGAAAAAATAGGCAGGCATAAGAATTTAGACATTACATACTTATTCAGAAATTAAAGTAAAATAAAGAAAGTATATAATACTTGTTTTCAAACCAACAAAGAATGGCTTAAGATACGTAAACCTCTTAGATTTTAAAAATTGACAAAATTATACTAAAATGACATATAAAGACTAATTTATTCCTCGAATAAAACTTAACCATTACCGTAGATGAAGGATAAAATCAACTACGTGGATTGCCACTTTCAAGATAGTATAATATGAAAGTTTTACGAATGTACTGTGTCCAATAGGTCCAGAGAGCAGTTTCACGCTGTATGTTGAGGGGCAGTCAGGAGGGACAAGTTTGTCCTTATGTGGTGGAGATGCATACTAACTGCTGTCTAAGGATTTTTCATCTTCCTCATAACTGACTGGGTACCTGAGTGGTTATAGTGCTCGCCTTTGAATCCAAAGGTTGCCGGTTCGATCCTGAGAAAAGTTGGTGGCTTTTTAAAGGTTCGATTCCGGACCCACTTGCCATTTGTCATTGGGCTATTAATTAATGATGCTTTCTAACAACTGGTCGATGTTAGATAGTAACAAGACTGGGGTTTGGACCGTTCCCCTTCAAAACGTTAAAAAAAGCCACTGGCGTAGAAACACCCAAAATAAATAAATAAGCAGCATGAGAATGAGTTTGAGGCCAAAACAGGTTTCCCATTATATGAGTGTTGTAAGCAAATATAAGTTTAAGAATGCCTACTAAAGATGCAAACACAAATTGATAAGGTCATATCGTAGCCTATTCGTGCTTATTCTATTCCTTCTCGGTCCTGTTCTGAGTTGGTCCGTGAGAGTGATTCACTCATTCAAATCAACTCAGAACAGGACCGAGGGAGAAAAGAAAGTTGGGTCATGTTAAAAGGCTATAAAGGATGCTTAAATGGGATTATATCGCCTTAGGGGACCATAGGAGCCTTTACGAGCTTAAAATCGGCCCAAAAATGATAAAAATCTCGATAGAATCAGCTTAAATGTATTTTAAATGACTTTTAAGGAGCCTGTAGCAATTGAAAATACTTAAAATAGTTAGTTTTAGAGTGCCCGTATTGCATAACATCATCAATTGTCGTTTAGACAGAATAGGAAAATTGGGAAAAAATGTAATAAACTTTTTTGGCTTAAAAAATTAGTTTTTCGGTATTTTTTCTATTAAATCAACGGGGTTTTTCGGGGAAATCAATCAGAGGGTCTTTCATACCCATAAACCAATCTGTTTTCACCATAAAACCCAGTATATACATTTAGCGACACTACCTCAGGTCTCGCTCCCCCCCTGTGTGGCGGCCCCACGGCTGCACCGGTGACGTCACCGCCTATGACAAACTACCTTATATCGCGAATAACTTTTGTGTTTATAGCTCGATTTGGATGGTGTTTGCGTATTTCTTTTCTCCATTAGACGCCCGACAGGACAGTACAAATTCCGATCCTTAGTTCCTTACAGGTAAGACGTCAGAGCTCGTTTAAAGTGCGAATTCATCTAAAACCTAGGAAAAAAGTATGGTTTTATTGCGAAATAAAGGTTTAGGCAATTCAATACTGGTCCTAATCATGTCCAATCGATTCTCCTTACTGGAATGTATCGTTTAAGTCAATAAAATAACAATATTGAACAGCCACCTGAGCGACGTAAATGATTAATAATATAAACTTGCAATTTTTAACAACGCGCTAAAAGGCGACTTTAGAGGTTAATTTCTCACATTCCACGTGACGTGGAAGTATTATTTCTATCAATTCCTACTTATTCCAGTGCGTTCTCGGTGATTAAAATCATTAAACCATCATTCGGAATTGTGTTAGCCCTAAAACTACTGTTAAACATGGCTTTTCGTACAGTTGAGAAAGATTGTTTCGGCCCGACATTTACCTTCTGTATCGGGTTAAGCCGTATTTATATGCAATAGAAACGTTGTTAACGCTTTTATTTTCACATTATAAAGTAGTTTGCAAGTCGTTAGGATACTCTTTATGCTCAGATAGTAATATAATTTAGGAAAAATTTAGGAAAACAGAGAGTTTTCTTTGTCTAATGAACAAAGGAATTGCGTATAGTTGTGAAACTTAAGTTATATTTCGTATTAGGAAAATCCAAAATGGGATTTTAAGTAAGATTACTACGGTAAGAACAGTCCCCAATTTGTTAACCTCATTTTCGGAAATGGGCAACAACGAAATATTGTATTCTAAGCAGAACTCTACTTGTTAGTTGTAATCTTAACTTAAACCAAATCTAACAAAGAAATCAGTTTTTATTCGCATCGGACCATCATTTTTGGTTTCACATAGGCATTACCCAGCATTGGTATCTATCATTTATGTATTAGACACAGTATTTGAGCTGTTACAACTTAAATATTAGAGAAATATAGCCCGCAGTGACGCCTTGGACCCGCTTCGCGGACAGTCTAAGACGTGCGCTCTTCGACGACGTTCGGCGAATAATAAAGGCATTTTAAACAACGCACTATTTTTAAACTTATAAACACCTTTAGAATAAAATGCCGAATACACCAGTACAAGTCTGATGTCCGTACGATGATTAGTTCATTAGTAAATCAAGTTTATTCACTGGTTTCTTTGTTCCGCGAGAGCGGGATTTGAAAACTGCTTTATCGCATTTTATTTTGGATTACACTGTTTAATTTCGTGATTTGTAGTAAAAAGGCCATTTGCGTAATCGAAAAGAATATAATAATGGTCTAAAAAACAATTGAAATCCTTTTATTAGCTCACTAAAGGCAAAACATCTCCTTTATCTCTAATAATAATCAGCTAGCTATTTTCATCAAAAATCATTAATAAGCCTTTTTTAGGGATAGTTATCATGTTAACCCAATATTAAAAAATACCAGGTTGAAGATAAACGCCATAATAGTTCACAGAACAGTACATACAATTTGTTTTATCCAGTCTTAAGCTGATACAGGGCGCGCCACGGGATATTTCGGGGTCCCAAAAGCCCACTGCCGCTACAGTAAGGCCATGTAATACGTCTTTAAGCATCCTTTATAGCCTTTTAAAATGACCCAACTTTCTCCCCTCGGTCCTGTTCTGAGTTGATTTGAATGAGTGAATCACTCTCACGGACCAACTCAGAATAGGACCGAGAAGGAATAGAATCGTAGTTGCCTAATCGTAGCTGCACGGTGCTGAAAAATGCACTATCAGACTAGCCTCAAGATCGTGATTGAGCCGCTCCATGAAATTTTCCCGGTCCAGTTTGGGCAGATTCCAGCCAATTGTGTTTTGGGTACCCTGAGACAGAGGCAATTCGTTTCCTCGCAATTAGGAGGGGATAATCAATGGCGGTGTCCATCACTCCCCATTCGCCGCAATGAGTAGACTGTTGTACAATATAAGATCATTTTTAAGACATCGATGACTCTGTAGTGCAAATTTTAAGGTGAATATGACTAAAGGGTAAGTTTGATAAATCAAATGAGGTGTTACTTTGTTACTAACCAGCATCAAAATTGTCACAAGCGGTCTCAAAATCCATTAGCATATCCCCAAACTGACTGAGCTAGGCAGGCGAGGGATGTTTGAGGAGGTTTCGCTTGCATTTGTCGGCCTAGGGCCACGGGAGACGGAGCGCGATCGGCAATTCTCCAAATTTATGGGAGACCTGTCATAGCCACAATGAACTCTTGAGAATGTCTTGTCTCATGTCTTGAGAATGAAATAAATCACTGGAGGCGATTTAAAATGGCGGTCAAGATTAAATATAATTTAGAATAGCTTTTAAGATATTTGGGCAATTGAAATTAGGCATACACTTTACAATCGTTCAAGATAATATCTTGATTAAAATTTACATCAGTCACATGGTTTATATAACGGATAATATTTGCTTTAAACGTTACTATACATCCTCGTTAAAGTGATACCCATTTTAATGTACTAAGCAAATCATTCAAATTTTCTAGGTATATTTTTAAGTCCTCATGGATCTATTGCCACATTGTTATTCCCATAACGCCTGATTTTTTTAACTTGCAACTTATTTCGCTTACCATGACAAGTCATTAATATATTATGAGGTAACCATTTATTAGGTTAAAACAAAGATAGTGTCCGGTATGACTTTATTAAACCACAAATCTTAGAATCAAATAAATGTGGTTCTGTCATCCAATATTCAATCAGTGCGGTCTCTAGTGGTACAATGAATCTCCTCGTCAGTGGATGTAGCCATTGTAGGCCAGCCAACCGGACAACCTCATCTGAGCCTATTGTGACCTGATAATTAATGACAGAGGTTTAGAGAAACGATTGCACAGTAGTATTGTGATGGGACTTAGTTCAAAGAGTAAACCGTATTACCATTACACTGTGTATTGAGCACCAATCGTAATTTACTACAAGTTTAATAATAAAAATAACATCATAACGGGGTGTATTAAGGCAACGGAATGAGAAACTATGAAAAGTTTTCAAGATACCAAATTTTTGTTATGGACACCATGACGATCAAGTTTTGCAAATATTTTTGAAAAATTAGACATTTTTAATAGAGGTAACAATAACAAAGTCAGGACCTGTATTCTTATCAGGAAATGGGGGGCGGGGGGGGGGGGGGATTAATCAATAGCTAGCCTGTTGAATAACTAAAAAAGTCACATTATAGCGCACTTTTCTAGGCGTTCATTGAAAGTTTATTTATTTAGTTTAATAGATTTGGTACCCGTAGGTTTTAACGATTTGCTTCGTAGGTACATTTGAAAGGGATATCGTCCTGTACAATCTAAATACTCCTTCGCTCTTTCTCCTACGTAAACTAGTAATTCTTTCTCATAATTCTTATATTTTATCAGACAAATGTTTATGTTTTCTCCTATTTCATTTTGCGAGATTCGGTTTTGTAACTTTTTTTATTGGTCTCAACTAGTTTGTCTCTCCCCCTCACCTCTTCAAGCTTGTGAGGTCTTTCAATGTGATTCAAGCTTCTCCTTTCAAATTGATTTATTTAATTCGGTATATTGTTTTGTATCGAATTCCACCATTGAAGTTTCATCTTTAACTAGACTGCACAAACTTAAATCGTTTTGTTCTATATGGTGTCTCTTAAAATATTCGTCCTCTCTTCACGCGTGACCATACCAACGCGCTCACTGGAGTATAAGTCGATGTTTTGACATTACTACAGTCCAAAAGCCTTAAGTAAAAACAGCACCCCTTTCAATTTCGTGCATGACAATATTTGGTTAAGTTGCCTACTAATTTTATCAACATGGACTAGTTGAGAACAGCGTATTTATAGAAAAATAAAGGTTATCGAAGGAAAGTAATCAATATTAAGCTATGATAATTAATTTAATATGTTATGATGATTTGGTTTTACAATAATTTGAAAACGCTGAATAAAGATACAATTACATATTTAAAGTATTTACGGCGACATAAATATGGGGGTTTACATTAAAACCATTAATAAATGGCTAATTGACAAAAAGTATTCAAGTAATTGAAAGGAAGACTTATTGTGGGTGAGTAGAATGATATTTCCTTATTTAAGATACACACAGAACTCACATTAAATTTTTTGTGGTGTCACTAACAATTTGAGAACAATAATTGGCCGTATAGTCCATGGTGCAATTAAAAAATACGATCCTCGAACGAATTAAAATCAGAATATTAACGAGGAAGATTCCAAATATCGTACCGATACAAACCGATGTTGTTCTAACAGTATATTGTTATAATATTCTTAAGGTATTCAAATAGATTAATGTTTATACCATTAGAATACCTGAAGTGATCAAATACCCATATGTGAGTTTTAGTAATATTTATAATTTGATAAAATAGTCGAGTTTAGTCCTTAAGTCCAAACAAAAGAAAATTTTCATTTTTATTATCACTTTCGAGCTACGATATACTTGAAACGTTCCATATTGTCAGTGCAGATTCCTCCAATATGGTGACATCGCATCATGAATAAACCATTCAATCTCGAGGAAGGAATAAATAATATGTGAGTTACTATTTATTTATAGCAATTTATATTTTGTTGGACGGGCAGATTTATATGAATTTCGTTAAGGGTTGAGAATCACTGTCATACTTAACCATCGATAAACGATGCAATTGTTATTAAAACATTATTAATTGGGTTTATTCACGGTTTTAAGTGGCGTACTTAATATTTCAATCATTTGATGTGTTTTTTGCTATCATCTTATTAGTGTTTTGTCTAAATATTTTTTTATATTTATCAGTCGTTGAAAAATCCTTGACGATTTAATTTTTGTTACTCTACCTACGGCAACTATACATGTTAAAAAATAAACAAAATAGCAAACGAGAGTTAACCACTGTTGGGTTTTGTTGAAATATCAATCAACAGTCGGTGCTGGTAGATTGACTATATGATGTAGCTGCAAAATCTGGTATTTTCAAGTATGTGTAAAGTTTGCCTTAGTAAATGATGTTTGGAAATCAGTTTTAAATTCTTAAAGGTGATGGAAATCATAAAATGATAGTTATTATTTGGTTAATGCTCTTCATCATCACTTAAATGGCAAAACCGATTATCAAACATCGCATACAGTACTACTGCAATTTTCGCCCATAACCCCAAACGCCAGATTTTGCAGCAGTTGAATATAATGAATCTACCAGCTCCGGTTTAATACCAGAATGGTACTAATACAGCAACAAAATATAACCACCATTAATGGTATTAAATTGACTCTCATCTGCTATTTGTCTTATATTTATAACATTTTGTATGGTCCCTATAGAACAACATAAATAAAATCGCCAGTGACTTCCCCATTAAATTTTATGTGTGTGAATAAAGATAAAAGGCTGCACTTAACTTTTGTGGTATTACTTGGGGATTTCTTTTTATATACACTAGCTTAAAAGAATATCTAATTGGTAGCATTACTAAAACAAGTAATGTTTTATTGTAGTCTTCCATTGTTTATTTTTTTTATAAATTCTGTTTGTATACAACAGCGAGAAGCATGTTCTACCTGTTCATAATCTTAATAATACTACCAACGAATTCTAGTTTAATTAATTGAACTAGAGATCGCCTCCTGATCGAAATTCGATCAAAATTTTAGTTGATCTGGACCCAAGAGGTTTAAAAACATTTTATAACTGAAACATATGTTCTTAATGTTTGTCTAGCAGTTGATTTTAAAACAGCTGTCTATAAGTCAATTATCCTTCCTTCATAAGGTTAACATTGGAACTTTGAAAGCCTGTGGGGCGTAACCCTGGAGTAAGATGAGAATTACCTTTCTAACGGTATTCGTGGATTTCTCCTACGATGCACTCAAGGTGAGAAAAAATTGGGAAACGAAACATCCTTGCCTATTAATATATAGATTATTACAATTTTTAACAAGCCAAATATCTTTTTTTTTTAATTTGGATTTCCAAAAAACTTAACAGGTCTCGATTAACAACTGTGGTGTGGTGCAACTTGGGGTCGAAACGTAATGGGAATGGTCAGCAGAACGCTCAATATAAATTCAACCAATTACTGAGGTGATGCCTTGTTTTTCAAATACATAAAAAATGTCTTCTCTATTTTTTTACATATCATGAGAAAGCAAGAATAAATTTAAAAAGTAAATTGAAATTAAAATAAAAAAAGAATATTTGCATTTTATGTTAAATATAAATAATTTAAAATTACGACAGCATTATCTGTACATATATGACATGCATACTGAAACATCCATTGCAGCCTCCATTCAAAATTAGCCTCGAGCAAAAGTGTAATACTAAACTACTAATAAATAAAGTGTGAATGATAAATACAGCATAGTAAATGTTAAAGTAATAAAGAATGCGTCCGACTCGTGTCAATTTATGAAATAAATACAATCCTAAGGAGTATTTTTCTATACATAAACTAATTATTATCCATAAAACATTGTAACATAAAATTTAAAACGTATAGTTCAGATTTTAAACTGTGGTTGATACTGCAAATCAAAATGTTAAACTCGCTTGACAACGATACCTGGACAAGCATATACTGCTGGAAACTAGGGATTGAAATGACGCCATCAGTTCGTTGCACCCATGTGTTGGATGTTTTTCAGCCGTGACGAGGCGATGTCACAGTGGCGATGCTGCTGGATTAATGGAGTTAATAAACCGGTCCATGGCGTCACTGGCTTACACTGATTGGATTATCTGCTGGTATTACCGTGGCGCTCCCGTGCCATTGAAAAAGTTCTCAACCCCCTCTAAGACTTCATTGACACCCATGAATGATTTTTTCAGCATAGACAATTCCTTTAATTAACACAAGTACATTAGGTATTTGAAGGTTAAAACACTTTGAGAGGATGCGTAGGATCCTGGGTCTGTAATAGGTCAAGCGTACGAAACATAATGTAGGAATTTTATTTGACTGTTCTTCTGGACACTTTGAGGACTAATAGTCGTGTAATATCGTGTTGAGGTCTGTTGATTGTGGTGGCCGGGGAGTTGTTCCTCCTATGCCAATCCATATTTTGCAAGTTGTTTAGTTGCTCACGAAATTCAAGAGTGGAATGTGAAAGTTCTTCGTCTGTCTGGTATACTATTTCGCTGATGTAAATTTAAAAAATCTCGGATTCGACCAGATAGAACTTCTACTACAAACTGAAAATACTGGATACTATACCAGTAGGTAAATGGAAAGTAAGGGCATATCAATGGTCATTTAATGAGTCCAGCTCTAGCTTAACTTCTAATAAATTTTAAATAGATTAACTAAATAAAAATCTAGCTTTACTGATTAATGAGCTACACATGGATTTGAAACCGTCGTGAAATAAAAAAAAATAAAAAAAACTCCATCACGATTAAATTAAAAAGTTTCAGTCAACACAATATTCTGCGAACTATCCGCTTTACCACGGAGTGATATACTGTACATTAACAAAATTGGCTTTGAGGAGAATCCCTCTGGTCCAAGAGTCTCGACTCGAGTGATATAGTATGATGCAGTCCTTCTTTACCAATAACTTTGATGCACAATATTCGTAGTTATTCAAATTTAATTCACACAAAAAATTTTTGTGGAATTCATAAAAACACTATTATTATCACCTTAACCAACCCCAAGTTCTGCTTGTTGTTTTATGCTTAAGGTACTGAAGGTCCGAAAGAAGGATTGAAACAGCAAAAATTCATACAAAACCCAATAATTAGGGATATCCTAAGTTAAAAAAAATACTTTCTCCTCAGAAAACTAGAGTAGAGTTAATAAACTTGTCGTAACTGCTTTGTCCCAAGTAACACTTTGTCCCAAAAATATTTAACAGGTCTTCACTAACTATTTGGTAGGATAGTATTTCATTGCATGGCCCTCTCTTAAAAACAAACAAAAGGTATTAGATTTAAAATTTACTCACATAAAATGCGTTCCGCAAGGCATTGACGGAGATGATTTCAACTAAACTGAACACAGGATATATGGATAACATATACAATTTTTACAATTTTGAAATTTCCCTTGAGCTCTTTAGTTTAAAATTAAGTAAAATCAAAATAAAAGAACCACATCAGTTGTGTATTATCTAAAACCTTTGTATATTATTCGATTTTGTTAATTATTGTGTCAAATGTCTTCAGGTCTATTTATCCTCTAAAACATCATTACAGTACAACTAGTGGCTAGAAGGTGTGAAAGCCCCTGTTACTATTTTTTTCCATCGCACTACATCAATATCACCTGTTTTCATTCCTCAGTTTTAACAACGAAAATCATGCTTTTGAGGTCTGGGTTGAAAGTTTTATATTTTTATAGAGTTTATTGCATAGTGCACGGTAATGTGATGAAAAATATAAATCATGACTCGGTCTAAAAACTTTTTATCAACTCAAAATCGGTTCACGTTCTCTAGCTTGAAACAAGTTCATGAGGCCGGGAAAACGCCATTTCTGCCTTTGTAACGAAATATTAACCACATATTATTTTCCTGCCCTCTGGATTTTAAACATGTTATTAAACAGAAATACCTCCTATTTTGTAATTTAAGACTCTTTTGATATGTTTAGCAGATATAAAGAGTATAAAAAGATCATATTGCATTTTCACTTCCAAATTAACGTACAACCTTTCATAGTACAATATAACATATAAAGACACCAATTTCCATGTCATTTCTGAAGTCCGGACAGAAATGACTTTCGCCTACCCTTTTTCCTTTTTCTTAGGACACAGCAAAGCCACTTTTTTGTGTCTATCTACGCCAGTGGCATTTTTTAACGTTTTGAAGGGGATCGGTCCAAACCCAAGTCTTGATACTATCTAACATCGACCAGTTAGAAAGCATCATTAATTAATAGCCCAATGACAAATGGCAACTTTGTCCGGAATCGATCCTTTAAAAAGTTACGAACTTTGCTCAGGATCGAACCGGCAACCTTTGGATTCAAAGGCGAGCACCATAACCACTCAGCTACCCAGCCAGTTCTTGAATGCACACTGCATCATTTATAATGAGATTCAATTTAACATAATGAATAAAATTGTAGTCTCACCAGGCATGGCTATTTTGCTGTTGTCTTGTGTTCGGACTCTCAAAATTCAGCCGTCGCCGCGGCGTGTTAATGTTTTTCTAAGATCTTTGAGTTGGGACAAAATGTTACCGGGACAAAGTGTTACTGAACTAGATTTAAGTGCTAATGGCAGTGATACTTCTCCTACTTTTCATGTGAAGAGCTTCTTTAAAACTAATAAATGTCAAAATTAGCATTTCTAAATAATCAAAACAATAACAAGCGACTGAAAAATTGTTCTAGCTATATGTTACGATTTAATCAATAAAACAATACCAAAAAATGACAAATGCTTATGGGTAATAAGCTTAATCATTAGTTGATAGTAAATTAATTGTGGTGCTATCTGTTTTAGCGAATTTAATAAATAAATAAATAAATAAATAAAAATGCCTTTATTTTGAAGCGTCTTTCAATTTACAAAATTGGTTTACAAAGCAACTTAAGTCAACAATTTACATACAGAGATTAATTAAATAATAATAATAATAATAATAATAACAAAGGCAAAAGTAAAACTAAAAATATGCACAACTTACAATTAGACATCGGTGAATTACTATTTACATTAGTGAGTTCTACTATTTACATCGATGGATTCGTCAACCTTTCTTTCAATTTCACCCTGAAAGCCGGGACCCCAAGCTGTTTAAGATCCAAGGGGAGGTCATTATACATCTTTGGGCCAAAATAGGAGAAACCTCTCCTACCGACCTCCAAACGGACTTTCGGGAAGTGGAGCTGCGCGTTGTGCCGGGTCTCACGTACGGTCATCTCCCCTCGAGGGGAGATTTCCCATAGACCTAATCATGGTAAGATTTAAGCCCGGGACCATGTTACTTTTTCATTTTTAGGTGCCCAGAGACCCAAAAAAATAGTCATTAATATATATATATATATATATATATATATATATATATATATATAGCAACTTATATTAATAGACATTGTTATATATATATATATATACGTATGTATGTGTCCCTAGACACGATAACTCGTTTGGGGGGTTTTGTACCAAAAAATGGGTGTTTTGTATTTTTCATATGTAATTAAAAAATTTTTTTTTCTATTTTGACCATTGGATTTAGCTAAAAAAACACACACAATTTAGTATTTTGAAGTTTTGCTCTATCTCCATTGGTTACCGAGATATTAAAAAGTATGAAGACGGTACATTGTATTTTGGGGCTCCAATGTTAATCTTATGAAGAATAAGGATGTGTTAATGTTTCACTTATTTACCAATATTTTTGGATGAAACTTGGTATTCAGCTTCATTTGGTTGTCATTAATCCATTTATGGTAAAAAATCTTGGTTTATCATGGCAGCAAACCTGCATACTCTTTTCCGATGTTAATCATATGGAGAATAGGCAAACTTCTTATTTATAGACAGATATTAATCTACTTTTAGTGTTCCCCATGGCAGCGTACCTGCATACTCTTTCCCTATATTTATCATAAGGAGGATAGACATGTATTTCCCTATTTATGAGCAAGTGATGATATTTGGTTTACATTATTAGGTGGTCAAAATTAATATTACTAATTTGGAAATTCGCTGAGTACGCAGGTCTGCTGCAACGGGGGTATTTTAGGGAGGGCGTTTCCACTTTACCATAAGGAAGTCCTTACTTATTCTTATTTGGTTATGTATAAATTGTAGTAAACGAGAAAAAGTTTATAAAAGTTATAAAAAAAACTCTTTAATAAAAAATAAAAAAATTATTTCTAGGAGGAACATCACTTGTTGGTTGGAACTAGCATGAGAATGACGTAATGAGCTACGTTGTTGCGCCGTGACGACGATCAGTCACAGAGTCGCAGGACTAATGGAGTTGATTAAACCGTCCACGGCTCGCTGGCCCGCACAGATTGGATTATCAGCTACTATTACTGCACTCATTCAAAACAAAAAACAGTCTCTTAGAGAATTAATTACTGCAATTCTAATGTTTACTCTAATCCTTATAATACATTCCATAGAGCTGTTTAAGGTTAAACATACTTAAAAATTACCTTTTAAACATGATTTAACTGAATCAAAGTTCTACTTATGATATTAAATTTATTTAATGAGAACTCAGGAATGAGTATTTCTACTTTATATTTTATTTTATAACGCTTTAAGAAATTTCCAATGCTTTGAAAGCTGTTGTTTATGGGATTTGGTTTCCTGGAAATTAAAAGTAATTTTAAAAAATAAAATAAATAAATTTTTAAAAATTAAAAGTAATTAAGTATTTTTTTAATGTAAAATTACTTAATTTAATTTTTATTTAATAATGCTAAGTAGATTCCAATAATATAAACTTATTACTATTTACAAATTGTGGGGCTCTTATTGAATCACAATATTAATTGACATGACTAATTGAGATATGTTTGCAACCTTGTCAATTACAATTAGTGAAATTTACCATTATGAACCAGAGTTCTCAAATAATGACCGTGCATATAGGGCACCTAATGGAGTCTGGTAAGCTACCCTTAGGTTCAGTTGGCTGACTGATTAGATTACTTGGCCACTGTTATGGGTTATTGCCATAAAACTACAGCATTTTTATATATGGAAGCAAAACTATGAATGTGATGTGTAAAACTCATAACATTAGCTTATTTGATGATGTGAAACATATTTCATTTGCTTCTAACACCGCTTATATTAAAAGTCTTTTATGTTTGTTCAATTTAATTAAATGCACTTCCAGTCTACACATGAATAAAAACAGGTGCAGATTAAGATTCTAAACACCTTTTACCGTTTAACCTTGCAATCCGCCCAGGTTTAGACGTGGTATTCAATCTTTATGTGCTTTTTACATTTCACCTATCATAAAAAACAAATCCACTGAAAATAAACTATATGTTTTGATAAGTTCTTCAAAGAGATTATGTTAAATTTTCTCTGAAAATCAATAATGTTGTTGGTATTTTTAATTTTAACATATTTAAATTCACTAATTTTGGCACTAATTTAATAATTTATGAACGATTGAACGCAATGCAAAAAAAATGTACATAATTTATACGTTTACAATCCACTCCAAGACAAAATTTTCAGTTTTATTGAAGAAAATAATAAATTAAACTAATAATGATATGTACAATTCAAATAAAAATTTCACTCATTTCGCTGTACAAGTTATCTTCGAGATAACATCACTATCATTATATGAAAATGAAATAGGTATATAATCATACCTCTAAAACAAAATTAGAGGGGAAGAATGTTATAAATCATCTGTTTATTTTGTCTGTATTTTCAATGCTGTGTACGTTCAATGTGTACGTCAATGCTCAATAAAACAATTAATAACGTCTTGTGTGATTTAATCACTTGATGGTTTTCCAAACCGGGATGTTGACGTCAGCTCACCCAACGGTGCTTTAGTGACATAATGAGACGACATTGAACTAAACATAAACAAACAATTTAAATTTAATTTTTTTATGATCTTGGGGACTTTTGAAAATTGAAGGACAGGTTTCTTGCACACAAAAACAATTAAATATGTATATTTATTATGTATTATTTCATGTACGTAGGGATGCATATAAAAAGCTACTTTCATCTAATTAATTTTGGCCCTACATTAATAAATTGCCTACTACTTATTTTCTTTTTTTTAGCCTGTAACATCTGATGAACTGCTGGATGTATCTCTGGAAGTTAGAGTTTTCTGACCGAATCAACTATATTCTTACGACCATCTTAATTCGGTAAAATTCTGTTTTAACCTAAAATAATCTAAATTACTTTCAATTCTTAGTATACGTGATCCTTAGCATCAAATTAACACAAATGAACATCATCGAGAAGGAATCACATTCCTTCACACCCTGCTGGATTCCCACCTCTCTGAGGAATCCTCATAAACTATTTCACACCTTATACGAGCTCTCACATGCTGAAGAGGGAGCGTTCTGCACAAAAAGTTGTCTTTATTAGATCCTTTTAAATTAATATTTTCTTTATATTTTCATTAAGTTAAGCATAAATTTATAGCACATATAGAATATTATAGTTTTCCATTTAGAATATATTCCATGAAGAAAATAAATACTCTGCCTATATATTATATATAACAGTTTTAGATTTATTTACTTACGTAAATTGCCTAGGGTGTCAAAATCTTAATATTCACGCTGGACGCGTTTCGGGGGTGCTACGGCATATTTTCAGCAGCGTCAATATTAAAATATAGCCACTTTTGTCATACACAAGACAAGTTCAAATACACAAGACACAGAACTATTCGATACTTAAATTTATATTTATACACATGAACAACGATCGGAACTTGCGCCGCTGGTTACGTAGGTCCATATCGGTTAATTTTCGTAGGCCCACTGAATCAGCCAAGTGAAATAAAGAAAATAAAGATAAAATGATAAAAAATAAATAAGGAATGGCCCTTAAACAAAATTGACAAGATAATATAGATCAAAAATAAACAAAGGAGGCTCAGTAAAAACCAGTTGTCCAAGAAAGACGAAAAGGATTGCTTAGATAGGATTGAGACAAACTATATTGAAACTGCGCTACATTAGTAGACAGGCGTCTATTTCGGCGTGTTTTCCGTTGGTGGGAGAGCAAATTCTGACGAGGAGTGGGGGTAACGCCGACAGTGTTACCAACACCGCAAATACCACGCACGGTCATCACGGACAATGCTGAAGACCGTATTTACGAATAAGAGAGACGGAGGCAAAAGAAATTATACCGAAGGTTGTTATTATTAATAATGACTATTTAAAAGACTCAATTAGATCAATAATACACCAATATAACTACGATACAAATTTAATATGATGTTAAATCTTTAAGATATAAGCCTATTTAATTATTTAATTTCAAAAATGTTTATTACTTATAAAGAAAAAAATTAAATTATTAATTAATTTTAATTAAAACAGTCAGTGGATTTTTTTACACATTTTAATATGAAAATTTAAAACTTGGTAGCCTATTTACTTAACGGATAAGCCACCAGGTAAATAGGCTACCAAGTTTTAAATTTTCATATTAAAATGTGTAAAAAAATCCACTGACTGTTTTAATTAAAATTAATTAATAATTTAATTTTTTTCTTTATAACTAATAAACATTTTTGAAATTAAATAATTAAATAGGCTTATATCTTAAAGATTTAACATCATATTAAATTTGTATCGTAGTTATATTGGTGTATTATTGATCTAATTAAGTCTTTTAAATAGTCATATTATTAATAATAACAACCTTCGGTATAATTTCTTTTGCCTCCGTCTCTCTTATTCGTAAATACGGTCTTCAGCATTGTCCGTGTCCGTGATGACCGTGCGTGGTATTTGCGGTGTTGGTAACACTGTCGGCGTTACCCCCACTCCTCGTCAGAATTTGCTCTCCCACCAACGGAAAACACGCCGAAATAGACGCCTGTCATTAGTAGATGTAGACAAATGAAACACCACAATAAACATTTTAAAAATATATTTGAATAAAAAAAATTAAACTTTTTCACTAAAATGGAATTTTTGAAATGAAAGAAGAACAGAAGGATAAAGAACGAAATTTCAAAGCATCGTATCAGTAACAATGGTGTTGTCCATCCCCAAAAATGCAATCATTGATTGAAATTTAAAGGAGACAATTGCCAGTCAGTTAATAATACTGTGACGCAACCTTGAGCCATTCCATTTTGATGATTTAGAGAACCTACAAAAAATGACTGGTCCGACGTGCCGCAAGTTCCGTTGGTTGTTCGTGTGTGTTTAGTGCAAAAGTAAATTTATGTATGGAATAATTCTGTGGCTTGTGTAGATGAAAATCTACAACTATGAAAAGTATATTTTAACTTTGACGCTACGTAGAAACACGTACAGCGTGAATATTAGAATTTCTACACCTCAGGGTATTTGCGTTAGTAAATAAATATGAAATTAGTAGTTTTAGTTTTTGCAATTTTATGATAATACAAAATATTTTCAACCAGTTTTTTTAATAGCGCATTGGCCTGTTTAGTAACATTTGCGACGTTATATTTACACTGATATCTTTACTGTAACTGGGGCCCTACTTGCGAGCCGTAACCCAATAAATTAAGCTGTGATTGTTGATTGACCGTTTGTTAGGTCGGTTGTTTACAAAGTCTTTAATAACAGAATTATTTAGACTATTTACAAGAAACTACCTAACAAATTTACTAGGATATTTCATATTTTTAATTTGACCCCATTGAAGATACATTTCTTTGTATCAAATTTTAACGTGTTATATGGGTCAAGAGTTAATGTTCTCAATTAAAAATAAATGGACTGCGGGAAAATTTTAGGTCAAGTTTACAAGTTGTTGAGATGTTCATATGTTCTATCGTACTTCTTGTGTCTAGCATATGTTTATGGTAAATTTAATAATTCTTTAATTGGTGGTAATACATTTTATATGGCACATTATCAAATGCGAATTCGCACGTTATGAACAGTTCAAGTGCCTCTTTCGTCCCACCACGGTTATCCCATTACCGGCTTTGCATCGTCACGCAGCATTCGACTACGTCACAGATTATACGCTAATGTTCCTATAAGCCTCACATGGGCATTTATTGCTCTGCCTGCATAAAATAGACGATAAAGTAATAATTTGCCATAAATAAAACTATTCTATGTATAGATGGTAAGAAATTTGAGTAACAAGTACAATAATTCATAGATAATTTTACAAAAATATTAAAATACACGAAGTACACTTAATCTTCTCAACGAACAAAATAATTTTTTTAAAGTATAGTACGTTATAAAACGTTTTTGACATCTTTTAATTTAGTTTGATTATAAAAGTTCGTGACAAAAACTCGTTGCTTTGACGTTATATACACGTACTTGTTTATTCACTTCCAAGATTGAATGATTTATTCATGCCAGAGAGAATGACTTATTGGTAAATATTGCAAATAGCGATCTCGTTTGAGTTTCGATGAAGAAAAATAAAATAACTATCACTATAAAATAAATAATGTAGTGCCTTTATGAACTATCTTCTTTATAAAATATTTTATAAGCATCTAAAATGTGGAGATCAGTCCAATACAAATTTCCATCGAGCTGTCTTCTTGATCCTGCTCTCTTAAATTTCAAGAGTATTCAGTAAAACATCTTTAAAAACTATACACTTGGTCAATGAACCTATAAATAAACCAAAGAGATTGATTGTTAAGATTTATTTTGATATGCAGTAGATAAAATGTAATCTTTTAAATTAAAAAAGTTAATTTCTTTAGTGATTTTTTTATATGTTTATTCTAATGGATCTGCATGCAACGAACGACAACGTTCTGTTGTTTTGGAACGATCTTATAAAAGTTACAAGGAACAAATTAATGATAGGTTTATATTCAATTTTTTCTTAAAGACTCGTAGCCATGCAATATTAAAAATATTATTTCATTATTTAAAAGTTTCAAAATTAGTTTCAACCTAAATGTATACCCGTTTCACCACTGTATTTCTAATAGATAGTCATAAGACCTATTTTAATGATCGAAATCTTTTGGGAAATCAATTGAATGAAAATTCTAATTTTTGTAAAAGTTAAATTGATGTTGGACTGCGTAATAAAATATGGACGGACATAAAACCTAGACTGAAAGAATATATTTCTTATATCAGGTGTAAATGATCCGACAAATTTGCTGTTGCTAAGCACTGCTGAATACAATTATTCATACTTCTTTCAGGAAAACCACTAAGCTATTTAGGGCGTTTAAGCGCATAAGTGAATATGAAGATCTACACATAGACTAGAATCTATAAAAATCCATGATAGCTGATTATCATTAAAGTAATCTATAGTGCTACAAACGTAAACAATCATCAAGTATCTAAAAACTGATTAAAGGTGTTATAACTGTTTGTTTGCTGAAGTAGGAATAGTATTAGTAGTAAACACCTGAATACAATCCTTGAATTCCCGACGCCAGATGTAAGGATTAGCTGAGCTTAACGTAATTCATAATACATACTCATTCCCGTTGTTTTATTTCTCAAATATTTAAAATATAAAAATAAATTTATTATTTATAACTAATTCTTATTTATTATTTAATATTGAATCCACCTATTTGCTTAAATGCTAAATTTAACCAGTCCACAATTTTATGTATAAATATTTTCCATTTAAATTGTATATTTAATTTTATAGAAAATTATTTTTACAAATAAAGTTCATCTTCTTGTCAATACAAGATGATGGTAAACAAAGAACTAAACATAATTTTTACTTGTTGGAATAAAGGTGATTTATTAGAATTTGTACGGAACTTTTCATTGCCAATAATGATATTATATATAATTTTTTCTTGTCAATTTGTATGTTTTTCCAAAAGTCTTTAAAAACTAAGGATTTGATCTTACCCCTTATGATTACCTTGACCCAGATTCTATTGAAGAATTTAATGATTATATCACTTCTTGGATTGAACCCATCCTAAAGAAAAAACGAGAGGTTCATCACAAAAAGTTAAACAAGCTCATTGAAGTGCAGAAACAAGACCTAAATACTGAACCTAAGACGAATCATAACCATAACTTTTATCCAACAATCAAGAATATGACTGTAATAACCTTTCTCTGAAGAAGAATCGAAACTGTTAGATAAATCATTAAAATATAACATAAACCTAGACTACAAAACAAATGTCATTGAAGATGAATTAATAGAACTCGTCGTAGCATTAAGAAGTAAAGCTAAAGAAGTATAAGATCCAGTAATGCATAACTTTATTCATGAAATGAATAAGACTAACTGTACAATGAGGCAATCAAAATTAAAAGAAAAATCTATGAAGGATATGAATATCATAAAATCGATATCTGAAAAACTTGTTCAAAATGAGTCAATGCTAACAAAAGCAGATAAGAGCAATACAGTTGTCTTGATGAAAATGAAGATTATGATCATAAGGTTAAGAATTTATTGAGAAAAACACCTTTCAAGAGCTGAATAAAGACCCAACACAAGAATTTAATAAAGTAATGAATAATGCCATCTCAAAAAGCAAGACTCTTACCAATGCCGAGAAAAACCGACTAAAAACTATAAACCCAAAAGCACCTACATTAAGGGGTCACCCAAATATCCATAAAAATGACGTTCCTATTAGACCAGTTGTTAATTACCAAAATGCACCTGCCTACAAAGTATGCAAGTTTTTAAATAATAAAATTAAAGAATACATCCCTGAAGAAATTTACATTGTAAAAAATACAGAAGAATTGATTAATAAAATCAAAGAAGTGGAAATAGAAAATAATGCAATTTTTGTCTCCTTTGATATAACGAACATGTATTAAAATATACCTGTAAAAGAAACATTAGAAATCCTCAAAAAACATTTATCAAAGAATAACTCTTTATCAAAAAATAAAATTGAAGATATAATAAGATTAACGAAAGAAGCAGTAAATCAAAATTATTCTGAATTTAAATGAAAGGTTTTCAAACAAGTTGATGGTTTAGCCATGGGCTCACCACTTTCTGGACTTCTGGCAAGTATGTATATTGATCATTTAGAGAGAACCAAAATTATGAATGACCAAAATCCATATAAAAATAATATCTAATACTGGCATAGATATGTTGATGACACCATATGCCTCTTTAAAGAAAATAATGAAAAGACGTGTAAAAAATTCTTGGAATATTTAAATACAATTTCAAATAAAATAAAATTTACTATGGAGTCACAAAATGAATCAATAAATTTCCTAGACTTGACAATTTTTAAAGAGTTATCATGCCATTCCTTCAAGATATTCCGAAAAGAATGTCCAACTTCAACTCGATTGTGCAAAGACTGCTAAAAGTTCCAATGAAAAAAGTAGACCATTATAATGAAAAAGAAATCATTAGAAGCTTTGCGATAAGAAACGGTTACAAATCAAATCTAGTAGACAAAATAATTCACAAGATGAAAAATAAGAAGAATCAATCAACCAAAACGACCATCGTGGGAGATAAAGAGTTCATTTGTCGTTCCTTACAGCTCCATTTTGAATAAATCAATAAGAAAAACATTTGAAGGATCGCCTTACAAAATAAGCTATAACCAGAAACAATAGTTTTGGATTAATTCAAAAACTTACTACCACAAACCGGAACAAACAAACAAGAACTAAATATGAAAGATCCGGCATCTAAAATGAAATGCAAAGAATGTCCTGCATATTATATAGGACAAACTGGTAGAAGTTTCGAAATTCGATATAAGGAACACATACAAGCGATTAAAAGTAACAATCAAACGTCACAAAAATCCATGTTCGCTGAACATATTCTTGAGAAAAACCATAGTTATCACAATTTAGAAAAAAACATGGAAATTCTTAACGTAGAAAAGAAAGGAGAAAAAATGGATGTGAAAGAACAACTTCAAATATATTTGGATGCAAAACAAGACGATAAAAACATGCTAAATGTCATGCAAACTCAAAAAACTTATTCAATCCATGAAAAAATAAGACAAATTAGATCAAAGATGAAATAATTTTACATCTAAGCCTCAAGAGCTGAAGAAACAATACATTAGATTTATCATATGTTTAATTCTTATCCTAAGTTTGTTAAGTAAAAAATAATTTAAGGTTATATTACTTGTACACTGGGAAAATGACCCAAGTGTCCAAACACGTGTCGTGTAAGAAATAAAATGTTTAAAGGGTACACAGGTTGTTTTTGAATAATTATATATATATATATATATCAATATTTGTGTGTGTGTGTGCGCGCGTACGTGCGTGTGTGTGTGTGTGTGTGTGTGTGTGTGTGTGTGTGTGTGTCCGTGGTACCGATAACTTTTGAAGTGGATCTCCGATTTTGATCAAATTTGGTATAAAGGTGTAAGACCAGGTCTATTTTCATGAGTTCGCGAGCCACCATTGTCGGGTTATGGGAACGGGGTTTTAAGGGGTTTCAAAATTTGGTTTTTGGCATTTTTGGACCTCGTTTTCAAAATTCATGAATTTTAACTAAAACCATTCAAAAGAGCTTAAAAAACAGACAATTTAGTATTTTGAATTTTTAACTTACCGTAGCTTAAATAGTAACGGAGAAAATCCAAAAATGTGTTTTCTATGTTATTCTTATGGGAAATCAAGAAAACCCTATATCTTACCTAATTATTGACATAACCTAATCAAATTTGGTATGTACATTATCTAGATAGGGTTTAAATTATACTTGCTTACAAAACCCGTATGGCAGCAAACCTACATATCCACCCCCATGAGGTTTATGGGGAAAATAAAAAATTTTAAGAGCTTGATACAAATTTGTTTTTACATTCACCAATTATTGATTAACTTAGATTTTCTAACAACACCCCATGGCAGCAAACCTACATACTCGATCCTATGGTGTTTTTATGGAGAAAGTAAATAATCTATAATTCTATTGGAAATTCGCTGAGGAACCAGGTCTGCTGCGACGGCGGTATTTTACTTTATTTACTTGTTCTTAACTCGTCTCGAACCATACCGTCGGATCAATTATTACGCCTTCACTCTTTTTTTCTGTCAATTACAAGCATGTCACATCTTCTAACTGAGTCATTTTCGACTACTGAACTTATTTCCTCGTTCACTTCAACAAATCCTTTAGCCCTCAATTCATCAGCAATTACTGATCTTATGCGTTGGTGTTGGTTATTCCTTAGTAAGCCGTTGTAAGGATAGACTCCAAGGACGTGCAGCAATACTTAATTGTGAAATTCTACGTTGTAGAGCAATTTTTACACTGGTTGCCGTCCTTGAATCTGCCCTTAATTCCTCAAACAGGGGCAACGACATCAATTATCTTTATTAGGTCTACATATTCTAAGGAAGATAAACCCTGAAGGAGATAAAATTCTTTATTAATTGTAGGACATTCTTTGAAGAGACATACTCTCTTACCTTAGTAAATAAGTTGACACCATTATTTATCTTATTCTTGTTTAAACATTTCTCGTAAGTTTTTTGTGTCTATATTTTCATGATTGATCAAAGAGGAAAGTGTCAGTCTTTTCAATAGTTTTGTATTTCACTTTGTAAATTCTTAAATTTTGAGATTATGGGATTATTTTGTCTTGAAGAAATTTGCATATACTGATGAGTTGAATGAAAATTACCATTCGGCTGTAATAATACCTAACCCTTTGCAATGTTTTGGCGAGTATAAAATCGAGATTGGTAGGTCGTTAGGTGATTCCGAAATTGTTTGACAGAGGACCTAATAATCAAATGTATATAATTAAAAAAAAATATGTTGAAAGTTTCTGTAATGGGGCGTATGGAAAAAGTTATGTTAAAATGGACATATCCATTTAAGTTGTATAAACATTCACAATGTTACAATTAATTTGTTTTTAATTTCCTTCAAAAAAGGTGTGGTTAGCTTATCAGTTTTATTTCCTAGGTTATTATGATTGAATTTTTGTCGAATACATTTTCGCTATTAAAATTAACTCCAAAACATCGAATGTTTACATTCTCATCAAGGAAAACATTAAGCCCATCACGATACAACATCAAAACATTAAAACATTAGGAAGAGGATCATAACTCTTGCTCACCTAGTTTGAATATTTCTTGTTTAAGTTGGCCTTTAGAGATGTTTATAGTTTTTGTCTTGCTTACATTATTATTTAGTCCAATTTCCTCTAAACGATTTATTGTCAGATCATATAATTCCGGTACTGAAACTTTGTTTTTACCCACTGAAACAGTGTCATCTGCAAAGCTTGTAAAGTAATAAATTTTAGACAATTTATTAAACAAAATTTAAATAAAATTAATTCTTTCCAAATTCAAACATCTGTATAAGTATGAAACAACAGGAAGTGATTGTTAAGCACTTCCTGTTGACTCAACAAGAGGTCAGACAGTTCAATAAACGGCAATTCTGCAAACATGCAGAGTTGCCAGAACAATTGCTGATCCCCACCTCAGCCTATCACAAACTATAGCAGAACCAAAGTTTACAAAATTTTGAATATGATTGGATAGTAAGCGGGGCTAGAAAATTTTAGGGGGGAACTAAAAAAAAAAAAAAAAAAAAAATAGTTAGGAAAGGGAAGAGACAGACAGTGTGGGGAAAGATACAGAAGAGTTAGGCTGGATGGGACTGGGTCTGGCAGGTCCCTTTTAACCAGCCCAGTCAATCACGACCACCACCCCTGACACCCAACCACACCGACATCGGGGACCAAGGACCATGACCGAGACCAGGACCTAGGACCAAGACCGGGACCAGGAACAAAGGCAGGACCAAAGACCAAGTCCGAGACCAGGACCTAGGACCAAGACCGGGACCAGGAACAAAGGCAGGACCAAGGACCAAGACCGAGACCAGGACCAAGGACCAAGACCGGGACCAGGAACAAGGGCAGGACCAAGGACCAAGACCGAGACCAGGGCTAAGGGCAGGACCAAGGACCGAGACCGGGACCAGGACCAAGGGCAGGACCAAGGACCGAGACCAGGACCAGGACCAAGGGCAGAACCAAGGACCAAGACCGGGACCAGGACCAAGGGCAAGGACCAAGGACCGAGGCCGAGACCAAGGACCACCGGAGAGTATAACTACGGGGTGTGTTAAAAAAAATTTTATTGTAACAAAGTGCAAGAAAAGCTACAAAGGGAAGGATTTCAGATAAAATAACTGAAATAAGAAATAATTAAAGTTTTAGTGATTGACAAAGAAAGGAGTTAATTTTAAATTTATTGACGGACCACAAAAGGAAAAGACTCTTTTATTCTTGTATATATATATACTAGTAAAATTTAAAGAGGACTCTTCAATGTAACGAGTTGTTTTAGAACTGCTTAACAGTTTTTATTTATGTAAATAACTAATTTAATTCTGTTCTTCCTTTGTTGTACATCATTATTCGTTAGAAGGTGCACCTTATAAATATTATTTTTATTATTATTGCGGTTCTATTGATGATATATATGTTCTGATGAAGAATAAAATAATATGTGTAATTAGAACTCAAAAAAAAAAAAAAAAAAGCTACTATATTCAAACAGAACAAAATTTGAAGCAAAATTAAGAAAAAGTTCCCTTATCAAGAGAAAACTTTAGTAAATATCATTTGACTAAACAAATTTTGTGGTACAGATAAACACGGACAACTACTGAAAATGGAGCGCAAGAGGATTTGGCTGTTGATATGGTCCCTCATCTTACTACACCACGGTGAAACTCATGGACAAGAAAACAACACTTTCCAGATATTTATCGGTTATCATTTCGAAAGATTAGCCAACAAAATACCATATGAATCAACAGTTCCACTATTATTTACCTATCAACTCCTTGAGAAACCTAAATTGTTTAGATTTAATGAATCACTCTCACTATGCCTGGAAAACTATAACAACTCTAAAATGTTTTGTGATATTCATAAATCACTTACATTACTAAAAAACTTAGTAAATACCGAAATCAATGATCAATTTGTGGAAGACATATTTAATTATTCTAGGAATAATTTTAGTAATAAAAAGCGCAGAGGTTTAACATTTTTGGAGGAATTCTTTACTTGGTGTTGCAACATGGCTTCAACTAAACAAGTTACAGGATTATATGAAAATCAAAAGGATTTGCAATCACACACTAACTTAATAATAAACTCCGTAGAAGACCAGTATAAGGATTTAGTAAATACCACACACAACCTTAATAACTTCTCTCAAAATATGCATCAATTTACAAATAGAGTGCATAAGAGCTTCCACTTTGTTCAAGATGAACTAAATAACATTCGAACTACTTCATACTCTAGCATTTTAAAACAAACTTATGCAATTACACAACAAACCTGGACTTATATTGTTTACAATTACTACTTAGATAAATATCATGAAATTATAAATAAATGCAATGAAAATAAATTATCCGAACAGCTTTTGCCACTTAAGAACTTGTCAAAACATCTCGCTGATTTAGACAAAAATGCAAGAGATAAAGGACTTACTTTAGCAATAAAAAAGGAAAACTTTCATTTATACTATCAATTGAAAATCGCCTCGTGCAAAATATTCAACAACACCTTACTTGCTACTATTAATGTACCTCTAATAACATATAATCTACAAGGAAATTTATTTTATTCCATTGCAACTCCGTTAATGTGGAATAACCAAATTTGTAGGCTCAAACAAGAAAATCAATACATTTTCCAGACCGAACTATACACAAAGGTGATAAAGGATATTGAGAACTGCAATGACTATACCCACCCATTGTGTTTAATTCCAAGAGAAACTTTAGTTACAAAAGAAGAACAATTATGCTTGCATATGATACTCAGTTCAGAAAATATTGAAAAACTACAACGATTTTGTCATTTCATTTGTGATGCAACACCAAATTTCCCAATCATTACTAAATTGTTACTGAACAAATACCTAATTACAAATATGAAAATACAATTATCACTTAATTGCGATTCTATTGAAAAACAACGGATCATAAAACCTATTTCCACAGGAACACTTCAATTGTACATACCATGTGATTGTGAATTACTACAGGAAGATATCATCTTACTCACAAAATTAAAACCATGCGATTCTAAGGACATAGAAAACCCTCATATAATAAATTTAATTCCTGCAGGATGGTCAAAATTGAGAACTTTAAAATTATTTCCCTTATCTACTGGAATCAAACATGAGTTCAACAACCTATCTGAAATACTGGACACAAATTGGACATTTAACATCCCAACTTTCCAAGTTACAACGATGAAAAAAATTGAAAAAGTAAACCTACCCAATAATGATTTTGATATTTTCAACAACACAAAAATTTTGTTTTACATTTTATTAGGATGGTCAACTATTCTAACTATATTAATTTCTATCCTATTTTACTGCGTACACATTCAAGGCTTTGAAATAAAACTAATGCTGCCGAAGAGGGACTACAGAAATAGTGATTAATAAAAATATTAAAAAAAAACTTGTGGACAAGTTTTTCCAGCGTGGGAGGGAATGTAAAGTAATAAAATTTAGATAATTTATTAAACAAAATTTAAATAAAATTAATTCTTTCCAAATTCAAACATCTGTAGAAGTATGAAACAACAGGAAGTGATTGTTAAGCACTTCCTGTTGACTCAACAAGAGGTCAGACAGTTCAATAAACGGCAATTCTGCAACCATGCAGAGTTGCCAGAACAATTGCTGATCCCCACCTCAGCCTATCACAAACTATAGCAGAACCAAAGTTTACAAAATTTTGAATATGATTGGCCAGTAGGCGGGGCTAGAAAATTTTAGGGGGGAACTAACAAAAAAAAAAAAACAGTTAGGAAAGGGAAGAGACAGACAGTGTGGGGAAAGATACAGAAGAGTTAGGCTGGATGGGACTGGGTCTGGCAGGTCCCTTTTAACCAGCCCAGTCAATCACGACCACCACCCCTGACACCCAACCACACCGACATCGGGGACCAAGGACCATGACCGAGACCAGGACCTAGGACCAAGACCGGGACCAGGAACAAAGGCAGGACCAAGGACCAAGACCGAGACCAGGACCTAGGACCAAGACCGGGACCAGGAACAAAGGCAGGACCAAGGACCAAGACCGAGACCAGGACCAAGGACCAAGACCGGGACCAGGAACAAGGGCAGGACCAAGGACCAAGACCGAGACCAGGGCTAAGGGCAGGACCAAGGACCGAGACCGGGACCAGGACCAAGGGCAGGACCAAGGACCGAGACCAGGACCAGGACCAAGGGCAGAACCAAGGACCAAGACCGGGACCAGGACCAAGGGCAAGGACCAAGGACCGAGGCCGAGACCAAGGACCACCGGAGAGTATAACTACGGGGTGTGTTAAAAAAAATTTTATTGTAACAAAGTGCAAGAAAAGCTACAAAGGGAAGGATTTCAGATAAAATAACTGAAATAAGAAATAATTAAAGTTTTAGTGATTGACAAAGAAAGGAGTTAATTTTAAATTTATTGACGGACCACAAAAGGAAAAGACTCTTTTATTCTTGTATATATATATACTAGTAAAATTTAAAGAGGACTCTTCAATGTAACGAGTTGTTTTAGAACTGCTTAACAGTTTTTATTTATGTAAATAACTAATTTAATTCTGTTCTTCCTTTGTTGTACATCATTATTCGTTAGAAGGTGCACCTTATAAATATTATTTTTATTATTATTGCGGTTCTATTGATGATATATATGTTCTGATGAGGAATAAAATAATATGTGTAATTAGAACTCACTCTGTAGTTTGTTTAATTGCTTCCTGGTACTCACACCTGTCACAAGCCAAACGAGTATCCATTCATATTCTAGTTCTACTTAAAATAGAACTTATAATTTAAATTCCAAAGACTCAGCAAACCTTACAAGCTAAGAACATTTACTGCCCGTAGTGTATCATCTAGTTTGTAGCCAAACAGTTCAGCTACAGTTGGTTCTGTCAATTCGTCCATCACGTGGTTTGTACTTAATTTGTAAATGGTCGGTGATGGACTCCTTTAAGTACACCTCTGTTTAATTTGATTTCTTTTGTTTTTACAAATATTGTTTCAATATGTGTTACGTGATAAGTCTGTAAATTTTTATACTATTTCTTCAAATGTCAGGAATCAATAAAGAGTCAAGTAAACATAGAACGTGACTATGTCCAACATTGTCGTACGCCTTTTCAGTATCTAAAAATAATGTTACAAAACCATTTTTCTTAATTTTAGATGAATTTAAAATGGACGTCAAAATTCTTGAATTAATATAAGTCCCTGATACTGCTGTAAACCAGTTTTGCAATCCAATAAATGTTATATATATATCTAAATTCGCTTATCCAAAGTTATTTTTTTCAACCAACCTCCTCAAAACGGAGTTAATTGAAATATGTCTCCAGTTCATAACTTTTTTAGCCTTTCCCCCATATCTAATAGTAACGTTTGGGCATGTTTAAATCCAGGTGGTATTATATTAGTTATATGTATTCTTGTATACATTTTTGATGATGTCGTCGGAACATATTTTAGTTTAAGACAGAAGTCTTAGATAGAATATAATAATTCATACATAATAACGTATGAAAATAAGGACATAATAATTATAGAACATAATAATGTTCTATAATGAGAACTTAAGAATTCTATCTGGGCCTAGAGCTGTATCAATTTTTATTTATTTCATGTAGTCAGTTATTTCCTTAGGAGAAATATTGGATTCCTGACCTATAACTGTCCTGGCCTCTTATTCGCTTTAAATTATGTAGGAAGAATACTAAATTACTCTTTTCTGGCTGTCTGTGTAAGTAAAAGATTGAACTTGTGTTTTAATTATGTGGTAATTATTTTATTTGTATACATTCCTACACATGTACCATTCTTCCGCAAACGATTTAAGTTAAAACATTTAAAAAAACAACAGTGTTTACTAAATTATATTAAAATGGTGTGTACCCTTGGCCCGAAATCGTTCAATTTAAATATTGATAGCAAAAATTAAACTTCATACTTATAATTTTTACAGTTTAGTGTTCCAATCTTTTCTACACATTTATCACATACATTATATACTAACAAAAGTGTGTTACTTTTGGTTTCATTTAACAACTCTGGTCAATTAATATGTTTTGAGTACATCTTGTTATCGTTGCCAAGATGAACTTGAATCAACCATAGGTTTAATAAGGGCCAGGCGAAATTATACGACCAAAATACATAATAATTATTTGTCACTTTCTTGTTTTTTAGTCTTGAGAGACCGTCAGCTATTTGTCCTGAGTTCCTGATGAAGTGAACTTACATCTAAGAGCACTCCAATCATTCTACGATTTGTACATCGCTCATAATTTCGCATCGAAGTTTTTCATTTACATAATTAATGCAGTTCGTTAACAAATGTATCCTTCATGTTTTGTTTTGTGTCTATTAACGCCATTGGCATTTCTTAACGTTTTGACGGGGAACGGTCCAAACCCCAGTCTTGTTACTATCTAACATCAACCAGTTGTTAGAAAGCATCATTAATTAATAGCCCAATGACAAATGGCAACTTTGTCCAGAATCGATCCTTAAAAAAGCTACAAACTTTCCTCAGGATCGAACCGGCAACCTTTGGATTCAAAGGTGAGCACTATAATCACTCAGCTACCCAGCCAGTTAAACACAACTTCTTGGATATGATGTTCTTGCTAGTGTACTGAGTATACTATTTACATCTGTCAAACTATAATGAAGTAATATAAAAACACGTTATTTATTTTCATGTGTATTTATACCCCGTTGAAAATAAATGTGCGGTCGATACGCAAATTTCAATTCACCATTTTCCCCGTTCCTAACTACCAAACTAAATATTAATAAAAAGCTTCATCTTTATTATTTTATTAGGTTAGTAAGGAAGGTATTGGAATGAGTGTCAAATACTTTTAAAACTTGTTAAATAAGTTTAGAAACTAAATATTACAATACACGGTTTAATATTACTGTAAAAAGTTATAAATTTTAAGTGAGGACACAGTGTTGCTTAAAAAATCGTCATCTACATATTTTATTAAATTAAATAATTGCGGAAAATGAGTTATATTTTTAATGTTAAGTTACAAACTTTGCATTTATACACCAGTGCCAAACATGAAGTGATTATCATTCAAAATAAAGTAACTGCAAGATTACACGCTTGATTGTGAGCTAGTGGTATTTTTTAATTAATAGAAAGTACTATCGTAGAGTTATTTGAAACACAAATGTTTAAGTACTGACACATGTATCATCGATATCTTGAAGATCACTTACAGGTGAAAGTTATCATATGGAGTACAGCATATTACATTTCGAGTCGGTGTAATTACGAGCTTGCCTGTCAGTTGGTGTCCAGTATGATGAACGATGCTGGGGCGTTACGAACACCAATCTCGTTTGTCCCTGTTGTATTTTACTTAAATGTTTTACCTGAACATTACTTCGTCTTTTAAGAAAGCTGAATTATAAGAAGATGTAAGCGCAAATAAAAGTATAATTATAATAATAAAAATCTATTTTTTGGAACGTTATAACATTACACAAATACTGCATCGACCATATCCACAGAAGGTCTCACAACTATTGGACCAAACTCAACCAGGTTCAAAAAGACCAAGGCAATATTGCAAAACTAGTGTCTCATTTTTATTAGATTCTCATGTGTCCTTCTGTATGACAATTTTAATTTGATTACACGGTTTGTCTCTGAATTATTTACCGACTTTTTCAGGTGTTATTCCTGAACCACAGACTAGCCTAAGTATCATATTCAAAATTTACTAGTATAGCCGCCATTTTAATCATTTTTAACATCGGAAATTTTAATGCAAGAACGGCTGTTTTTAAATAAATGAAATTTGTTATTGAGCTTTATTATTTAAAGACCTAATTACAGGAATAAAATTTACAAGCATTAATTTCAAAATGGCAGCTGCTTAAAAATTTCAATCGTAAATATCTTAAAAACCGCTCATAGTAAAAAAGTACATTTATCACGTTTTAATTAGAGAATTTAGTTGCAAATCTAATGACAACAAATTTACGGAAATCGGTTCATAAATAATGGAGAAATTCCATTTGTAAGATATTGCATTCTTGTCAATTTCAACTGTTATCATGTGAAATTGCTGCTAGTGAGCCATGTCGATCAGCTGTTTCAAGTATAAATGTACCAAACAGCTGATTAAAACATTAACCATCTGTTTTAAGTTCATTTGCACCAATCACCTGATTTAATTTAAACAAATGGATTTATTTAAATGAGATATGACTACAATTCTATTTACAAAAGGTGTTCAATACACACCGCCAATTCGATTGCACATCATGAACCTAGATGTCATGGATTACCGGACAACTTCAAATTCATTTTTTTCTTGATGATCGCAGCTGCCTCTAAAATTCTACTGATCAGGTCCAGTTCATTTTTCTCAGGTGTTGAATAAACAAGTTCCTTCATTCTCCCCCAAACAGAAATCTAGGGGAGTAGGGTCAGGTGATCGCGGAGGCCACGACGCCTGTCCCCCGCGACTAATCCACCGCTGATTGTAATTTTGGTTGAGGAAATCTCTTACAATTTTTCCAAAATGTGCAAGAGCACCATCATGTTGCAGCCACATGTTTTGGAAGTCTGCCAAGGGGACGTTCTTCAGAAGTTCTGGGAATATGACCCTCAGGAAGACAAGATAGGTTGGGGAATTCACCTATTTGGGAGAATGAAGGGGCCGATTAAATTATCCCCTAAAACTCCAAACCAAACATTAACTGAGAAACGGTGTTACTTGCTAGAAATGACAGTTTGTGGGGATTTTCAACAGCCCAAACATGGCTGTTTCTTATATTGAAAACACCATCCTGGTGTAACGGCCGCGTTTGAATAGCGCGGCAAAGCGAAGTGGCGGGAGGTCGAGGTCACGTGACGGAGGGGAAGCTTAGGAGGGGTACGTGTCCTCCAGGCCCCGGTGGTTAAGTCATTCGTCGCCGAACGCTGGTGCAAACCGGTACTCCTCTCGACCACGGCAGCAGTAGTAAAGGGCCAACGCCATATAAAGACAGACGGGGTGCTTGAACCCGAGTTGAAACCTCTAAAGAATGTTGACTACGGCACGGTAAGCTAACAAAAGCTACCTGCTATAAACATTTCTATTTAATTATTTTAGTTTATCCTGAATTAATCCATTTAGTTTATTCGAGTAAAATTAAAATATATCTTGACCCACGGGTCCTCGATCCATCCCGAATTAAGGGCCCCCAAACCCCTTCTTTTTCTAATTTTCAGGCGTTTTCATTTTAAGTTCCAATCATCCATAATTTAGTTTATAATTTTACTCGATTTATATTCCCCAGTGCGATTGTTTTAGTTACATTTATTTCCCTAGTTTATTTCGTAGGACCGGTGGTCCCAGATTTATATTTTGCATTTAATTTATTTTCTCAAAAAAAATTTTTAAGTTAATTGAATTCGTTTTTAGTTATTTATTAAAAACTTAATTTGGTGAGTGAAGCAAGCAAACTGCCCGTTGCGACAAGCCGGGTCGGTGACTTGCACTTTTGATATCACAGTCGGCGAAACTATACGTTGACGAAACGTTTGAGTGCATTATAATAATTTTAAGCAGTAAATCGTAATTCGTAATTTTGGTTTTATAAATCGGCTTTCAACCATTTAATTAATTATTTCGACTACCTGGGTAAAAAACCAATAGGTAATTAAATTAATCAACTTTATTATTTGATCAAATTATTTTATTAGAACGTCACATGGGTGAAAAACCAACGTAGTAAATTTAATAATATATTTTGGCATTCCTCATTCCATTGTAGTTAATAAATATATTTACTATTTTACGTCATGAACCCTGGAATTAAACCTGCTTTTGTACTGAGCGAATCCTGGCAAACTGTATCTTTTTATATTGTGGCGTACGAACTAAAAATCAATTACACAAATATTCTCGTGACACGAAAGTACGTCACAATAAATGTGGCTCCCCGGGCGGGAATCGAACCCGGGTCTCCCGGCCGGGGAGTTAACGCCAGGGTGTATGTCTAGATTAATATTATTTTAACAGCTTCGTAATGGCCAACAGAAGTTAAAGGCCCCGCGGTGGGAGACGATCCGTTGCAGAACGACCCGCCCGTAGAGGCCCCCGGAGGTCACTCCCCATGCCTGCTACTATTCGATCGGGGATTGGAGGAGGAGATTCAGATGGAAGTGGAGGAGGGTGAAATTGTGGAACCTCCTGCCGAGATCCCAGACCCGGCCGACGCCCACGGTGAACTGAAGCAGTGTATAAGGAATGAGATCAATGCGATTCCTCACTCCATGCTACGAAAATTTACCACAAGTATGCAGAAACGATGGGAGGCCTGTTTGGATGTAGAGGGACGATACTTGTAGGACACTATATACCAGAAGTAGAAAAGGCAATATAATGGAAATATTTAAGTATGGTTTGCAGCATTAAATTATGTTTAGTTTTCTAGTTATTTTATTTCATAACTGTTCCCGTTTTTTTGGCTCATTCTGCATTTTTATTTTCTCTTCATTTGTGTTTGGTTTAGCTGTTTCAGGACCTCGCAGATGCCAGAAATAATCTCCCGTTCTGCCAGACATGGCTTGAACCTCTTCGATCCTGTTTATGTCGCTCGTACTCTAGCCACTCGAGTAAGTATCTGTTGTTTGGTAGCTACACCAGTTTGGCCATATTCACTATCTCCAGTCAGTGCAGAGACGTTTTATCAGGTTTTTTGCGTGTCGCGCTGAATATACCTTTCTTGAAGTGTCAGTTGAGGGGCTATCTACTGAACATTGCCTTTAGAGTCTGGAGTTCAGGAGAAGTGAAGCTGATGTGGTATCTTTATTAAAACTCATCAATCATTAAATTGTCCGCCCCCTTCCTACTGGCAATAATAAACTTCCACATCTCTACTAGAGCTACAAGACATCAGCGTCTCATGCTTGGACCAAATACGTGAAGTCTAGTCCCATTCCCCGGTTTATGCGCTGGAACAAGATTGCCACTTCAATCGACCCATTCGCTGCCTCATAGGGAGAAAATGGCGTGCTACAACGGTTGATTAGTATAACTTATCTGCATGGAAAATTTTTTTAGTCTATTAACTAATCTATTCATTTTTGTTTAGACTGCTAATTTATATTGTTCATATTTCTATTCATTAAAACATTGTTGTCGCTCATATACATGTTGTATTGCTTGTTATTGTTATATTTCATAGTTTAATCTAATTATGCACTTCGACAGTACACTTTTAATAAAATTGCTTATTTATTTTAAAACTTGATTGCTTTTTATTATTGTTATTTTATTATTAATTATTATGAATAATTTTTATTACCTTGATTTCTTGGCCACCTTGTATCTTAAACAATGTATAATGTTATGTAAAATGGTGTATGCAGTTGGTAAATCAATAAATAAACAGGTTTACATTAATTAATGTACCAGCTTTATGACTTTACTTGCAGTATCATTATTGATGCTTATTACAACGACGTACATACAAAATGTTAGTAATACAAGATAATAGTTAAAACATATCAAGACATGATGTAAATAAATTCACCCTTAACATTTCCTACATAAAGTTTTAATAAATTATAAAGCTAAGATTAGCATCAGGATTTGAAATGTGGTGGAATAAAATGTGTATTTTGTAAAGTTGTTAACATATTATCATTACTTAAAATCAGATTGGATATCAAATTTGAAACGTGGTGCAATTAAACTGATTCAAAAGGGCGTTTTAAAATATTTAGCATTTAATTCAATTCATAACTAGCTTATACATACCATCCTTAATTTTTCAGAACACCAGAACACCAATTTCAGCTTCACAGTACACTTTTACATCATAATAGCTTCTCCGGAGCTTTAATTAATAATACTGGTAATAACCATTGTTGACATCGAAGCCAGTTTTCCCAAGGGAGTAAATTTGAACGGTCAACAATCTATCGCCTCATTAACTTCATGTCACCAGTCGGAATATATGGCAGTGCGGGGAACTGGCCCACATATCACGGCCTGTAACAAAGGTCATATCACCACATCGCACTGGTGGCTGTCAGATTGGTTAACAATGGTAAACAAAATAATCAGTTTGATTATATCTAAACACAGATTTAAAACATTAAGAGAAGTGATATTGCCCATACTAAGAGATGGATATTGAATTATTTGCAACATGACGTATTTAAATATTACGTTTCTAGTGGGATTCTACACATGAATGTCAATTCAAATCATAAGCATGACTGTTAATCCTCAGTACCCATAATCCAAATCTATTAAGAGATATATGTATAATAACATAGGAAAAATGTTCATTTCCTCAAATTTTTTTGAAACTTTTATGACGAACAAAAGTGACCCTTCATAAAATTTCTTAATCTCATTTTCAATATGTTTCCATCAAGAATTCATGTACTTTTCCTACATTAATTTACTTTTCCATAATTTTTACAATATCATAGAGATTATTGAAAATGATACCTCTTGTATACAATAAGCTGAATGAAAGCCTGTAAATTAAATTCATTGCAAAGATTTGGAAAAATTTTAATTTTTGTAATTTATTCATCCGACCCTTCAAATTTTCAATGATTAAAATCATTAAGTAAATAAAAACTGCTAGTATAAAAAAGTGTAGCTTTTATTTGGTACAAACTGCATGGAAATCAGTAAAGTAGAAGTCTCAGGCGAACTGTTAAAGGATTGAACAAGTTCTTTTTTTCCTTGTAAAATCTATTAAGAAAAGTCTATTTTTCATTGTTGACCAGTTTAAAGTAAATAATTTTCGAAATACAAATAACACCTTTTGATATAAGGCCAAAAAAGTTTGTTTTGGTCTCACCTTAATGTAAATCGGCCCAGCAGAAGTATCATACGAAGTGTCCAAAGGATACTCGGTATTGATATACTGTACCTTATTTAGCTCTACAAGAAGAAATCACACAAGGGGTGATATGAGGGGAATTCAGTGATTATTTTATTGACCAATGTATACAGAAATGAGTAAGTGCAAACATCCTTAAAGGGAAGTGGGAACTCCGAACTTGAAATACAAATAGTACCACCTAGACGTAATTTTATTTAAGGATTATGTTGATTGGTTGAATGGAAACAGATGTCTTGAATAATTTTGCAGAGGTTTGTTATTTTTTTTAGTTCTTGTAAACCAAAGCTTATTTTGTGACAAAAAGGGGAAGTAATTCAAGCACCAGCGCTTTATTTTCCTCTGGTTTTCGAGGGCAACACTTTTAACATGGGATGTCCCTACTTATTCGGTTCTATATGCATTGTATTGATTCAATATACAACCGTCTGTAAAATGTACGTCCCGTGCTTAATTTTTTATTTGGTGAATTTGATTTGGTAAATGTGCGAACCAAACGCTTAGACTTCAGTTTTATTTCAATATGTTTAATGCCTTTTTCAATAATAGGTGTTTGAAATAATAATCCCCACACAGCAGATAAATTGCCATTATTTACATGAACAGACTCTTAGTCTTACTGATTCGAAAACTAAATAAGAAAGTTTTAACGAATTCAAGTAACATTTCGTATTACATGAACTTGTTGTACTCCAACTTTTTTGCATGTTAATTATACGACAACAATGAAAGAAGGACTTACATACTATCATGCAAAATTAACATTCAAACCAAATGGAAAATTTACGTTCTGCAAAATTAACATGCAAACCAAATGGAAAATTTAAATTTTTCGTTATCATTACGAAACAGGAGGGAATACGGAATAAGTGCTATTTACAATGTTGGTACACCAAGAGCATTAATATCATGTACAAAGTGACATATTGAATATCAATATGGTACATATGTTTACATAACATTTTTTTAGTTTTATTTAAACATTTTTACAAAATTTAATTTTTTTGTTTTAGTTTTTAATGGAAATGTTTACGTGACATCCCATTGTAAAATTGTTTTAAATAAGTAGTTAGAATCAAGGATAATTTATGAAAAAAAAATTCAATCTTTGCTAAAATGATTGTTTTTCCAACTGATGTACATATGTTTGTATTTGTAATTCAACAAATTGATACCTGTAATCCCCAGTTTTAAGAACACCCTGTATTTATACAAAATTAAACATTTTTTAATTATAAATAAAAAGTATTAACACATTTTTGTCGCCAAATAAAATAATTTCCCAAGTGGGAAATTGTTTTATTTATCGATTTTAAGGCAAACTCTTGATCTGTAAAGAATTAGCCACCTTACGTGAGACACACGGCAGATTGCGGTTGCAATATAATTAAAAATATATAGCATTTATACATACTGGTGTGCTTAAAAATGTGGAAACGGCTTAATATTTGTATCAAAAATTTTTCTATAAGTTTAAATTTTGAGAGTTTAATTTAGCGAATACAAATTCGCTAATGGTTGGAGGATCCGAGAAAACATTCAAATTCGCCAATTTCAGGAATTAGCGGGCAGCTCCTTGGCGTATTCAGTAATGTGGCCAGAACCCGTCTCCTAGACTTGTTTGTATTCTATTTAGTATTTAATAACTAATTTTTTAGCTGGTTGGCGTTGTGAAATGGTTAAGGATATAATTAAAAACAAACCTCTAGCGTAATTCTCATGGGAGTCATCATAACTCTTATAGAGTAACTTTCACACCGCTGTTCCGTTGAACGTCAAAAATGTAGTCTTCCAGACCACGCGAGCTGCCAAATATCTCGGGGTCATGGTGGACACGAAACTCAGCTGGAGGTTCAGATCGTCCGCATGGCTGCTAGGCTCTCCTTAGCAGGCTTATGGATAGTGCGGGAGGTCCCCGGTCAAGTAGAAGGAGACTGATGCTGTCCTCAGTCCAGTCCATACTCTTTTACGTCCACATACTTGACGTGGTCAGCTGTTCCGGTATATGCTGAAGTTATCTCTGTCCATCCCTTGGCAACAGAGATGTGTACTAACCAATTTAGTGGAACAGTTCCGCATGGATACTCGTATCATATCCTTGTTCGGGCGGAACAATTGCTAATGGCCTGCTCCGATAATGCTGTTGCGGAATAGTTAACAACGGCAATTGAAGATTAAAGTAATAATAAACAATGTTCAACAATGTATAAAAATATTCATAATAGGTTTTTAGGATTTTTTACATTTTAAAAGTTTACATTAACAGATTTTATTCTAATTTCATTTTTTATTTATCACCAAGATAACTAATCCAGTCTATTTACTTCTTTTTCATTGCTTTTATTTTACCTCCTACTTCTTTCTTCATAATTATATTGATCTTAAATTCGGTTTTTGGCGTACCACTTTTTAGCGAGTTTTCCTATAGGGAATATGCTATTACGTACCCCGAAACCAAAAACACCATTCATACATTTCGTGCGTGTGTGCATACGTGCGTGCGTCTGCTCTGCCAGCTGTGCTTTGCGACTACGAGACAATAGTGCAGTGCGCAAAAGTGTGTTTGCGGGACGCAAACTCGGGGTTGGTCGGAATAGTGATAATATCAGTTGGAACAAGCTATTTCTCCACTCATCCTACACTCATCTCTCATTCATACTTTGCTTTAAACTACATATTTAGTTAGGTCACCATTTCAATAAAGGTATTAAAGGTAACTGGCTGGGTAGCTGAGTGGTTATAGTTCTCACCTTGGAATCCAAAGGTTGCCGGTTCGATCCTGAGAAAAGTTATTAGTTTTTTAAGGTTCGATTCCGGACCCAGTTGCCATTTGTCATTGGGCTATTAATTAATGATGCTTTCTAACAACTGGTCGATGTTAGATAGTAACAAGACTGGGGTTTGGACCGTTCCTCGTCAAAACGTTAAAAATGCCACTGGCGTAGATAAACACAAAAAAACATACAATTCCGGTACCTACGGAACTCTTCCAAAGGGATACCTGTTCAAATCCACCTGTTATTTTTTCCGGCTCATCTAAACTGGGCAGGGGAGAGAAAAGTCATCTATTAGAGACAAGCTGATGTTGACAAGGACCTGAAGGGAACACAGGAACGTCAGCGGACATACAAGACATGGCAGGAGAGCTGGGAGCTGGAGGATCGCTGTCGATACACTGTGAGCCCTGGATGGAACGGCGCGCGGCGGCCTGGTGAGGAGGACTACTTCCTGATTAAATTCCTTTCGGGTCATGGCAATTTTCAGTCGTACCTGCACAGGGAGGGTTCACCTGACTGCATTTACTGCCCGGGCGATCCCGACAAAGTGGAACACACATTATTCCGCTGATCACGCAAATAACGGCCACGCCTGTAGGCCACACGAAACTCGGAATGCTGACGGTGGACTTGGTCTGCATGAAATTGTTGGGGGCTGGAGACAATTGTGGTTTCTTTGTCCTATTCTGTCCAAAATGTCCTCCGATACAACAAATTTAGACAGGATTGTTGCTCAATCTTTAGAAAAATAAACTGGATTCGGAGTAAGCCCTGAAGGGCAAAAGCTAAAGTACGGTAGGACTAGTTCTGATGCAATGTTGTAAGCGATCCCAGACAGTCAGAAAGTAAAAGAGAGTTTTAGTGGGTAGTCCACTAGATTTCGCTGTAGGCGTCCCACACCACAGCTTGGCCACCTGTTTGCGTATAACCATTCTCAGTCCTCTTTCTAACAAAATAAACTTCTAAGATTGGATGTTTCATTCATCTCAGAGACTTTGACATATTAGTTAATAAAATCACAGGTTAATAAAATCATGTTACCATAAAAGCTCTCACTTTTTAATAAAATATTCTAATGTATTTGAGTTGCACTTGAGTTAAATAAAAGCAAAAATATAAAAATTTACTTTGTATAATATTTTCTCATTTATCTGATAAGGACCGGGCGTTTTCTCTTTTGGAGATAGCTGACAGATTCTGGATGCAATTAAAGTTAAAATGCCCATATCAGACTTATATGGACCAAAGCCATGTGACAGGAAACCAGCCCGTTGTCATTTTATGCACGCACTTGCTTGTTCACTTCCAAGATTGAATGTTTTATTCATGTCAGTGACTGTGACATATTGGTAAATATTGTAAAGAGTGATTTCAGTGGATAAAAAAATCATGTTTGTATGTGCTGTTCGTGGCCCAACTTTAAAAAAATTACAATGAATAATCCTAACTAAAATGTTCAAGAAGCTTATCTAAAACAAATGTGTAAAATAATGTTATCTTAAAAACAATGTCTGAGATAAAGACTTAATAGCCAAGTAAAATTTAAATACAGTTAAGTATAAGAATAATATACAGGGTGATTTAAAATGAGCATTGACCAAGTGAGCTTGAGAGCATAAAATGGGCCGTAACTTCTTTACGGGGTAATCATTTCATCTCTGTCATGATCAGTCAAACAGCAAAACTGATTTTCCAACGCCATATAATAATTTCACAAAAATTTCAAATGCAAGCGTGTCGGTCTCTGACCACCACGCCTAAGAGCTCACTACGCATTAATGCTTGCAGGATAGGGAACCACCACGTTTTGTAACCAATGGGTCGCTGTACACGGAAAATATTAGACATTACAATTTTCTTTTGTCAAAATAAAATTGGGGTTTCATTCAGAAGCCACTAAACAAAAAATTGTTTGATAGTTTTAATGACACATTTATGAATTGCCTCAATTCAGGTTTCTCCTAAAAAAAACAAAAAAAAAACTACGATAACGAATGAAAACCTCGCTAGAAACACCTGGAACACGATAGGAATCTTGGTTTCGAGAGAGATAGTCGGTTAGTCCAGTATACGAGCCTACTCTCTGTTTACGTAAATTCACCAGTGCAAATTCAGAAACCAAATTTTTTTCACTTTTATCAACTGCATTAACGTTTTGAACAATCTAATCTCAAAATCAATGCATACAAGCAATCTTTGTTTCAATTTTGCTTCGAGAACTTTAAATCGGGTTAAGTCCTACAGTCATGGTAGATGAGACAATAGTTGAGGAAGTTAGCTGCACTAAATTCCTAGTTTTACCTCATTAAGGGTTTAATCTGAGAGGATCTCATTGATAACGTCTGCAAGTGTGTATCTTCGAGTGTCTAGTACAAAGTGTAAAGTTTGTATGTTCGGTTCATCTCTTATGTTTTTTAATGGCTCACTACGGTCTCATCCACCCACATCTTGCATACTGTATTGTCGTCTGGATGGCTTTGTAAAAATTACATCAGACTGTATAGACTTAATCCATTTATGACCATTAATATGTGCTCTTTCCATTTATCTAAATTTAGACCCAAAACGTTGTCATTTACGCTTTTTACTTTTCTCATTTGCTGGAGTTCTTTTCCCTACTGGTCTGCTTTTAAAAACAATAAGTTTTGTTTTATCGACATTAAACTGAAGGCCATTTACTGAAAACCATTGTGATAGCTGTTCTAAGCTGCTTATCAGGGTGTGCTCTAGTTGGTGTTCCCAGAAGCTTGTACTACAACACTGGAATAATCTGAAAATAAACAGTGATGTTATAATCTTGAACATTTATTTTGATGACATTAACATAGAATACGAATGGAAAGCTACCCAGTAATGAACCTTGAGGGACTCCATGTCTCATAGCTAATGAAGAAGAGCTGAAATAACAGTCGTGATCATTTTTATGATCACTCGTTGCTGCCTATTTTGAAGATGAGAAATTACGCAAGCTAACGCTGTTCTCTCGATTCTACACTTTTCTAATGCACTTGCCAACAAATTGTGATTGACACATTCGAAGGCCTTGGGTAGGTCAAAGAACAGTGCAGCACACTCCCTTGACCTATTCTAAAGCCCGCAATACTGTATCAATCGTGTCATACAATGCTGTGGATAAAGATTTTCCTTTCCATTATCCGTGCTGATTAGCTTTAAGTATACTTTTTTCTTCTAAATGTCTCCATAGCTGTCTTAAGAAACACTTCTCATTTATTTTGATAACACCGAGAGATTCGGCAAACCTATATACTAAGTACCATGGCATTTTAATGGAAAATAAATGTACAATAGGAGGAATAGGAGGAGAGATAAAAAGGGGTTTCTGAACATGATCATCTGATCACCTGACTTTCCTTTGTTTGTTAGAAATAATGTTTACATTTTTTATTAAAAAACAAATATTTTTATACCTCGAAGAATGCACAATTTTTACTGTATATAATAATATTAAAATTTGTAATTAAATATCAACAAATAATGTAAATATAATGAAATATTTTGTCGTATGGTATTTTTACATAACTTCAGTGTGTCACTCACTTATATAACCAAACATTTTGTTGGTTAAACAATAACAGCCATTGGAAATTCGCAACGTATGCACGTCTGATGCGACCGGAGTATTAGTCATATTAAGAAAGATGAAAAAGGAATAGGACCGTCAATACTATCAAATTCATGCAATGACCTGTAAATGAAAAGTTTAGACAATGTTGCAGCTATACACTATTTATTTTTAGTTTAAGCTTATGACTAATTTCGAAAATTTTATGTTACAACAGATAGAAATACCAAGAAACAGTAACAGTTCATCCCCTCAAAGGAGTAGATAGCCTGGACAAGCCTTGATGTCTGAGTGTAATCAAACTTGAGAATATCAAACGTTGAGACCTTTGTTACCTTATCACCGCAGAGAAGTTGGTACGTATTGCCCAGAGTTGTAAGGTTATTCAATGAAAGTTAGAGATTATTGTATTTTCTCTCTAGTTAAATTCACTTGAACATAATAATCAGCATTTTCATAAAATTTGTAAAATATTTTAATAAAATAACCTTTTTGAAGTAAGAATATTTCGTCTGCATCTTAAATCAAATACCAGGGCAACTAGATTGATCCGAGTGATGTGTTCTCAACGATGAAAACTTGTTGTGCGAGAATGGTTAAACAAATTTTTATGGTGAGTGGTAACTAATTGCTGATTACAACAATTTAAACTACAGTCCCTTGGTCTGTGATTTCAACATAGTGAATTTTAAGGTGTTCTTCTTAGTACATTCTGAACCCTCTAATCTTCCTTGTATCACTATTTATTAATATATATAAAATAATGTATTATGTGCTGGAACTGAAGGGAAATAATTTGATCACAATTTGTCATGAAAATGTTGATTGGTGTAAAAATTAAAAAATAACATAAATTTTAACTTCCTTACACATTTAGTTTGAGACGTTTATCTTAATGATACATTTTAAAATGATCAAAATCTGTAAAAGAATAAACCGTGTACGTTTAATTTATAAAACAATAATAACTAAATTCAGCAGGTTTCATGGTTTATATGTTTAAACTTAAACCTTATATTTAACAAAATCTATTTAATTTAACTATGGATTTTCTATTGTACTTTAAAAACATGTTTATTTTTATGTTAATCGAAAATTTTTAGAAGTGAAAAGAACTTTTATAATAAATAAATACAACAATGAAAAATGTGGAAAGAAAAGAAAATGTAGGAAAAATAATTTTAGAGGTCATTATTTTGACTATAAAAATATAAGTAAAAAAATCAAGACTCAAGGGATATCATTTTTAGGTATTTAAATAGGAATACAAAACCCGCGATTTCTTTATATAGTAAATGGATATTTTCTTCGGGAGAGGAGAAGAAATGCTTTTACGCACACAGATGGGCAATCTGTTGTTTTCAGAATTCCTACAAAAATCGATTAGACCACCTACTAAAATAACTTCCATCTCAATTTTGGACACTAGTTTAGGATCGCTTATCGCATTACTTCAGAAATAGGCCTATTTTGGCTTTCGCCCTTAAGGGCTCATCCTGAATCCATTCGTTCATCATTAAAATTTAAAAAGATATAGAGACCGTCAATTCCATGTCATTCCATGTTATTCCAAGTCACAAGATTTAGAGAGCAATCCAGTCTTTTTAGATCAGAGACCTTTCTGAAATAAATGCGACAATGAACCCCAGTTGTCTTCAACCTCCAGCATAGTCGTGCAGACTGAATCACTGACAGCACTGCAAGATGTTATGTGGCCTTCAGGCGTAGCCGTTCCCAGCGTGGACAGCGGGAACAATGTGTGTTCCGCCTCATTGTGAACGCCCGGGCAACAAATGCAGTTAGGCGAACCGATATTGCCCAACCTGTGCTGGTACTACTGAAAATAGCCAAAACTCGACAAGAATTGAGTCAGAAAGTAGTCCACCTCACTGTGCCACCGCTCCACCCAGGGTTGGACCTGCTTAATGTCTCGCAGTCCGTCGACCGCGACCCCCCGGCTTCCAGATCTCCTGCCATGTCCGGTAGGTTCGCTGGCGTTCCTGTGCTCTTGCCAGTTAATTACAGAAATCAAATTGTATCTATAATATCGCTTATCTCTCCCGTGCCAAGTAATGGAATTACCAGGACAACCGGCTCGGACACAGTAAGATACGCGGATGTGACCCTGAGTGCTTCTTGACGCTGCACTTCAAGAGTGCCGCAACTTCGCGTGCGTACTCGAGTAAAACTGTCTCGTCTGACATAATGTAACACCCATAGTCCGTTGACCCTCTCGCGTCATATATCAAGGTTTCTTGCCGTGTATATTTCATAAGCCGCAGAAGATACAATGAACGAGGATGATGATGCTTAACAAGGTCCAACATATCGACCTATTTCGATGAGTTGATGGCATTCTTGATATAATGCAGGACAAGAATAATTACTCTGCAAGACAAATAGTTGTGGCTGTAGGCTCTTTCCACTGTAATTTGTCCTTTTTAAATTGCATCTATAGTTGATTACCCATTTCTGAAGCCGTAATGTTGGGGAGATAAGCCCCCGCCGAGTTGAGGCGGGAACGAATAACTTCTCTAAAACCCTCGAGGCCATATCTATGATACAAAAATGGATGTAGGATAAAGGCATATCCGGGTCGTCTATCTCCTTGCTGCCAAACCTAGGCCTGACTTTCCGACAGGGGGATAGAAAAACCCACTCGGACAGGCAGGCATATTCTCAGCAAAAGCTGGGAACGGGCATTAAAAACATTCTTCAGGGCCTCAACTGAAATTCTATCGGGACCGTAAGCTCTGTTGCTTATTAAGGAGAAAACTACGTTTAGTAATGTCTTCCAGTCCAAAGTCAACGCATGGATTTTCTGGATGTCATGGAAACAGGGCAAAAACGATGCCATCGATGGTGGCGCCCTCCACGATGGAAGGTGGAGAGCGAGTGGCTAGCTTCTGGGTTACAATTTGGTACTCAAGACCTCACTGATCGGAATCAACATTATCCCGAAGTTTCCTTCAGCTGTCAGTCTTACTCCTTTTTGGAGTCCACAACATAACCTCGAAATATATATCAGGTCGCGTGGTTTGGGCCACTTCATTTCCCATGTTCAGCGGAACAAGAAGCAGTCAATCTGCTTCTTTCTGAGAATCACAATCTCTGTCTTGTTAAAGGTAAGGGACAGCCCCGTGGTCACTCATCCATTCGTTGATAACGCGCATGACTTAAGTTTCAGCTGGACAATTTCAACATTTCGTGCAACGAACAGTGCCGCAACTTCGCGTGCGTACCCAAATAAAACTGTCTCGTCTGACATCTCGAATCGAAATAGACTGTCGTAGGCGACATTCTAAGGCTCTGGGCTGAATGTTAAGCCCACGCGAATATTCCCCATGGGGACCCAGACGCCGGAAGCACCGTTGCAAATTCACCCTACCACAGATTCTGCAGTTTATCCAGCCAAATATTTTTTTTTCTTTCTTGAGAAGATCAATGGCTAACTTATCGCTCATTTTGGCCACTGCCATTTTCTGCTGGAAACTCTTCACTTTCATAACACAAAATTTCAGACCACTCAGACCAAGCTTCGACATGGCTTGTCTGATAGCAGCCAACCTCGTCTGTGATTGTTAAGCCACCAAGTTCCCGGATCTCGATTAAGGCAGTTTGCTCGAATTCTGCGCCAAAACTAAATTTAATCTAAATTAAGAATGTAGCATGTAGGTAAGTGTAAATATTTAATCCTATTTAGTCCGCAGAAATATTTATATTGCAACTAATCGATCGTTTCTTTTTACGAGACATATAGGCTGGGATATAGGTGAGTCATAAAATAAAAATTTGAATTAGATTATGGCTAAGGCTTCCAATACCTCTTATAATGACTCATTATTAACACTTATGAGTATAAGAAATTTTAATGTACTCATGTAAATAATTCAAAGATTTGTGGAAGGAATAAAAATTATTATTTTCGTTTAAATCCAGCTTTGCGAAAAATCAAAGGCAATGAAAGATAAAAATTAATAAACAACAAAATTATATACTAATTTTAAACACTTCACGCGAACAAACGTCCGCGAGCTTATGGTTGGGTGAGCAGGCTCAATCGTGTAGGGATAAACGAGTTTGGAATGTTCCTCTCACGCCTCACGATGGTTTTATTTTTGTTGTAAAATCAAGGCTAATTCTGCTTAAGCTCCCCTAGGTCATATTGATCAAGATATGATTAATGTTTAGTTATACTGAATTTAAAAATCCTATGCTCAAATATGAGTTAAATGCAATTGTACATAATTGTTAGTATTTTTCTTTTTTTAATATTGTCAGGGTATCACAAAAATACGAGACTGACTATTCATAATCGCATTCTACACATAAAAATAAATCGAAAATGTCCATTAGGTTTCTATATATTGTTATTTCGGTTTCGTTTAATTTAGTTTTTTACACTTGATCGTTTTTATTTCTGTAACAAATAGTTGTATTAAGTTTATATTTGACATGGACTTTTCTGAAATTAATGCCCATTTACAAGAAAATTCATATTTTTTAAATGGCGGCCATTTTTATCTAATAAACAAATATCTTAAAGACGGTAAATTTTAACAAACTTTTTCAAGACACAAAAAAGTTGGCAAATTTAAGTACCCACACAGTGATACCAAGATCATAAAGATCGAACAACGAATGCCGGGGTAAATGAAATTTTACTTATGAAAATACAGTATATAAATTGGCATCGGAAAACCGAATTATTTTTTTTTAAGTAAAATCAAATTTACTCCGTCATTTGCTATTCGATCTTTACGATCTTAGAATCATTGTTTAGAGGTTTAAATATGCCAACTGTGTTGGGTCTTGTCAGAATTTGATAAATTTAATAATATTTTCCTTGTAAAGTATATTTTTATCAGAAAGTTCCATGCCAAATATGAACTTAAAACAATAATTCGTTACAGAAATAAAAATTATTTCTAGAGTGTAAAATGCGAAATATCTCATAGCGGCTTAACAAAGCCGAAATGGAATTATTGAACTTTTGCGATTTATTTTTATGTGTAGAATGTGAATATAAACAGCCAGTCTCGATTTTTTATGGTATATTTGAGTGAACAATATTTCACTTCAAAATAATTGTATAAGTTTCCGGACTATAGGGTGATTTACGGTAATCGGGTGAATTTAAAAAAGTTGTATTGTTGTTGCACTAATTCAGGTTATGTCAAATGATTCAAATGATTTTATTAAGCCATTCAACAATATAAATGCTACAGGCTATGTCAAAACAAAGGCTAAACAAAACCATGCATAATCATGGTAAAAAAGTATAAATAAAACGTGCAATTGTAGCATCAAACCATGCAATTGGCATCAAACCATGCATCAGATCATGATGAAAATCAAAAGAGCACTCAGTCATAAAGGTATATATTTACGTGCAGAAAACAAGTCAAAACAAAATGGAGAACATGCTAATGACTTACTTAGATAATTACTTTTCATAAACCTCTTCCATTTTGTAAAATGGGTTTTCCAAGAACCACCTTTGTACTCTCTTAGTAAACATAGTTTTCCAAAATCCCTAATTTAACTTGGAATGTGATTGTGTAGCTTTCTTGCTGAAACAGGAAAAGACTTTGCTCTTTTATCTGTCCTAGCTCTAGGTACAACTAGACTGGGTTAAATCTAGTGTTGTGTTGGTGAACTGAATTTGTTACCACAGAATCATCTAGTCTTTCCTTAATATTTACAATACATTTGAAAATGTACAAGTTTACCACAGTCAGAACATGCACTTCCCTAAAATGTGGTCTACAGTGAGCTCGAAATCCAGCATTAACAATTCTAATAGCTTTCTTTTATAGCAACAGTACTGAATTTACATTATGTGAATGCCCATATAAAAGTATCCCATAAGACAAGTGGAAATGAAAAAATGCAAAGTAAACTGATTTCAAGATATGTTGAGGCAGTTGGTTCCTTAAACGTCTCAGTAAGTACAAAACTCTACTTAGCTTAGAACAAAGAGAACTTATGTGGTCCTGCCAGGTCATACATTGATCAAGGGTGAAGCCAAGGAGTTTGAGTGGTTCTTGAACAGGATCTAACACTTCACATAAACTCAAGAACATTTGTTGTGTTTTACTACTGTTAAGTGCTGGCTTATTGACCTTAAACCACTCTGAGGCTTAGTTATAAAATTCACTTACGGCCAGCTCAGCCTCCTCATGACTGCTTTTACTTGTGGTAAAAGAAGTATCATCTGCGTATAGCAGACATTTACCATCCAATCGGAAATAGAGATCATTAATTGCCATTAGAAACAATAGAGGTCCCATTATGGAGCCCTGCGGGACACCATGTTTTAAGACCTAACATATTTGATGTGTTTCCATTCCAAGTTACAACCTGTTGGCGGCCATTAAGATAGGCCTGGACCAACCTCAGCATACCCTCTACAAGTCCGTACTTTTCTAATTTCAAGATCAGAATTTCATGGGAGATACAATCAAAAGCACGCGAAAGGTCGCAAAGTACAATGGGGGTACAGTTTTTGGACTCAAAGGAATTGGTAATAGGTTGTTCAAGAGAGTCAACTGCCATGACTGTTGATTTTGTTTTTCTAAAGCCAAATTGCCCAGGTGCTAGGAGGTGTCAGGCGTTTTAATAAAACACACATAGCGATTCAATATGATTCAGTTTATTAATTTTAGGATGGCACATATACACATTAAGAAAAGAAACGAGGCATCTTCTTCAGCTTCAATTAGGTTACAGAACGGAAGTGTTGTATCTAGGCTATCTAAATCTGGACAATATAGACTTACATAGAGTAATATAAGTAGGACGTATAAGTAGCCTAAATATATAACAGGATGTACAGTTGTGCACACATTATGGCTTCAACTAGTTTGGAAACCACAGGTATTAAATATATTGCTCTAAAACTGGAGACCTCATTGCGGGAACCCTCCTTGTAAACAGGCAATGTTTTAGAAATTTTTAGAACACTAGGGAAACAGCCTATAAGAAAACAAGCATTTATTACGTGAACTAAGACTGGTGCAATTATACAGGGTGAATCTCGTAAGGTGTCCTAAATGGATTATAGACAAACTCTTTGTCCTATAATCTTCAACGAAAATTATTTTCCACTAAACCAACCCCAAAGAATATCGTAAAAATATTTTTAAATATGTTAATCAAGAAACTAGGGATCACATGTTCCAGTCTTAGTATTTTTAAATGTAAATATATGCCATGTTGTACATCACTTTAAAGGTATTGTAAAAAATTGTAAAAAGAAACATTTTGGTAAAAACAGAAGTTAAATATCTTCAATTGTTTCAAAATGGAGATCATTTTTTTTTTTTTTAAATATCAATTGTTACGGTATAGCCTGTATTTTCGTAACCAATGCGTCTAGAATCACTCTGATTTAAAATTTGCAATCTTTACTAACTGAGCTTTACCACGATATGTCACATGTAAGGTTTATGAAAAATAATATTAAATTTCTATCAACTTAATAATTCACACTTATCTTGTATCTCTAATCGCTTTCGTGTTAATCAGTAAAATATACTATTTTCCCATTTAAATGCATGTTATTTTTAAAAACACATTGTTGTAAGATCCAAGCTCTCTTAATTAATGTTACCATGTAACCATAAAAAGCATTGACTACATCTACTACAGTAACATGCCTGAATTCAAAGGCTGGAGCGCCATTAGGTATGACGGACAACAAACTAGGTATATCTCGCCCAATATTAGGTATAATTGCTACTATTGAGCCAACAGAGTCAATAAAAAAATAATTTAAGCCATCAGATGAAGCGAAATTGGATTGTTTTACATTAGGCCCAATTTGTAGCTTATTCTGGTTTATCATCAAACTCCAGGCAGCTTTACAGGGATTGGGAGCTTTAGCCATGTGCAGAGCACTGACATTATTCTTGGCTACTAAAATGTTCTTACAATACACATTCCTAAGAGATCTACGCCAACCGCCACATCAGGTCTTATACCAACTAGGTCATTAACTAAATTAAGAGCATTTCTTAATCTATACCGTTCAGGTGTGAACCAGGTTTTTTTCTCACTCCACCCATTGATTTCTGAGTGTTAGACTTGTCTTTCAATTTCAGGGGGGAAAACAGTTTAAGTGCTTTCATAAAGTTGTCAAAAATGCAAAAAAAAGTATAATTTGCATTTAGAGTTTTAATGATTTCAAACCATTTCAAGGTTCATCACCATACAATCGATAGGAAACCATCTGAGGAGTTTACTGACAAAGATAGAAATACATGCTTATTGTCCGCTATCTTGTCAACACTAACATTAGCTTCATATTCCCATCAATTTAGGTTTGAAAAACATTGTCTAAGGAGGCCATTGCCTCTTGAGCCTCGATTTGGCACTAAAGACATTAAAAGTTTTTAAGATTTTAAATTTTTAAATTCTTTGGATTTATTCAGTGGGTCAAGGAGATCAATATTATTATCGGTCCTAATAATTATACACAAGCCTAAAGAGGTAAGATAACTTAAACAAAGCAAGCAATTCAAAAAATCTACTCACATTACCACTAAGTGAACGGTACATTGTTACAACGAGAGTTGATAAAGTGGGCAAGAGAACTCCAGCAAATTCAACCTGCAGATGTTCACAGAATGCAGTAAGGGCTAAAGGCTTACTATTACTCATGAGATCTTTGTTAAGATACACTGCTACTCCACCAACTAACTGTCTACAATGGTATGCAGCAAGTTCTAGGTTACCAAAGGAACCGTAATATTGCACCTCCTCAACCGTAAGCCAGTTCTCTCACACACACACGCGCACAAAATGCCAATATTAGGCCAAGATCTACCTGAGGAGCGATTGTTTCCTTCCTAAAAAATTCTGAGAAGAAACAAAATCGGATCTCGCCCTATTTTTCTGGACGAATTCACGTACAAGAGTGCCATTAGGCCAAAAAGTTTCGGTGAGAACCTTGTCTCTGTCTTGAGAGTGTCCTACTATTTTATTTAAAATGGATAAGAAATCCGTATGGCATCTTGATTTTACATACAACGCTTTTTTTGATAATAATTATAAAAAATTATGATCACACCAAAAGGTATCTTTATTCAAAACTTTAATATCGGTTGAAATGATACCATTCAAAGCTGAAACGCATTGTTAAGATGTATTTACGCATTCAGAACATAGCAAGATAAAAAAAAAAATTAAAAAGCCAAACGGTCTTATTATAACATTGAATAGACCGAAACCACGACATGGAAAACTGAAAATTGCAGCAATCAGAAGCAGTCCATCTACGCGCAGGTTTATGATAAAACTCACTTTTTGAAGTGTCGTAAGCAAGAACATCATGCTATACTGACAACTTATCTATTTTGACTAAAATGTTAGAACACTCTCAATGTGACATAAAATCTTTCCAACAATATACTAACTGTTTCAAATTCGTCTGTCCCCATAAGTCACCCTAACCCCAATATCGTAGCATACACAGGTAATGTTTTAAAATCTTGAATTTTAAATAACGCAATAATCAGTTCAGAAGCTTACTAGAATTATGTTCTTACGTACTTGTTTTAAAATTAATATTTAACTCGATTAAATACTGGAAAGCCCCTGTAAATATGGAAATTAGTTGAGTATATTTAATCACTAGATTTTAACTTAACGCTTATTGTACAAAGTCAAGTTTTACGACTAACTTTTAAAAGTATCCTTAGGTCTATGTTTCACAATAACTAATAATTGAAACGTTATTTTAATTTTCAATCCAGCCATTTTATCATTTTTGGTAGCTCTTTGGAATAATAATTTTACTATCCAATGCAATTTTATTTTCTTTACACTAATATTAGTGAAAAAGTTAAAAGATTTGGTAAAATTGATATGTTTAGTGAGAATGTTGGAAGTGACCAATTATACAAAAGCTACTACCTAAATTATTTGTTCTGTTAATAATAGTTTTATAAGAGATATCCATTAGACATTTCATATATATTTTTTCTTTTTGTGATTAAGCTAGCTTACGAACAATGCTGATAAAATTAGACCGTAATATACCATAATGACTTAAAAAATTCCATCTTAATAATGGAAAAAAACTCATGGGTGTTTTTATGTCGTAAAATATCAGAAAATCTCCAACAATGCCAATTCTCATTGATGCAGTTAGTGTCTATTTTTAAAACTTTTATTTAATTACTGCAAGCAAACCTGTTATAGTTATATACCAGGTGATCAAATAGTTTGGGTCCCCTTAATATTTATTTTGTTAATACATTATATATTACATGACGACGGCCAATGCAAAACGTTCCCAGACGACATCCATTAGGGCAGTCTTCTAAAGGACGTCTTAAGTATAAGGGGTTCCATACTTTTTGAACACCCGGTATATCATCATTTCACGTCGTTAAATTGTGATATACATCGTATAGTTAAGCTTTGATAATAAATTTGCATTTCTTCACTGTTTAAATCAACAAGTGGTCCTACTGACTTGAATGTGGGTGATCAGCTAAGCGATTGCGAGGGGAATCAAGCCATTTAAGCTTCTTTAGTCGGAGGCTTGCGGTAACTCAAGAATGTGTTTGGTCGAGAAGTGGGAGAGGGGAGATGAACTGTGCTGGAATGTTTCACCCAGACATTCCATTCCATTCCAATCAATTAAATTATATTTTTATAAAGAAATAATTCCCATCTTTAGAAAAAATAACAGTTCTGTTGATAAAGTAATACTTGTAATTATTTGGGCTTTTAAAAATAGGAATAAAATTAATTAGAAATACAGTATATTTATTTTAATGATAATAAGTTTAAAACAAAATAAATTTTGTATTTATTACCTGTGCAACAAGAACCAATAACTAATACTACGTGTGTATTACAAAATACAAACCAGTTAAAAATAAACTTTTTGAAACAGAAGGACTATTGTCCTATACTTAGATCCTATGTTTGTAAATACAATATACATGTGCAAGTAAAATTGACACAAAACAATCACATTCTGTGATAGCTACGGGCATAACCCAAAACAGCTATCTTGAGTAAAATAAAAATAGTAAAATATACAATTGTAAAACTTAAATGCTAAATTAAATGCACAATATCAGTAGAAATAACTTAAAAAATCTAAATTAAAGTCGCAAAATTGAAAACAAATAGAAAACTGCCAAATTAAATTAAGTTTTCACAAAATAATTCATTACAGCGCTTTGTAAATGAGTTAAAAGTGTCACTGAAAACATCTAAATGAGCACTATTATTATTGTATTTTCTTAACATTCTGAAAAATGGAAAATTAAAGTGGTTTACTGTATGACAAAAAGGTATATAAAAAATATCAGAAACTCTCAAACTACGGCCAGGAACATAAAGACTTAAATTTTCTACCAAATATCTAGAATCGATTAAACCATTAATAATTTTGTATAAAAACTGTAATAAAAAAACATTTCTTCTAACTGACACTTTAGGAATATTAAACATATTTCTAAGTTCTTTTGTAGGAAAATCTCTTGGTGGGCTATAATGAAAATTTTTAAAATATAAATGTCTCAAAAATTTATTTTGAACAACCTCAATTTTATGTGCAAATATTTGCTGGTGTGGGTCCCAAACAATACAACAATACTCTAATCTGCTTCTAACTAATGTGATATAAATCAATTAAACTGTATCCAAATTCTGAAAATATTTTGTGTTTCTGATCGTAAAACCAAGAAGTTTATAAGCTTCGTTAGTGACAAAATCAATGTGATCATGAAACTTTAATTGATGATCAAAGATTACCCCTAAATCTCGTATTTTTGAAAGAGACTGCAAACGGGTTCCATCTATTGTATAATTGTAAACTAAAGGATTTTTTTGTCGAGTATATGACATGTAAGAACATTTCTTTGCATTCAATTTTAATTCATTATTGGAACACCATATGAAAAGTTGATTAATAGATGACTGCAAGATTCCCATATCAGTTATATGACGGATAGGCATATACATTTTTAGATCATCTGCAAAAAGTAAGCATTTAGAATTAGAAATATGATTTGGAAGGTCATTTATGAAGAGTATAAATAATAAAGGGCCCAAATTCGATCCTTGGGGAACACCTGAAGTACTTAGATATTTTTTGGACTTGATATTTGAAATTGAAACATTGAAAACGATTCATTAGATAAGAAGATATCAATTGTAAAAATTTTAAAGAAAAGCCAAAATTGGAAATTTTAAAAAGAAGTATGTCATGATTAACTTTGTCGAAAGCTTTAGAAAAATCAGTATAGTTAACATCTACTCTGCCTCCTTTATCTAATTCATTGGAAATGTCTAAAGAAAATTCCATGAGATTCGTAACAGTAGACTTGAATGGCAAAAATCCATGCTGCTGCTGTGTTATTTTTGATTTAACTGAAGAAAAGATAAATCTGTACAAAAGAAGCTCATAAACTTTAGCAAAAGAATTTAATATGGATACTGGGCGATAATTTTCAATAAGACACTTTTCTCCTGACTTAAATATTGGAGTAACTCTGGCCTCCTTCCATCTGTCGGGAAAAATACAAGATGTCAATGATAAGTTGAACAAAAAGCAAAGAGGTTTAACCAGAGGTTCGGCACACCCTTTAACGACATAGGCTGGAACCCCATCAGGTCCAGCAGACTTTTTAGATTTCAACTCTTTAATTGCACATAAAACTTCTGATAAATTAAAAAAGTTAAGTTGATGGTTTTCAAAAGTCAAATTATTTAGATTTACATTATAATTAGAAGGGACTTGACTATAAACTGAAGAAAAGTAATTTGCAAAAGCGTCAGGAATTTCGTTGTTTTTGAAAGATTTTCCTTCACAAAACATCCCTGTATTACTATTAAGAATATTAGAATCAGAAGTCCGTTTTGTCTTTAAATAATTCCAGAATTCACTTATATTTGTCCTAATATTATTTTCAATTGAATTCAAGTATCTTTCATGGGCTGATTTAATTTTTAATTTAATTGAAATCCTCAACTGCCTGAATAAATTATTATTATATTTTGAATACTTTCTTTTCTTAGCACATCGTTTCTTTAATTTCAAGTCACTTATTATTTCTGCTGTAAACCAACAAGGATATTTATTCTTTAGAACAAATTCTTTACGTGGCACACAAGACTCAATGCATGAAAAAAATAATTTATAAAATAAGTCTATAGCATAATTAACATCACTACATTTGTATAAATCATCCCAACAGCAATCCCTCAATTTACAAAATAAGTTGTAAAAATTAGCCTTCCTATAACAATAATAAGGAATATCAAATTTGTAGTTCTTGTTACTATAACTAAAATTATTCAGAGTAAAAGAAATTAATAATGGTGGATGATGATTATCACTTGGTACCAATGGATTTGTTTCATTTTCAACATTAACATTTATATTACTTAAAACTAAATCTAAAGTTACACCATTGGTATTTTTAACATCTTTATATGAACTTAAATCATACATTGCCATCATATTACTTAATATCTTAGCTGCCCCATTCCCATTAATAAACTCATAATTTACTCCCGAAACCTCAGGAATATTAAAATCTCCAAGTATCAAAATTCTGTTAAAAAATAAATTATTTAAAGACTCTAGAGTTGAACAATATTTTAAGTAAAATTGTTGATTCATTCCTGGAGGTATGTAAACAACATTAATAAGTAATTTCATTTGTGATAAGGTTAATTCAACCCAGATAGAGTCTAGGTCATCCGGTCCTGAGATAAGACCAGTATATAATCTAGCTGGAATTCTTTTATTAACTGCCAACAACACTCCCCCGCCCTGCCTTTTATCAGTACTAAATAAATCTCTGTCTTTTCTAAACACCGAGTAACGATCATCAAACAATTCAGAACTTCCAATACTACAATTAAGCCAGGATTCTGTGACAGCAATAACATCAAAATTTTCACCAATAACTGCTTCAAAAAATAAAAAAAATTATCAAAAAAATTTGTTTTAGTTTTTAAACCTCTGACATTTTGAAAAAAAAATTTAAATATCTCTTTGACATTCACTAGACATTATTCAATCAAATGTTGTCATTTTAAAATACATAACAAATTAAGAAACAAAGACAGTGATAACTTACATTGTATTAGAAGTACAATAACTGAATATTTATGCTGATTAAACAGAAATATGAAATTAACTTTGGAGTATATAGACCAAAACTAATTTTTATTAATTTTTATCAGGGAAATTCTTATGAAAAATTGATATAAAATTACAAGTGTTATAACCATATTTTATTTTTTTATAAACGAAGCAATTAATGATTTTTTTAACAAGAAGTTTGCTTTTATTATTAAAAAACTTTCCATATTTCATTTATGAAAACATAACATTCACATTTTAAGGCACTTGATTATGTAATTCATCATGGCTAAGATAAAATTTATAAACAATATTGCAATTTTCATTTTATTAACTCTTTAATACCATAAATACCCATGTAATAAGCTAAAGAAAAGATATTAAAATCACCTGAATTACAAAATATAGGTAGCCTAATATCATATCCATACCAAGATCCACAACATTGACTATTTTTTCTCAGAAGCCACAGTTTCCTTTTCTATTAACTTTGACAGTTCTTAATCATTTGATATGATTTTCACTCCTGAACTATCACTTTTCTTTACCTTAACCCTACCGGCTCTGTCCACCCACACAAATTTGTACTTGAAATCTATTTTCAGCTTTCGAGTCTTTGCAAAGAGAACTCGTCTTGCAGGTGCCAGGGAGAGAGATTAATGTATATAGGACTGTCCGTTTGAGATCCATTTAGGTGCCTGGTAGAGAAATTATGCTTCACTTTTCGTGCCTCTAGAATCCGATCGCAATCTTGCCGCCGAAGAAATGTTGAAGAGACTGTGAACTTTCATACCTTGCTCTAGTTACTCGTGCATCGTAGTATGATGATATGTCAAATGTTCGTTTGCACTCACGACCATGTGCTTTTATTATTAGTTTGTTGTTAATTAAAATTTCCTCTACCAAAAACTTGGTGTGCTGTCTCATTCGCTTCTTTTCACAAGACTCTGCTATTTCCCATCAGATCATAGACCCAGTAACCCCAATACTTTATTGAATTTTAGTTTTTTCCCTATCCAGGTTGATTTATCTTTTATATCATGTCCCAACAACCTTTTATTGAGAAGCTTAAAGGCAGTGAGAACTATAATACCTATTGAAAATTGTGAACTCTGGGACTGACTGTATTGTGGTAACCGAGTTAGACACAGAGATACATCATATAAATTGAAGTCAGCAGAGACAGCAAAAAAAGCTCAGGACAATTTGGAATGGGCATTTTCAGATAGAGGTTAATCAAGAACAGTTTATTACAATCTTTGTTTTTGAATTGCCACTAGATTGGAGAACTGTAATTAAATTAAAGACTACGTCAACAGAATAGTGAAAATAGCGTACAAACTCCCTAATATTGGATTGAAAGATGTTTATGAATGGGTGGGTACTATTTGGTAATATCCTCCTAGCTTGCTTCCCGGGTAAATTCCATCCTATGATTATGGTGATTGAAAGCTGTTTTGTAAAATCATTAAACACTAAACTACCGCAAGATGTATTCATAGAAAATGAACCTTCCAAATTCATTACGACGTATGGTTGTGGTAAGGGATAAAAATAAATCTCAAGTTTAGAAAATAGTAGCACAAACACCGTATGTAGTAATAAATTATCAAGAAATGTCAAGACTAAAAAAGCTTTAGTTGATGAGATTCGTAAGTCTTTTGAATCGAGGGAATCTACGCATGTGGTGTTGTGTGACGCGCTTTCAATTGTATACCTCATAATGTCCTACTTTATAAGCTTAGATACTACGGCCAAGGGGATGATACCCTCAAAGTAGTTTCTTCATATCTTTCAGACAGAAAGCAAATTGTAAGCTGGAATGGTAAAAACTCAAGCCAGTGTGATGCTTTGCACGGAGTCCCGCAGGGATCCGTTCTGGGACCCCGGTTGTTCATTATTGCAATTAATGACCTCCATTATAAGGTAAATGGCAATGTACTACTTTTTGCCGACGACACAACCCTGTTCTCATCACATGCTAACTGGATTTTGGCTCAAACTGCAGTCCAGGAAGCAATGGCCTTGGCTCATCAATGGTTTGTCATTAATAGGCTAGCTTTAAATGAGAGCAAGACTCAAAATATTACTTTTAGTCTGTTGACCAATGTTCCTGTAAGTGAGTCAGCCAAACTCTTAGGATTTGTATTAGATTATAGATTACTCTGGGGAGATCATGTTGATGCGATGTGTACAAGACTGAGTAGAGTTCTGTTTTTGCTGAGGAGGTTGATACTTGAAGTGCCCCTACCTGTGGTGAAGCAGGCCTATTTTGCGTTTTTCCATTCCATCTTGGCATATGGTATTAGATTGTGGGGTCATGCTTCTGGTGTCCAGAGAATTTTATTGATACAAAAGAAGGCTTCGAGAGTGATTTCTAAGGCTGGATTTTTGGATCATTGTAAGCCATTGTTTATACAGAATTCCATTCTTACTGCAGTAAATGAATATATTTTTCAGTGTCTCATAGCAATAAAAACCAGGCATTCATCATTACCTTTAAATAGCGATGTGCATGAACACCTCACAAGGCACAGGGGTAACATATTCATCCCTAGAAATAGGCTGCAAAAGTCAAACTGTTGCTTTCCTGTTTCAGGTATCAGGTTTTTTAACCTTCTCCCAATGTCCATCCAAAATCTGCCACCATCTAAATTTAAACTAACTGTTAAGAATTGGCTCACAAGGAATCCTTTTTACCTAATAAAGGAGTATTATCAAGCTGATTTTACGGAATTGTTGTGAATTGTTAGGCATCCATGCTAACACTTAGTAATAAGAAATCAAGTGTATGCCTACACTGCAACCAACTAACCACAGTACGTAAGTAATTGTGTGATACTTTTTTTGCATGGCTTGTGCATGAACACTTATTTTGCAAGTTTTGTTTTGTTTTGCTTTAAGTGGACTGATTAGCACGAAAATTGACATGTTTTTATTTTTTCTTATTGAATGACATAGCCTATTGTACTATTTGCATCTAATGGCCAAATAAAGACTTATTGACTTATTGACTTACTTAAGCTTTAATTGACCTTGATGTTTTCAATATAAATGTTATGGTCACATTTCCTGAAACGGTGGTAAGCATAAAAAGAGAAACTACTGTAATAAGAGGTTGTAATCTGTATTAATTTAACATAAAAAATATAAAATAAATAATTATAAAAATTTTACTTGAAAAATAAAATCATGATTCAGATCCACGATAAAGAGAAAATGTTTAACCGGACGACAAACAGGAAATCTGACACAATCAGTTTATAAGTCATTGAACTGCGAGCGTAATCTGGGCAATAACCTAGAACTGAATAGATCAGCTGTTCTACAAACCGTCAACGACCCGGGAGGGCGGACCGCTGAAGAAATGCCGCAACCAATATGAAGAAAGTTAACTAAAAATAACGGGAACCGATTGGTCGGAAGGCGGAGACATCGATAAAAAAAAATTTAGGAGTTTTAGAGGGAAGGAGAGAAGGTTAGTCTGGAAAAGGCCGCCAAGGAGAAAAGTTGAGTCTAGACCGGGGCAGGATCGAGCAAGGCCCGGAAGAGGGCTATCCATCCACCAAGGAACACCCTACCCAGCACCTGAAGGAGAAGGACTCGAGAGGCCGACGACGAGGACAAGGACCCGCCGTCACAGCCGCCCTCAGCCACTCCGTGCGACTTGGGTTTCCTGACAGCGACCGGAGGAGAAGGACTCGAGAGGCCGACGAAGAGGAGGAGAAGGGCCAACCATCCAAGCACCTGGAGGAGAAGGACCCACCATCCCAGCACCTGGAGCAGAAGGACTATGGAGGCGAAGAAGAGGACAAGGACCCGCCGTCGCAGCCACCCTCAGCCACTCCGTGCGACTTTGTTTCCTGACAACGGTATGTCACCACATTCTCAAAGTTAGGGGAGATGAGGTCAAAAATGATTAGGAGAATTTAGTGCAAAATAAAATTTAAAAAGAAGAACAGGAGAAGTAAATTTTATAGATTTTTTTAAAGAAATAAATTAATAATAAAATAAAAATTAATAATAATAGTAAAAATAAATAGACCTTTTGTTAAAATAAATATAAGGGGATAAATGTGTTGTACATAGTCCACATGGGCTCATTGTAAATAATTCTAATTCTTGTAAACTAATTAATTTGTCGACAATATTCTTGTAACATTTTATTTTTACATTGTCATTTTAATTGCATACTGAATTTATTCGTTTGTTATATTTGATACATGTAAGTGAATGAAAGAATAGTGATTCACCAAAGACTTGCCCTTGTGACAGGAAGTGATTAAGTGAGTAAATTGCAAAGAAGAAAGGACTTGAGGCCAGAGGCCATATCTATAATATACCTCTTATATCAAAGTACTATTGTATGCCATGTACAAAATAGTTGAGAAGATTAGGGACCAGAGGCCTCCATATTAGAATGCTTAGTAGATATAGCAAGCAATAAACTATTATTTGTTAACAATTACTGTGCCTGCTCAATTTGATCCTAATCTTTCACTAGCCTAAGCGAGTGGGTAAATTTAATATATATTCAAGGGTAGTTTGACCAAGAGAATCTTACAAGGTACACAGATAAGTCTAGTACTTCAACTTTAAAAGCTTTCATGGTTCAGTCAAATGTGAGAAAGGACTGGTATTCATGGCTCTGGCACTATGGCTCATTTACGTGTGTACAGAAGTGTACAAAACACTGTAAGAAAATTTCTGAAATGGATTATCACCTCGGCGAACAACAGCAATATGGCAACCGACACAATTGGAGACGTTAAGGTTCCTTGAAAGGTTTTTGTACTAATTTTAATTGCCATTTAAGTAATATTTACCATTAAGTTAAACGTAAATTTACTGTCAGTCAAATTGTTGGTAAAAGACAAACAGTAATATTTAATAACAAAAGGGGGTCAGATTTACAATGGCAAAAATTAAGGTAGCAACAACTTCTCTGGTTAAAAATTTGTTTTAATTAGATTTTCTTCAACAGTTGAATCAGCTATGAACGTCAGGTGCAATGATCTAGGCGCATCTTAATTATTATAGACTTAAGAAACTAGGTAATGGCTGACCTCAATCTTTCTGGATCTTTCTTTTTCTCAATCTGGTGGAGTCAATCTTTCTGGTAAGATACTTCTTGTGAAATATGCAGGTTAGCCAAAAGCCACCGTTTACCTTTTCAGTTAAACATCCGTAAGGTCGTTCAACTGTAAAAATTAGTTCACTTTAACTTAGCTGGACCGATGGAAGTGAACTCCTTAGCCAATTCAATGTACATTTTAACTATTAATTTTAGACGATTTCGGCCACAAAACATTTTTTATTTTCTAAAGTCAAAGGATCAAGCTATTATAAAACTGGTAGAAAAGAAGACGGATAAGCTAAACAAGACGCTGAGAACGACAGTGTGTAATAAAAGGTTTACATATGTTTGTAAGAAAGCAGGTTTATTGAATAGAGGTCTAATCTTTGATGGTACCGTCTCAAGATATCACCAGCGATGGCGACTCAGACTGGGCATTTGTTCTGGATGATAGAAGATCTACGTCAGGTTACATCTACGTCAAATGCAATGGTGCAAACACCATGGTGCAACACCATGGTGTACAAAGAAGCAACCGACAGTGGCATTGTCAACAACTGAAGCGGAGTAGATAGCTTCAGCTACTCAAGAAGCTTGCCGGCTTAGAGGATTAGTGACTGAGATATCTGTAAACTCAGGTCCACTTGTCAAATTTGTTGACAAACAAGGTACCTAAAATCTTCTGAATGGTGCGTACAAGGCTAGAAATAAACACGTTGATATGCGCATCCCCTTCATAAGAGAGGAGGTGAAGAACATTGTGATCCAGTTCCAGTACACTCCAATAGCAAGCATGGTTGCATATTCTTTGACCAAAGCACTGGATAAAGCCAAATTTATTATTGCATACGAAAGCAAGGAATTTGCAAGTTAGGAAGTAGTTGAAGTTTTGTTAACTTTCATACGTTGCTCCAGTTTCTCTTATTTATATTAGTCTGCATTGTAACATATGTTGATTATGATATGTCAAAGGTTTTTACAGACATGACCGCGTGCTTTTATTATAAGTTTTTGTTAGTTAAAAATTGCTCTTACACAAAAACTTAATCTTATAATCTAATAATCTTAAAAACTTATAATCTAATGTAAGTTATGTTTTATATTAACATAATTCGAATTTAAATTATTACACTGCATATTTGCTTTACCTTTTTTGGTATTATTGTTAGGAAAAGGGAAAATTAATTCACTCCTTTTAATAGAGTGTCGCGTTATATATTTGAAATACACACTTCTTATTTTTGTACATTCTGTATATCGTTGATCGTAGAGAAAGTAGTATATGCGAAAGGTTAGTATTCAGCCTTAAAGCTACTCATGAGATGTTTAGAACACTCTTCGATAGTGTATAAAGGTTTTCATAATATGCTACAATCGTTGCATTAACATTAAATATTTTCGTCTCTAGAAAACTGTAGACATAATCAATCCGGACTTGCTAAATCCCATGTTGTGGTCTCTTTATAAATTCTCCTTGCACAAATTCAACATAAATATAACCGTGGTCAGTAGAAAAGAGGCCTGATCTTGCATTAAAATACAATAACTAAAAAACATCATCGATAGACGGCATCGATGGTTTAAGTTGTAATGAAATCAATTTCGTAAACTATTAAAAGATTTACATTTTCCCCCAGTAAATAGGAATAAATAATAAATTTCTTCCAATAATACACTCTGGACATTATGGACCAACACGAATGAGAGAGTTTGAAGGCGCCACATTGCATTTGTATCCCATGTTAAGGAATCACTACAAGAAATGATGTTTAGATTTAGATTAAATGAAATTATTAGATCTACTCTAAGATTTTTGATATTTTTATATTCTTAGCATTCATGATTAATAGCTCATTTGGTGTCTTTATACACCAATAGCGTTTTTAATAACGGACATTGCACTTATCTTTTTTGCAACTTATTCTTATGTGCGACTGATAGGAGTTTTATTACATGTTACATCCGGTGTTTTCGCCGCGATTAGAAGTTTGGATATCGTCAGTATCTCTTTTATTGATTGCTTATCTTCTCGAGGTGAGTTAAGTGCACCATTACGGAATGCAGTTATTTAAACATTATTGCAACGTATCATCTTTCACACTCAATAACCCACCAGGGAAGACACTCAAAGGACAGATAATAGCAATGTAATCCATTGTTTTAGCCGCCTTTTTACAATCACATGACTTGTTGTGTGTTATTTCCTCTTGAGTTTTCAATAATTACATCTTCATAGAAATATTACCATTGATCTACTTATTACTTCTTAGCTTATTGTACTTGGGTATATGGCATAACTAGCTATTGACCTCATAACAATTTAAATAAACCTGAACAACAATGTTCCTACAACAAACCAATAAGTTCGAGTGATATTAAACTAAAGTCAGCTCTTTTAAGTCGGTATTTCCCTTGTATTTTCCCACTTGATAAGAAACGGAGACACGATAAGGACTCTTGTCTCAATCAGCAATGGATGGCACAATAAATGTAGGAGTTATCAGGAGACCGGGCGAGGGTGTCCGGGGGTGTGTTGCCCGTGGGGGGGGGGAGGTGGCGGGGGTGGGGGTGGGTGCCGCGCTGTCGCCAGTCTCGACCGAGGCGCGTACAAAGTCGCAGCGCGGCGCGGGTGATGTGAAGTGAAGTGTGTGAGTGTGCAAGCCAGTTGACAACCACTGCTTATAAAACTAATTTTTATGTAAGTTATTTATATTTTGTTGCTTGGCTTAAGTGTGTAATTTTTTATCTCATTTTTTAATATTATTGTTTAATAAATTAAAAAAAAATTAATATCAACTATTTATAAAAATAAAGTGAGAAAAGTATTACTAATTAAGTTTATTTAAATCGATAAAGGGACTTTTTAACTGTAAATGTTGGGCTGCACCGAATAGTTTGAATTCACAAATTTATATTCAGGGGAGAACATGATAAAATATAAAGTATTGTCATATATTTATTTCTTGGACAACAATACTTTAAGTCTTTCTCTCTCTTTGAGCGAATGGAAGGCTGAGTGCTCTTAATTGGCATTCAATGCCTTTCTCACGGGAGGGATTGGACCCCAAGCATACGGGGCATTGAGTTCATGTATCTAAATAATAACTCCTGACTTGGAGTTAGAAACATATTAAACATCTTGTTTGTATGGTAATCAAGGTGATCATTTTACTTTGGCACTTCAGATTCTAAACGTTTAACTCGTTTACGTTCATCGCACATAGCTTATGGAAATAATAGAGAACCGGTAGCCTTATATAGTTAAAAATACGTGTAATTACTGAAGAATTTGTTTTATTTAACTCTGATTTTGGAAAATTTTAAAATTAAAGAAAAACTTCTTCTTTATTACTGCTTACATTTGGACCACAGGTTCCTTTCTTACTGTTATCATCTAAAAAAATAAAATATTACTGTATATGAAAGTATTATTAATAAATATTTTAGTTTCATTGCGTCGTAAAAGAAATTAAACACCTCACATTCGTCTTAAGATTTCTTACAGTTTGACTACATCGACGTAATTTATTTTTTGTTGGGACCGGGATACGCAAAAAATAATATGCATGTGTATTTAGATAGTGTAATTTTGTTATTCAAGCAATTTTATCTAATTGTAAGCAAAATTTTAAATTTTCTTCTTAAGTATTACTTTAAAATAGAGCATGTCACATCACAGAATCATACAGTCTTATAACAATTCACTCACAACTTTATTTTTACATAAAATATGTTTTCATTTTACTGAAAACATGAAAAACAGACTTCTATTTTTAATGAAAAACAGACTTTTTCTGGCCTGTCCGCAAGTTGACGTTTAACATAGCCTTTTAAAAGTGCACTGAAAAAATGCTGTTCATTTTTTCGTTCGGTAACCTCAAAATTTATCTTAAAAAAGTCGTACTAAAGCAAAAAAACAAAAAAACAAAAAGAGTCATTGTAAAAAAACTACTTGCAGACTACATTTAAAAACAGGATTTTTACATTTCATTAATTTGTTTTTGATATCAGCTTTTCTTTTTAGAATATTTAAATTCAGATGGAAGTCAAATATAAAACGTAATCAGAAACAGAAGTTTTCCTCTTTCATTTTCAAATAGTTACCTTGTTATTTGATATTTTTACTGAAGTAAAAAAAAAAAAAAAAAAAAAATACTTTGTTCATCACTCAGACCAAAAGTATATTTTTTCTGTGCTTTCACTACGACTGAAATCAAAACATATTAACGTAACTAATAGTCTGTTTCTCAATCAAATACAACCAATTTGGAACTAAAGATCGTTTAGTCTGGTGTATTATTTATAATTGGCATTCAAATTTTGGCAATTAATTCCAAACTGATTAGTATGGATTGTGTCTTCAAAGGTCTGAAGTAACTTGTTAAGTGTATTGGGTTGGAAAATGGTTATTTTATGAAGCTTAAATGTTGGTTGGTTTCTACGTATATAAAATAAAAACCTGAAAGTTTTTTCACTATATTTATTATCATTGGAGTATATTTTTATCACCTTGTCGTTTCAAAGAATTATATTAAAAAACCATGCTTTAAACCCAATAATTTGGGCACAATATTTTATTTAACAATTTCTTTGATGTATTGAAATTCATTGCACAGCTGTTTTCAACAATTTCAATATAGGGATATAGTCAATATTAATCGTAGTATTAGAACGGTAAAAGTTATACATATTTTATAACATATAAATTATATTGAAATAAAAAATGTACTGATACAAACAAATTATATGCGGCGGTGGGCTCTCAGTAGAACTCGCCCGCCGCAAAATTGCGGCGGCGGGCTGTGGTTACGATTTTTTTTCAACATTGTGGTAGCGAACGTGTTAAAAAAGAAATATATTATGGAATTATTATAATTAAATATATGTGCACACATACAGTATATATATTAAGATATTTATATAATTTATATGAACTAGATTAAGGTATTTATATGCAATCAGTAAAGGAAATATAATTATGAAATTTAGACATTAATTTTAAAAAAACCCAAATAAATTTCATAGTTCATTTTGCTGGAAATGTCTTATCAACTTTGGTGGAAGAAAATTTAACATGAAAATTTCCTCTCACCACAACCCCTTTCTCAAAAATTCCCTTTTCTCTAAAATACGAACATCCACCTTTAATATAAATTTTGGATTGTATACCCAATTGAAAGACTTTTGCATTTTTTATACTGAGACATTTCTCTGTAAACTTAACGGTTGGTGAGCTATAGGCAATTAAAGTTAATTTTTGGTCCCATAAGAATAACATGAGGTAAACTTTTATAGCCTATATCTTGTAGACCATTCAGTAAAATGAAAAATACTCTAGAATAAAAATGTCTAAAAATTATGTTTTAAGGTAATTTCATTCATAAAAATTATTATGTGGGGATAAAAAAACTTTTTCCAATATGGCGGACCATTTATAAATTTTTGAAACAAATGTATGTTGCGATGAAAAATTTGATTTTAAAATATTATTTAAAGGCTATTTTATTCTTGAGTTTTATGTATTTTAGAGAATGGTCTAGGCAATATTGGCAATAAAAGTTTGCCCAAGATGTTCTCATGGGACTAAAAATTAACTTTAAAAGTAGCTCCCTAACAATTACGTTTAGAGAAAAATACCTCATTATAAAAAATTCTTTGAATTGCCTATGAAATCAAAAATTGATATAACAATTGGGGGTTCGTATTTGAAATTTTTTAGATAGGGGTTGAGGTGAGAAGGGGGTTGATTAGGGGATTAAATTTCCATGTCAAATTTTCCTCCCTCAACGTTTATATACGTTTCCATCAAACTGGACAGTAATATTAATTATACTTTTTGAATAAATTAACATGCAATTATAAAGAAAAAAACGCCCTGTATGATTATTATTCATGACTTGAAAAAAAATGTGATACACGAATAACATTTATGTAGAAAATCGCTTGATAAAAATATGCATAATACATAGATAAAAAGGGAAAACCAGGTTGAAAAATACAATAGCAACTTATATACAGAATGTTTAGTTATTTAATATATTTGTATTGAACTATAAATTGAACAAAATATATACATACAGATATATATCTGATATTGCACGTCACATAAAACATCTAGGGGTTGTATTGTTTCATGAATAAAATGCGAATTTTAATGGTGGATTCCAACTAACAACGGCTATTATGAGAGCCATGGAGATGGTTGTTATATGACTACCGATATCCCCGGTCCCGCTGAGCCGTAAACATGGCTTTATAGACTGTAAATGTCCACATGAACCGGCGGTGGAGTTTACTCAAACAACCCTCAAATACACACGCACACAACACACACACACACACACACACACACACACACACACACACACACACACACACACACACACACACACACACACACACACACACACACAAACACGCAAACACTCACACATACAAAACCAACCCACGTTTGCCTGCTTTCCCCTGCTGTGTCGTATTAATGGTGTTGGTTTTGTTCATTGTTTTGCCAAACAATCAATTTACATGTCAATAAGTCGCAGTTAATATGATATCGTTTACAATGTTCTAACTATAGCCAACTGACTTAGTTTAATCAAATGAATATTACAAACGTTATCGGAACCACTTGTATAGAACAATTATAATGAAAAGTTAAATTAACTTCAATTCTCAAGTCACCTGACACCGGTCACAAATGAGCAAATACAACCAAAACTAAAAGTAATTTTTTCATCATACTAGAACAGCCTTTTTCTGTCCTCTATTTAGTCCACAAAGTTGGCATTTTCTGTAGCCTTTTTATAAGTGCACCGACAAAACATCTGTTAATTTTTTCCGTGCACTAACCTCAAAAGTTGTTTTTTTCTTAATCAAAAATCACACTAATCCAAAACAAATAAGGCCAATGTAAACAAAAACGACTTGCAGACTACAATTTGTAATGCAAGATTTTGACATTCTTTTAATTCAACGAATATATCAGCTGTATATAAGGAATATTTAAATTAAGATGGAAGTCAACTAATAAATGTAAAAAGATAAGGAAATTTCAATTAATTTACTTTCAAATGAGTTATCCAATTTATATATTTGCAGTATGACGAAAACGTTTTTTCCCACCAGTATGATGGAAATTTTTTTTTCTGTGCGCAATCGCTGTTTCAGAGCTCGGCTTCGCCTCGCTCGTAAAACGCAATTGCGCACAGAAAAAAACCACTTTCCTTCCTAGTGATGAAAAGTACTATTTCTAGACAATTCTAAAAAAAATTACATTGGTTTACAATAAGCAACGAGTTTAGTATTTGTACAAAGAACATCTAAATTTAGAAAAATATAAAACTATTCATTTTAAAGTTTTGTATGGACTTCTAAATTAGTACGAATAATGTGTCACTTATAAATGTCAAATCGCAATTTTTTTTGTAAAATAATTTCTAACTATGATTTAATTTTGGGTGGTGTATTATTTGAAGAAATTACCAATGCAGGTACAAACACCATCTTAGTAATTACTAAGATTATTATGATTAATCAATTAATTGATTATTGATTATTTTTTAATCAATCAATTTTGTCAACATTTGCCATAACGAAACACAATTTTCCAATCATCTATTAGGTTGTAATTCTTACTCATGATACATTGTACTCGAATACATGTTGGGCTTAAAAATGTATCATACTTTACCACAAATCTCCCCACTATCAATAGTTTGGTATAGTGTATATGCAAATTTGTATGACCAATTACGAAGGAACTGTACAATTCAGCATTTCAGGGAACTGTCTCGGACGAGACGAATGTTAAACACAGCGATGCGAGAAGGCAGCAGTGTGATAAGAGGACAGACGCAACCCAGTATTATTCTTCCCATTTTATCTCGTCTGGTCTCAAGTGGTCTTATTACTTATTTTCTTTCTACTTTAATTTTAAAACGTGTATAAACTGTGCTAAGAGATTTTATTTCAATGTTGCTCAGGGCACTGCACAATCTTTGTTGAAAGTAGGGTACATTTCTTTTTATTATTTCTATTTCCGCCTCAATAGATTTTCGTCCATCGAGAGAGATCTAAATTACCATCTGTAATTGATTTTATTTTTCTAAACCTTCTCATAAATAACTATGACCAAAATATTATGATAAGATATCTATAATTCACGTTTTATTTTTGAATATTTTTCAATTATTTACACAATCTAAGGTAATGTCCCATTTCAACCTCAATATTATAGGGTTGCGAACACGAAATTTTAATGGGCCCTTAAATTTGAACTCATAAAATTCAGACAGGCAATATTTATTCTTAAATGCCTGACATTAAAAGTACAAAGTTTAGTCATTGTCTGTTTCTAAAAACAAATCTTATTTATTTTTTGTGTGATTTGCATTAAATCTACGTTTATGTTTTGTATAAATCGTGATCTCTTACAGGGATTTTTCTTTGGAACTATCGTATTCTGATATAACTTCATAATTATATTTGTTAGGTCAAATCTATATATATATATATATATTATATAGATATATATATAATCCTGTAAGCGAAATTTCTTGATCAAAGTTGTGAGCGTTCTACAAATCGCAGGGAGATGGGATTGGTCTAAAATTAAACGTCTCGGTCCCATGCACGAGGGAAAAGTATCGGCGCGTCGATAAAGTTACCAGGAGACGAGGAATAACGTAAAACGTCCTCCATAAGAATAGCATGGGGAATCCTAAAACGTCTGCTTTGTGGACATTAAAACATGTGTTATGGTTTGATTTAAAATTAAAGACAGATGATAACATTGAGTGAAGAACTACTAATAATCAATTGACTAAAATATACCTAGAGTAGTAATACTATAATAAGAACTTTTGTGGCTTTGAGCGACTAAAAATTCTACGAAGAGGGTTACCAACATTAACAACTATTACAAATTGACTGCTGATTTTAATTATCATTATAGTGATTTAAACTATAACTTTATTTTTAAGAAAATGAAACTTTCTTATAACTATTTATAAATTATTACTCACAAATTATAAAGATTTAATGAGTTTATAACTAACTGGTATCTTTATCTGTTTAAGGCCGTAGAAGGTCAACACAATATTTAACTATTGTATCGGACTGCTTAAATAAATAAATTGTAAAAAAAATACTTAAAAATTTACTGTTGTGCTAACTGAGCATGTATGCAAATCATAATAAATTACATTCTGATCAAGATTGGGACGCAATGGGCGATGAATTGTGGTTTAAAAATGCCTACTTTATTTTCATCAAAACATCGTTTAGTGTGAGTTTAAATGAGAAGTGTCAAATGAGTGAAGATAACGTATTAATTAAAATAAAATTTAAAGCGTATCAGTCAACGAAGTGTTGGTATTCTGTTAGCTGAATTTTCCCAGAAACTTTTTTTATCATTTCATAGATTGTAAAATTATAGGAGAGAGTTAAAATCACGTATCACTTTAAAATAAATGTGTTAAAAGACGTTTGTCCTACATACTAAAAAAAATGCGAGTCAAAAACTAAAAAAAAAAAAAAAAAAAAAAAAAAAAAATGGGTGGTATACAAGAAAGATATATTTTCTGAAAAGGTTCTCTTAATAGATTTTGCTGAACAATTCTCCATGTATAGTGACTTTTTTTTTTAATATATTTTGTTTACACGAAATCAAGTGTTTTGAATATTGACAGTGAATAAAGATTTTCTACTTTGAGGTGCTGTGTTAAGATTTGGTGAAGAAAAAAATAAAAAAATCTGACAGGTGCAAAAATATCTATTCAATTTTAGGACAAACAAAACAATGACATGGGTATGATGAAAGTATTGAAAGTTTACTGACCCTGAAATGGGTGCTGAGCATCCATCATGTTTTTTTTTTTTCATTGCCGCTTTTCTATTTTATGTTAATAATAGGCCGTCTCAGCTCAAAGACTACGATTTCTTTCAATAAAGTATTCTTAAAAGATTGATAAAGGTTTAACAAGGGACAAAATGAAGCATTTACAAATGGGTGGCTTAATAGTACAGGACTGTAAAGAGTGCTTTAGAGGCGTAAGGCCAATTCGAACAATATTGTTATAAAATTATATAAATTAAAATTAAATCTTCAGAAAACCTTCGTAGTGAATAACAGGTAATCAGCTATGGTTTCATGCTATTTTCATTTTTTTAGGGGCTTTTGTCCCTATGAGCCACTAGTTTAATCTAATTAATTTCATGTAAAACGCGGTTGATATGGAAATGTTGCTAGGAAGTTGAAAACCAACCATACAGATTATAAGTTAATTTTCAATAAAAATATGAAAACTAAGAACAGAGTTTTACTAAAAACGTGTTTATGTGACCTTGTGGCTTCGTATATTTATAATCCATCCTAACATTCAATAAAAACGTTTTTATTTTTAATTATAAATTTACTATGGAAATGGACTAACAACGTTTCTTAAATTTATATTAGGAGTTAGAGTAAAAAAAAAAAAAAAAAAAAAAAAAAAACCACTACCAAGCAAAAACAGCCGATTTAATAATTGGCAGGCTTATTTGCTAAAATTAAGAAAACTACTTTCATAACTACATTCAATCTGTTTACCTGGTTGGCCAAAAATTTACAATAAGATGACTTTAACAAAATAATTAGTGTCAATGATGAGTATTTAATAAATGATTTAAACTTTATGAATTAAGTTCAATAAACTCATAAAACTTAGATTACTATCTAATTTGTAATTCTGAATAATGTTTTAATAATTTACAGACAGAAAAGGGAATCCGACGAATCTCCTCTGAAATTGAATTCATTATTTCAATATCCTGCGCTCGCACTTGATTTACATAATCTAATTTTGTGTGATTAGTTTGGCCTGCAGTGTATACTTGCGTAGAGAGAGATCGTTACAATAACTTAGCTGTTCAAGTAGATTTTATATTGTAAAAAGAATTTTCCAGCACATACCTATATGTTTTATTTATTGTTGGAATTATGCATGTTATTGTATAACCAAACATATCAATTATCAGTCATTTAAAACCTAACCAACTTTCTAGTATTTACTTACCCTTTGAGATTTGAAAATAAGTCATATATTTGAACTATTTTCTATTTATTATTCTTGATCCTTTTTGTGGTTCTCTTACGCCTGGTTGTTAGTTTATTCTAGCAATGTTATAGAGGTAATGTTATTCATGCTTTCTTCATTTATCTTCCACAAAAGACAAGGAGCGTTTATGTTTTGGTTAGTACATCAGTTTATTTCCCGTTTATACCTATTTTAAATGAGTATTATAATAATAATTGTGGTAAATGATTAGGTAATTGTCCTTAATTATATGATACAGAGGATAAACTGATTATGAAAGATTATCTTTTACGAAAAGGACCTAAATGAGGTACACGAGTCATGTAAAAATTAGATCAATCGCATTAAATAAAAAAAGATACTCTGATTAAAATCTAAGGATAAAGTAAAGTTAATATTACGGGGAGACATATTATTGCTTATTGTCAATTAATGATTTATTTTTTATATTGTAACTAAAATAGTTCTTTGAATGAATGTGGCTGTAACACATTTGTTGTAAGAATACCTAATTGAAATAAAACATCTTTGCAACGATTTCTTACAGAAAGGTCTTAATAACTGAAAGTGTTTCCGTGATAGGAGGGAGGGGGAGAGCAAATATTTAATTAGAAGTCTCCCTTTCAGTATTAACATAATCCAGAGATTTTCTTACATCTTTGCCGGATTTTATTCCTATAATAAGCTATGCTAATTTGGCTTAAATTTCATAACGCTTCCAGAAGTCACTGTTAGCGGTGTATCTACTTACTTTATTCTGTGCTTTCTAAGTTATAATTCATAACATTGTTGAAATTTTTACGAGTTTGAACATTTATGATTATTTGGCGGGAAACTCTGAAAATTTTCAGGAGCCAAATTATAAAGAAATGGTAATATTTATGTAAAGGAGATGAAGATATTGGATTTTCTTTACATCTACAGATAAAATATGGTGAAGTCGTTTCATTAGTTTTAAAATAACGCATAATATTAAGATTTAAAGAGAAGTTTAGTTACATTAAGTAAAAAAATGCTAGTGTTGTCTATACCTTGTAGAATGAAGAACTCTCAAACGTAAATTCTGAATAAATGTAATTAAACAAGTTATTGAATTAGTGAGTGAGAAAATTATTGTTTATAAGTATGGTTATTTGGTAAAGTAATAAGTTACAAGTATTTTGATATATCAATATTTCGCCTTCAGACGCTCTCGCGAGCCAAGCCTGGTGCCCAATGGCTTCGTTATCGTGTAGGCGTATCAAATCATTTAAATAATACAATATCAATCATTTACAACATTTTTCAATATTTATTTCATTCTCTTCACTTCCTTCTTTATTGTCACTGTCATACAGAAAATGCGTTATTAAAATATGAGGTTAAGCATTGTAAAAATTCATTTATATATATATATATACATATATATATATATATATATATATATATATATATATATATATATATATATGTATATATATATAATTTATTTATATAACAAGATAAATAATTAACATATTTATCTCGCTGTTGAAAAACGCTTAATACATGGAGTTTGAAATTGATATAATAGTGTTCTATCTTACAATATTAAGGAACGATTACCCACGTAACTCCGTGCTGAGTGATGAAAGGTTTGATAGGTTATAGCTTTTATGTTTGATAAAGAATTTACTTCTTGCAACTGGCTAATTTTCTTTTCCCTAGGAAACAATATCCATCCTCTTAAATGTTTGGTCCCCTTGGTTAATTATGCTTATTAACTATTATGGTGTTGACATTTTTATTTCTTTATTTTAATCCGTCCTACATAAATAGAAATGTTTGTAGCTATCATTGTAGTTCAACAGCGTATTACTAATAAAGTAGAATAGCCTAACAACAAATAATAACGGGATATCTGCATGATATATTTACTTGTATAGGTCATTTTTGTTTTATTACTATTTTCACCGTAAAAGTTATTTGTTGAAAATTAAGTTGACAAATCAAGGTCAATGATAAGGCAAGGTAATTGCTTAGAAATTAAATATGATTGCGAAATAATGTATTAAGTATCATAACTAAAACTGTGTTTCAAACAACATCCAAAATATTCATTTAAAGAAATTATCAGGATGGGAAAATAATTTATAATAATATAGTTTAATATTAATTTTTTTTACCAACAATTATATAAAAACTTTTTTACAAATTGATGTGTAGACGAAATTGTTTGCTAAAAGTAGCTTTCCTTTAAGAGCGATTCGCCCGAAAAGAAACCTAATTAAAATCAACTCACCGTGTCTTGGTATTGCGAAAGTCTGATAAAAGTGGGGTATTCTTTAAAATTACTCCTTTAACGGAAGCAGCAGCATTAGAGGGGTAGCGAATTGCCGGCGCTGCGTTGTTGAATTACCGCGCCCGCTACTCGCTCGCCTGGGCGGCGGCGGCGCGGCGGCTCGAGAGCGTCGTGTTTTGTCTCTCAAATCCCACATTTCCTCTTTTGTGGCCTCGTAAGTGGGGTTTAAGCGCTGAAGCACAGCCCCAGTTTACACTAGGCTGGTTCCAACGTATAATTACTGATAACTATTTTACAACTCAAATACATTCTGTTTTGAATGTATCAAAGGTTTTTACAATTAAATATTTTTAAGAAAAAACTTGTAGAAATCAATACCATTTTACCGTATGAGGGCAATGGCGTGATAAAATCTTATTGAAACGGCGAGATCGATATCTTTATCATAAATGAATACATTTATATTTGTAATCAATTTGTAAAGGTGTACGGTAAAAAGACAAATCGTTATTAACCTGTTGCTGCCTAGTTACACAGAATGTTTTTTTTTTTCAAACTTACTCTTTACATAAATTCTAATCCTTCTAAAGGGCGGTGTTAAATATAAATCCTCTTTCTTAACAAGTTATGCAATGATTAAGAGGTTTATATTTTAATGAGTTTTTGGAAATTCAATCTTTCGTTTTAGAAATTATAATAATTTAAATTCATTCAGTAAAGGAAATCTAGATGGAATTTCAATACCTTTTTCAGTTGGAACATTCATTTAGATCTAATGTATCTATTTTCTAAACAAAACTGCTTTACTATTTAAAAGAAATAGTTAGTGACCTAATTATATTATGAACAGCCGTGAAAATGATTTGACACATTTTTAAGGATTAAATCTATTCAAATTATACTTTTTCTGTTCTAGGATATCTAAATAAAATTATACATTTAAAATATGATAAAATGAGACAATTATGTAAATTTTTAACACGCAGCATATTGTTGTCGAAAGAAAAGGCTTTTTTAAACTTTTTCTTAAGAGATTATTAAAAATTCTGATGATTAAAAAAGTAGGGTTAAATTTAGGGATGTTACCTAAATATTGGTATTTGTACAATCAATAATGTCATATTTCAATAAAAAGTTATCTTACTCACACTGTATATTGTTTAACAAAAACTTTTACTTCGAAAGTTTTTGTTCCGTAAATTTAACCGAAGTAACAATTGGAAAATAGGTTACTAGTACTAGTGGTAAGAGGTAAATGTAAATAAAAACTTAGAATATGGTGCCAAAAGAGTTTTTCTCAATAGGTAAATGAATTAATAGAAAAATTGAAATTAAACAAGTATTTTGTTGTTTAAATTTAAACACATAATTGTTTTGAAATTTACTGAACGCGATAGTAATCAACCAACCAAACATGGATTGCAAGGATCTTGGCTAAACGAGCTACAACTTTAAGTGTGATTGAAGTTAATTTGAAAACGGGAAGGGAAGATTTTAAACGCGAATATATGATGGATTAAAAAATATATAACATTTTATATAGTCGACTCTTAGCCAGGAATCTTAAAGTAGGGACTTTGATACTTATGTTAACAGGTAAAAAGGTTGGAAAGGTTAATAATATAATAATTTTCTATATATTTTTATAAAATTTGATAGCAAACCTCTCAAGTATATTTCAATGTTTATTAGCTATAATGCGGTTGTTTTTTCTGTTGCAGGTTTTGGAAACTCAACACTAATACAGATAGACTTCTGATCCAATAATTCAGTTAATTGTTTTAAATTCCAGAGTTGAAAAATTTTTATGTAAAACTTTTATACTATGCAATATTTAGTTTATCACGTAAACAATTTCATCAAGTCTTATTTTAAAAATTAAAATGATAATGGTGCTTAAAGAATAGAAGATAAAATAACGAGTTTTAATCCAGCGTTGAGAGGGGATGGACTAGGAGAGGAAGAAAGGGATGCTAAATTGACGATGAGCGGCCGTGTCTGCCTGCAAACATGGAGGTTGTCTGTGATCCTGCTAGCCACCTCGCACGTCATCACTGCGTTGCCACCCGTCATCAGGATAGGTGAGTTGCACAACAAGGTTCTACAGTCATCACAGTTTATAGTGAGTAGGGAGAATCACAAACTTGGAGGTTGTCTGTGATCCTGCTAGCCACCTCGCACGTCATCACTACGTTGCCACCCGTCATCAGGATAGGTAAGTAGCACGACAAGGTTCTACAGTCATCACAGTCCATAGTGAGCAAGGAGAATCACAAACATGGAGTTTGTCTGTGATCCTGCTAGCCACCTCGCACGTCATCACTGCGTTCCCACCCGTCATCAGGATAGGTGAGTAGCACAACAAGGTTCTACAGTCATCACAGTCTATAGTGAGTAGGGAGAATCACAAACTTGGAGGTTGTCTGTGATCCTGCTAGCCACCTCGCACGTCATCACTGCGTTGCCACCCGTCATCAGGATAGGTAAGTAGCACGACAAGGTTCTACAGTCATCACAGTCCATAGTGAGCAAGGAGAATCACAAACATGGAGTTTGTCTGTGATCCTGCTAGCCTCCTCGCACGTCATCACTGCGTTGCCACCCGTCATCAGAATAGGTGAGTAGCACAACAATGTTCCACAGTCATTACAGTGTGGAGTGAGTAGCGGATCTCACACAGTAGACTTTTTTGGGATAAGCAGTAGTAGCAGCAAATATCAGTACAACAATAGCAAATATCTTAAGATATGTGACGAAAGGTGTGAATCAAGGCTCTTAAATCAGGAAGGATACACCATTTTGACATAATGAGGAGTGATAAAACATGTTTGCATGTAAGAGAGAATTAAAACTAACAGATAAATATTAACGTACCCATAAATATGCTCCATGACTTAAGATCAGTAGCTACAAATCACGATATAAAAAAATTTAATTTCAAATATTCCGAATTTGTTAATTTAATTGAATAACTTCTTTACTACAAATAATGTCAATACAACATTGAATATCACAAGCAATGATGACTTTTATGTGTAAATGGTGTTAAGATTTTTATTGGTCCATCTTTTTACTAGATTTGCTATATTTACCTGGTTATTATTTTATTATACGTGGGTCGCCCAGAAAGTAAAGAACGTTTGCGATTCACGCCGAGCACAACCCCCCCCCCCCTCCAGACTGCATGCGTGACAGTTAGCTCTGTGATGTTTGTCTTAGCCGACTTTCGTTATAGTGCGGTCACGCGTTATTGCTCTGTAAATATTTCAAGTAGCTTCCCCCAATGAAACTCCCGCCAGAAATGAGGCGTTCTGTCTATGGTTTTGGGTAATCCGTAAGAGTTTTATCCGTGTAAATAATAAGACAAACGTAGATAGAAAACAGTCAGTTTCTTACTGGAAAACGCTTCAAAGAATAAAACTGTGCAATACAGCCGTGCAATGCCACGTCTGCAAAGGGGATTCTGACATTAATTTATGAAGGTATGTTGCTGAGATGGCAATGTGTAGGGCCGAGCATTACCGTAACTCAGAAACACAATTTTGCCTACATGTCACGTCTTTTGTTCAGTATTGAATGTTTTAGTCTTTGGAGGATTTCCCAATGGACATCTTAAAATATTGCTTGTCCTATTGCCATAATCTTATTATTTTCTTTTAAGAGGTTGGCGGACCTCTTTTTGCCTTACTTTGCCCCGTCCACATAGACTATTTATCTGTGCGTGTATCGTATTAGACATAGTATGGGGTGAGCCGCTACAAGGTGAATGGTACTGATAAAAGTCACCGGTATAACGTGGATTACCACTACGCCACCAACTCACCGTAGTCTTTCCTTGGATTAAATCCTTAAGGATACAAGATACTTAACTTCCGACTTAGATATACAAAAATCACATGTCAAGAAATATATATTTCCTCACAAGGAAAGAGGCTGCAAGGAAAGAGATCAGCACAATCGGCAGTCACTCACTGTATCACTGTCAATTAATTTCTATAATTTAACTGAACTTAATTATAAAATAATACCCTACATCAAACTAATTGGCTTAACGAATGTGATTTCATAAGATATAACAAAGAAAATAAATGAAAAATAAACTATAATACCCAATAGCGTTCAAAACTAAAAACTGATGATCAAATTTGATTTGCATAAATTTTAAAGGTAAAAGTAGTGGGGTTTGGTTACTTTCAAAACGGAAGTCGTGCCAATTGCCAGCCGCTGCCGGCCAGCTGCCATCGGCCAGCTGCCAAATCAGTCGCTGCCGCCATATGCCATGCCATATAGCTTCAGGTGGGGAGAGGCTAAATCAAATGAAAGGGTGGAGAAGGGGTGAGGAGATGGTGTTAATTTTTGAAGTAGGAGTTAGTGTATAAAGGAGAGGGGATAATTGCTTCAAGGTCATATGGAGGGGGTTTTAAAAAAGACTGAACTTTAAGAGTTCAGTTTATCGGTGATCATCATACAGGTCAGTCGAAACCGACAAGGGATTGAAGAATAGCTTCTACATCATTTATTGTTGTAGAAGATACATCTGGAACTTGTACAGGGTTCTGAGGAGTTGTTGAAGTTGAATTTCTAGAAGGATTTTCCCTTGGATGAGTTGTTGATGATATTTCATGAACTTGAACATTTTCTTGGTTGGTTTCCATTATTATTGTAGTGTGAATTAGAGTGGAGATGTTGTTAGCTGAAGAGCATAGAAGATAATGAAGTAGGAATTATTGTCGGGGCCCTTATATAGGGAATGGTGGGGGTAAAATAAAAAAACTTGTTGAACACAGTCGATAGGTGTAACAAGTTCTAAGTTATTTAAGTGTAACATAGAACGTAAAATGTCGTAAATAACACTATCATCAACATTAACCTGAGAAGTTGTTGAACAGTATAATGGGTTAAAACTGTACTTCTTCCTAACTCTATTTAAATTAGTTTTACACTTTGAAATTGAAGGTTTAGAAGTACTTCGTAATATGTGTTGTGTTCGCAAAAGCTTTAATTTTAAACATTGTGCAGTCATTATAATCGATGTGTTAAGTTCAGAAGTTAAAAGAAGACTGAGATATAAAATGAAGTGTAAAAGAAATTGAAACAGAAAGCCAGAGTAGTAATTTTATAGGTTAGAATTTACAAAGGCTATTTCATGGATAATTCTAACCTCAAACCTAGTAAGTGAAGTAGTCATAACATAAAACTAACGAGAGATGATGACCGAGCGGATGCGAGGCAATGAATGTTTGTAGCGAAATAAACTACCCACCTTTATAGAGGCAATAACTCCAGCCAGATGGCGGCAGATGGCAAGCAAATGACTGGTTGACCGACTTTCACTCACTTGAGTAGTAAGAGAAGTAGGGTTCTGTGTCTATCCCTACTCCTTGGGGTCAATGACCGACTGGAAAGGTCAATGACCTCCCCCCCCCCCGAAAAAATGGAGCCCCCCCCCCCCTTCCCCTACTATTTCCCCCACTCCTTCCCCCACTCTTCCAGGTCAATGGCCGGTCACCACCGGTTGTTGACTTTATGTGGTGAAACCAGACTAAATATGGCAGCTGCCATGGATAATTCTAACCTCAAACCTGCTGCGCATGCAACGAGTTCTCCGGATCGGAATAGTGACTATGCTATTGCGCATGCGCCTAGTCCTGTATTACTCACTTTAGCGCTACTGCACATGGATAATTCTAACCTCAAACCTTGGTTTTGCGTTGCTGTGCATATGCTGCTCCCCACTCCTTCGCCTTCCTTTTACACTGCTGCGAATTGGACTGGATTGAACACTGTACTGGAGTGAAACAACTTCCCCCACTCCTTGAAAACCCGAGGAGCGATAGGAGCTATATCTTTGCTTCAGTCGCCAACAAACTTTCATAGCGAAAGGTTGTTGGCAACTCAGCAAGAGGTTTCAAATATATAGTAGGCCTATATATATTTGAACTTTTTCTACTATGTTGCGTTTTTTAATGCAATGTGGTATGTGTGTGTGTGTTTAGTTTTAAGGTGTATTTAATTTAAGAAATAATTTGCGCATTGCGATGTTAGTTATAAGTTGGGTTTAGCATTAAGGTGTATTAATTTTTAAGAATAATGATGGTATTTGGTTGTGTTGAATTATTTGGTTTTTAATAATGATGTGTTGGTACTAATAATTTATGTTTGTTTTGTGCATTTGTTTTGCCTTACAGCTAGATGTTAGGGGGTAGATTAACTGTAAATTCAGAAGTTCAGTTGAACTTCATTTAAAATGGGTGGGACATCCGCAAGTCGGACTTTTTTTTTGCATTTTGTTTAGGAATATGATGGGTGGGATTAGTTTGGGTGGGGTTAGAGTTGCGTTTCTGCATTAACTGTTCCAGTTTCCCTGAAATTAATGGTTACGCTTTGATGCGGACGGGAAGTTACGCTTTGATGCGGACGGCCCAGGGACCTCCCTTGCAGAACGTAACTAGTGGGTTGGGAGTGGGAACCGTTAGGCAAACAGGGTGGTGGGAACAGTATTACTGTTTCCATCACCTTGGATCATTATAAATCTTGAATGACCTTGACCCACTTTCGGAAAGGTCAATGACCCCCCCCCCCCCCGAAAAAATGGAGCCCCCCCCCCCTTCCCCCACTCCTTCCCCCACCTCCTTCCCCCACCTCCCGGGCCAATGACCGGTCATGACCGGCTGCTAACCCTTCTCATTTGCATACCGTTATAAAAGCCGAGCCAGCCGCGGCCAGTGTTTCATTCTGATTCCAGACGTTACGCTGCGAACTTGGAGTTATAACCATGTCTTCTGTACCGACTACTACTTCTACTTCGACTTCTATTTCTACTACAGCTGTTCCTGCACCTAAGAAAACTCTTCGCCTCAAAAACCTTCCTGATTGCTACAAGAACCGACTTGCATCTGAACCTTCAACTTCTAGAGCTATTCTTCCGCCAACTAACACTTCTAGACTTCGTAGTATTTTTTCACCGCCTTCGCCTTCGCCTTCAAAGGACTCTGTACCACCATCAACTACTATGCTGCCACCACCATCAACTACTATGCCGCCACCGCAGAAGCCAGTTCATCACTATCCTAATACCCCTTCCGTTGAAACCATTGTTCATCGTCTTAGCACACCTATTATCCCACTATCACCATTGCCTCCTACCCCACCACTTAGTACACCTAAAGATCATACCTATCATAAAACTGATTCCTCTCAATCTGCTACTAAACCATCTCCTAAATCAGCTCCTAAACCAGCTCCTAAACCTACTCCTAAACCTACTCCTAAACCCGCTCCTTCAGAGCAATTTCAATTATTACAAGAAGAGCGTCGTAGGGCATTTAGCCGTCCCACTACTTGCCCTGAAATGCTTACTAGGGGAATTAAGAAAGGATCACCTTGTGGGAGGAAATGTGTAAAAAACGAAAGTTTTTGCCGTGTACATGTCGTAAAACACATTTCTGAACCACAAGTGACAGAAACCCCCACTGTTGAATACCAATCCAAAATTATTGGTGTGAAAGGAAATAGGCTTAAGAGAGGTTGTGTTTATTTTTTTGAACGTGTTATTGACAACGAACACATTTTGGCAACTTGTAACGGCTTAAGATATAATATTAAAGTGATTGAATCCTTGCGCAAAGAGAAATCGGTTTATGAGTTAGACTCTAAAGACTATCTCCTCAGACACAAACTGGATGGTATTACAAGGTGGGGGCGTAGCAAGTAAATTCACATAGCTTTTTCCAAATTATTGCTTAAAAAATACTGGGGGAGAAACACAACGCGTTATAGCGTTGTGTTTCTCCCCCATTATTTTTTAACACTCTAAGTCTCGTGACCTACTTTCATGTGAGTAGTGAGTAAAGGATGGTTCTGTGTCTGTGTGCATTCCTTCGGGTCAATGACCGGACCTGAAAGGTCAATGACCCCCCCCCCCCCCCGAAAAATGGAGCCCCCCCCCCCCGAAAAAATGGAACCCCCCCCCCCTTTCCCCCACCACTCCTTCCCCCACCATTCTTTCCCCTACCACTCCTCTGGGTGAATGGCCGGTCATGACCGGTTGTCTACCTACATCTAACCGTTATACTAGCTACTCCAGAGTCTTCATTCCAATCCGTGAGACCACTGCTGCAACATGCCTACTCTATTAGAATTATGTTTGCGACAGATAGTTTCAAATATAGTGTTGGCGGAACTTGCATTTGAAGATGGAAACCTTCCACTAACACTACGTCAAGAAGTGTATTCTTTTTATAGGGAAAATTTTGGACTTTTTCATTATCTTCAGTATAAATTTATGGATGGAACAAATATGTGTCCAGAATGTGGTTCGGCTGCAATAGGAAATGGATTATTGGATTTTACAATAGATGGTGGAATTTATGAATACAAATGTTACTTGTCATATAAGTTTATCATCCCAGAAGAAGAAAAATGTGATATTTGTGCAATTAATTTGTACAAGTTTACACAAGCCGATCCTGCTGAAATCCATTTGGAAAACAACATTGAAGTCCCTTATTTTTTTATGCCTTAAGCTCCATAGCAGTCCACCAAACCCAGCCAAACGGCCCTTTTCAGGGCCACCTAAGACTTAAATTTAGGGATGTAAGCTATTTAGCTTACATGCGACTTAGCAGAAATAAGTTCTGGTACATGGCTAGTTTGATCCGTGTAGTAGTAAGCAAAGGAGGGTTCTGTGTCCATCCCCACTCCTTAGGGTCAATGACCGGACCTGAAAGGTCAATGACCCCCCCCCCCCCGAAAAAATGGAGCCCCCCCCCCCCCGAAAAAATGGAGCCCCCCCCCCCCTCTCCCCCACTCCTTCCCCCACTCCTTCCCCCACCTCCCGGGCCAATGACCGGTCATGGCCGGCTGCTAACCCCTCTCATTTGCATACCGTTATAAAAGACGCGCCGGCTATGGCTAGTGTTTTATTCTGGTTTCTTCCACCACTTTCGTTGCTTCGCCGCTCTTGTTGCTTTGTTCCTGCCAGTTTTAATATCTTTATTTTTAAAATGCTTCCTTACTTTAATGAAAATTTTAATCCTTCAGAAAATGCAGATGTTTTTCAACCACCTGAAGATGGTTTCCAACATCATGAAGAAAATGCTTTCCAAGAACATGAAGAAGATGTGATAGAAGACATGGATAATAGCAGTGAAGATGAAAGTGAAGATGACAGTGAAGATGAAATTGAAATTAATGAACAATTCAAAGTATATTTTATAGAAACACAATTCCCTTTTGATGTAGTTGAAAGATTTATTTTTGAAGCACATAGATGGCTAAATTTAGGATTCAACATTATAATTGGTTCACCTATTGTCTACAATAACAGTAACTTCTTCCTTGTAACTCCAAATGATCGAGAACAAATTCTTACTTGGCAGGACGATGTGATGAGATCATACGAACTGAACATTGGTGTTGGGTACTTTGTTGCAAGAGTGGCTTAATAACCACATTACCCTTCCCCCACCTCCACCCTATCCCTTCCCAATCCTTATTCCTTCCCCCTCCCCATATTTAAAATTTATAAAAGTGGGGCTATGAACCTTCAGGTTTCTAGTCTGTACTCGCACTTTGTGCCGTGAAGTACATCTCTTGTACTTTTTTCTCCACCTTTTAAAATATTATTTATTTGAAAAAATGCCTCCTAATGTGAATTACCATTTTAATTCTTCCGAAATTTCCGATGTTTTTGTACAACCTGAAGACATTTTAAATAATGATAGTGAGAGTGAGAGTGAAGAAGATGATGATTATAGTGTTGAACTTAGTGAAGAACGTAAAGTTATAGCAATTGATCCACAATTTCCATTTGATACAATAGAAAACTTTTTGGTTGAAGCTAATAAATGGTTAAATTTAGGATGTTATATACGAATTGACTCTTTTATATTGTATGGTGATAGTCATTCTTTCCTTGTCACACCAAATGACAGAGACCGCATGTTGCAGTGGGCACAATCTATGATGGAGTGCTATGAACAAGGTGTGGACACTGGTGGCTATTTTCTTGCACAAGTAGTGTAATAACAAAATTACTTTTCCCCCCACCCTATACCCTATCCCTTCCCAATCCTTATTCCTTCCCCCTCCCCATTTTTAAAATTGATGAAAAGGCAGGCTATGAACGTCCAAGTTTCTAGTCTGTACCCACACCTTGTAGCATCAAGATGCTTACCAGACTTGATGGTTTTATAGCCAATGATATTAATATATGGAGTTTAATAACAAACTTACGGATAAAAATTGAAGAAAAAATTATGGGAAACAATGAGCTAGGAGTTATTGTTTTTGTTTCATTAGTAGAACATTTTGAAATTTTGTATAGTATAAAAGTAACAATTAACAATATTAATGAACTATTTCCTTGGACAATATTTATTCGCAATAAAATTGAAGAGCAGAAAATTATAGTAGATGTGACAGCAATGAAATATAACCTAGATAGAGAAGAATAGATACTAACCCCCTTCCTATTCCTTTGTTTTGCAAAAATAGTGGGGGTAGGAGTATATATAAGACTAAGTAAGCGATACATAGTTTGTTATTTGAAGTAAAAGAAGTAGTAAAGAAACATGTTGTCTAGAAATACTCCATTTATTAATTATTCTCAAGTTAAAGATGTTTTTGAAAGCACAAATGAAATACAGGAAGAAAACATAGAGGAAACTTATGACGAAACTGATAATGATTCTATGATGGAAGAGGAAGAAATGGTACAGATTGAACAAGAACTATTTGAAGAAATGATAAATGATAGTGATGAAGATATAATTAAGGAAGCTATTGAAATATTTATATTGGATTCATCATTGGAATCACCCATATCACCTTTACTGTCTTCTGAATCTGAATCTGAATTGGACTAAGGTACCCCCACTATTTTGAAGAAGTAGTGGAGGGAAAATATCCCCACCACAAGTTAAAAGTTGGTGGGGGAATGTTTATAAATGTGTTAAATATTTGTGCAGGAGATCAGTCTTAAAGAGACTAGTGACCGAAGATGTTTCGTAAAATACCTTTTGATCCTTCATACTACAATCTGTTTGATATACATCGTTTTCCAGACATTGAGGAGAAATTGTACAAGAAATTTTGTTCTCTACTGGATAAACCACAAAAACTACCACCTAATACTTTTACCTACAAGCTACCTATCATGGACAAGGACGATGTAAGCAAAATACCATTGGTTCAAGTCAAATTTTTGGAAGAAAAAATTCTTGTTTGTGTCAGGGAAGTATTTCACAATGATTATTCAAAAAAATTGGCTTTCAACTTTATTCAAGAACATGCGGGATCTGAAAGAGAACAGTATCCCGAACCATATTACAAATATCTTTTCGAGAATGGAGCGAGTGTAACTGTAGAAATAACCATTACATTAGTATAACTCTCCCCACCACTGACGTCTCCCCACCATTGGCATCTCCCCACTACTGACTTAAATTTGGTGGGGGAATGTGGATAAATGTGTTGACTATCTGTGTAGAAGCTTACTCTTCGAGAAATTGTTGATCAAAATGTTTCATCATGTACCTTGTGATCCGACTTCTTCCTTCAGGGAAAAACAAAGATTAAAACGACTAGAAAAAGAAAGACAAGACCGAGAAGATATGAAGATGGAATTTAATAGACTACAATTTCAAATACCAGGAATTGAACTTGGAGCACCAAGATTGAAAACTCTCCACTGGGCTGGAAGTTATATCAAATTTTTGAAAGTACAAGTTGAAGCAAGAGATCTAAAATTGAAAACATTAGAAATGGAAAATCGAGAATTGAAGAAATTAATATCACACATGTCTGGTAATACAACTGTTCAAGAAGGTGAAGAAGAAGGAAAAGAAATTTTAGGAATCTAAATTATCAGCACCCCTTTTAGAGAATAGGGAATAGATCACTATGTGGTAATGTAATAACATGCCGCTTAGTGATCTATTCCCAGTTCTCGCTTAATATCCGATGACCTTGACCTACATAAAAGTGGTGGGGGTAAGAGCATATAAAGAGATAGTTATGGATATAACTTTCAGTACAAGTCTAACACTATGGACAGCTTGTTAGTTTTGTGTTTACAACAAATTATCAATAATGGGTTTCTTTACCGTTATATAATAACATCAAATAAATGTGAAATACCTCAACCAATTCGTGAAATGGTCATGAAATTTAAGAAGGACAATAGTGGATTTGGTATTTATCTTGCTTTTATTTTTGAAGATGGAACAAAAATGTGTCATGATTGTGGAAAAGCATCTGTTTTAGACTTTGAACAATTTGAAGATGATGGAGGTAAATTAGTTCACCTTGTAAAAGGCCAAGTGATGAAATTTGAAACAGTCAAGAAAAAATGTAACATTTGTGCACAAAACTTGTTTGAATTTATTAAGTATAGTGCATTAAAATCATGATATCCCTTCTACATATGAAGAAGGTGGGGAAGAAAAAGAGTGGGGATTATAAAGTGGTGGGAGAACTTGTATAAATGTAGGCTGTTTGAAGAGACTTTTAATATTGTTGCAGCATTTGTTGAAACAACATGCAGTTCGAAATTTGCCATTTTAAAATTAAATATGAAGATTGGAGCTCTGTTGCAGGATTTGTCAAGTCTAAAGAAGAAAATCAAAAGTTGCTAAATGTACATTGCTATATTCACAATGAAGAAAGTCATGACAAAATAATGGCATATTTAAACACACCTAATGTAACATCAGAAAGCTCTGCATTTATAAAATATTTAAAAGAAGAAGATTTGGATGTGACCCTAGAAGTTTGGTATCTAATTTAAATTATTGTGGTGGGGGGAAATGTAGAAGTTATTGGTGGGGGAAATGAGATAAAACCAGCAAAATTGTAGAACAGAATTCACTCTATACAACGATGGAGCATCCTTCCACAACACCTGTATTGGCATCTGTGGATTGGCATCAAAATTATCAACTAAATACTTCAAGTTCAAATTGTTATGAAAATCATCAGCCTAGCACTTCAAATTCAAATTGGTATGAAAATCAGCTGCCTAGTACTTCAAGTTCAATTTGGTATGAAAATCAGCAACCGGCCACTTCAAGTATAAATTGTTATGGAAATCAGCAAACTATTACTTCAACACAAAATTTCTATGAAAATCAACAGCCGACAACATCAACTAATTTTTGTACATCAGTATTTAAAGTATCAAAACCCCATTTGGAGTGTAATAAGTTAATATCAGCTCAATCAGGAAGAATCAGGAAAAACACATACATGAGAGAAAGGTGCAAGAGAGAAAGGATAGAATTTACAAAATTACAGTTAACAGTTCCCTCTATTAAAGTGGGATGTACTAGAATACAAACTTTGCAAGCAACCAATGCATATTTGTTGGAATTGTTAGAAAAAATTGAAAAGTTGGAGAAGAAGAATGAACATTGTAAGAAGTAAACACTCATTCCCCCCAAGAAAAACAAAAAAAATAATAAAATAGTAAAATGAAAAAAAAGTAGATGTAGAATAGAGAGCGAGGAATAGATCACTTTGTGGTAATGGACTAACATGCCACTTAGTGCTCTATTCCTCGTTCTCGCGTTATATTGGATGACCTTGACCTACATTAGTAGGGTGGGGGAAATTGAAAATGGTGGGGGAAAGTGTATAAAGGAGAAGCCTACTGTAGAGGAATCACTCTGAAAGTAAACTTGTCAGAAGTATGGACTTGACCACAAGCAAAGGAGAAGATAGAAAACAAAGATTTCGAGAAATGGCTAAAGTAAGAGAGTCAAGAATAAGGTTGAGATTTTACAAACTACAGAGATTGATTCCTGGTGTTAAGTTAGGAGAAATAAGATCAAGAACGGTAGACATGGCGGCTGATTACATCAGTTACTTACAATCGGAATTAATGATAAAGGAAGCAAGAATAGAAGAGCTGGAGCACAAGATAAAACAACATATTGAAACATCGTACAATGAACCTATAAATTGTGTAATAAAAGAAGAAGATGTAAAAGACTTAAATTAAACAAAAAAATGAATTTGGACTTTGGTTATTGATTGGACACTTCTTAGAGAATGGGGAATAGATCACTTTGTAGTAATGAATCATCATGCTGCTTAGTGATCTATTCCCAGTTCTCGCTTAATCAAAAATGACCTTGACATACTTAGCAAAATATCATATAAGCCGGATCAAAAACAGTTATTCCTCATTTACTGGAAATGGCTCCTGTAGACAACACCGATTATCCAAGGAAATCTATGATTGAAATATTGTATAAAATTCAATTAGAGGATTTAAATATGGAAGAAGATGAAAATAATAGCGAAACTTCAGAAGTAGAAACTATAAATGATATGGATGTGGATGTAACAACATCAGAAGAAGAAAATGCCAATGATGTGGAGAATGAAAATTTGGATATGGATGTAGTAATATCAGAGTCTTCGTCATCATTTGAATATGAAGAAATACATATTGAAACTCCAATTCATATAGAGAATATTAATGAAGAATCTGTTAGTAGAAGATTAATATTTTGTCCAAGACGTTTGTTTTCTTCTGAAAGTGAAGAAGAAGAAGATGAAATAGTAGTGGGGGAACTATTATAAAAGAAGGAAAGGGAGAGCTCATTTCATTTATTGGCGAAATTTTGAAGAGTGAACACCACCAAACATGTATCATTGCGATAAATGTTTGGAATCGTTTAATGATGATATTCTGTTAGAAATACATAAGGAACTAATTCACAACAACATAGAAGAACAAGAAGAACAAGAAGAACAAAATGAAATAACAGCAAGACCTACAACAACTTTACCAAATTTACAAGTATCAGCTTTACCCGGAAAGGTAGTAATGCATCATAAGATTCAAAATGAAGATTTAAACTTAGAAGAATTTATTAGAGAAGCAAAACCAATCATCAGTAGAACTTTAAAAGAAGAATTAAAAAGATTGAATTTTCTCAAATTTGGATTACTACTAGAAGCTATGTTTATAAATGTACAAGAAGAATTATCACCAAGAGGATTTATAACTAAAAATCAAACTATCATAGGAAGTTCAGACATTGATTCAATAGTTGAAAAATGTATAGAAGAAATATTAACTAAAATTCAGGAACATGAAGGACGAGGATCAGGGTGGAGTCTTATAAGTATTGAAGGATTAAATATAAGAGTTCATAAACATGGATATGGACTAATGGGATCTAGTTATATTCGTTTACCAAAAATAATTGAAGATACAAGATCATGTGTTAATGTGAAAAATCAAGATAATTAATGTTTTTGGATTAGATAGTTCAAATAAAGTTTATCCTTTACGTATTGCTAAAGAAGAACTAGCAGATCATACAGATTTACTACTACTAACACAAGGAGATGTATCTCATTATGTGTATATAAAGAAATTTGACTCTCTTGTTAATAAACAACTTTCAAAAAATCGAAACAAAAAGCTGATCTGCAAAAGATGTTTTAATTTCCAACGAGAAGGAAGACAAGGAATGGAATGGTTACAAGAGCACAAAAGATTATGTAACAATAATTATGAAGCAAAAATTATTTTACCTTCAGAAAGCAGAGCATTTATTACATTTCAAAAAGTTCATCATCAATATCGTATCCCTATAGTTGTATATGCTGATTTTGAATCAACACTAATTCCTATAGAAGATGAAAATTGTGAAGCTAGAAAAAGTGTCAAATATCAAATGCATAAACCAAATAGTTTTTGTTTAATGGTTAAATCAACATTATCAGAAGAACATTTAAACCAATATGGATTAACTTCAGAACCTCTAGTATATCGTGGTGAAAATGTGGAAACAATATTTCTTGACCATTTATATTTAATAGCTGAAAATGTACAAAGATTATATACAAATATTATACCAATGAAACCGATGGAGGAAGAAGAGGAAATTCAACATGAAAATGCAACTCATTGTTTCTTATGTAAAAATGAATTTACCATTGACAATTATAAAGTTAAAGATCATGACCACCTTACAGGTTATTACAGGGGTGCTGCTTGTAATAAATGTAATTTGAGCTATCGTTTACCACTATTTATTCCTGTGGTTCTCCATAACCTCAGTGGGTATGATGCTCATTTTATAATACCTGAATTAGGAAGAGACGATGGTTCGATAGATGTATTGGCTGAAACTTCAGAAAAATTTATAAGTTTTTCTAAAACAGTTGGAAATGTCAAATTAAGATTTTTAGACTCCTACCGATTTATGCCGTCGAGTTTGTCTAAACTTTCTGAAAATTTAAGGAAACAAGATTTTATTGAAACAAAAAAGATTGTAAGTAACGACAAACTGGATCTCGTACTTCGGAAAGGTGTTTTCCCATATGATTATATAGACAGTTTAGAAAAGTTTAATGAAACATCACTTCCGCCAAAAGAAGAATTTAAAAGTAAACTATACGACATGGACATATCTCAAGAGGATTATGATCATGCATGTAAAGTATGGAATGAATTAGGATTTACAACATTGGGAGAATATTCAGATTTTTATGTTAAATTAGATGTAACTTTATTATGTGATATAATGGAAGAATTTAGAAATACATGTTTTGCAGCATATGGATTGGACCCTCTTCATTCATACACTTCACCTGGACTAGCATGGCAAGCCATGTTGAAAGAAACAAATTGTAAATTACAACTTCTTACTGATATAGATATGGTTTTAATGTTAGAATCAGGAGTTCGAGGGGGATTGACACAAAGTGTAACCAGACATGTTAAGGCTAATAATAAGTATCTGCCCGATTATGATGCATCAAAACCAACAACATTTCTAGGTTATTTCGATGCAAATAACTTATACGGATGGGCAATGTCAAATCCCCTTCCATATGATAATTTTAAATGGATAGATCCAGAATCAATTGGAAACATAATGGATATACCAAAGCATGGTGAAACTGGTTACATTTTTGATGTCGATTTTGAATATCCTGAACATCTTCATGATCATCATTACGATTTACCACTTCTTCCAAAGACTGAAATTTCCCCTACTGGAAGATGGCCAAAATTATTAATGACTTTAAACAATAAGTCTAGGTATGTTGGACATTATTGGATGATACAACAGGCTTTAGACTTGGGATTAAAAATTACAAAAATTAATCGAATACTACAATTCTCTCAATCTTGTTGGCTGAAACCGTACATCGACAACAACACAAGAAGAAGAGCTGCTGCTACATCAAGTTTTCAAAAAGATTTTTTCAAACTGATGAACAATGCAATATTTGGCAAAACTTTAGAAAACAAAAGGAAACATAAGAATATCAAATTAGTAACTGATCCAGTAAAATTACAGAAACTAGTGCAACAACCAAACTTTGGTTCATCGGTAATTATAAATGAAAATCTTGTCGTCATTTCTATGAACAAAAAATCAGTTGTATTGGATCGTCCTTTATATCTTGGAATGTCAATATTGGATATTTCTAAAACACACATGTACGAGTTTCATTATAAGAAGATGGTTAATTATTATGGAAGAGATAACATTGGTATTGTATATATGGATACGGATGCACTTATTTACTGGATTAAAACAAATGACATGTATGAGGATTTACGGACCTTTGTATATAAAGATGATTTTGATTTTTCCGATTATCCTAAGGACCATCCAAATTACGACTATGACAAAAACAAAAAAGTATTGGGAAAATTTAAAGATGAAACAAATGGTGTGCCGATGATGGAAATTGTAGCATTAATGTCTAAACTCTATTCATTTCAACTGTACATAAATGAAAGGAATGAATATCAAGTCACAAAAAAAGCTAAAGGAATAAAGACATCTTTCCTAAAGAAGAACGTACAGTTTCAACATTATAAAAGATGTTTGTTTGAAAATGTTGAAACAACTGCAACATTTAACACTATTAGAAGTTATAACCACCAACTTTTTAGTGTCAAACAAACAAAGTGGGCATTAAGCTACAAAGATGACAAGCGACATATTTTAGAAGATAAAATTAATACTCTACCATTTGGCCACTATTCCTTAAACCCTATCGACCAGTAAACCTATTCTTCGTCCTTTACCTTCTTCGTTTTTCCTTTCCGTAAAAAAGAGGGGACATGGCAAGCTCAATGCCATGTTCCCTCTTTTTTACACTAATATTAAATGACCTTGACCTATATTTCAACTATATATAAGAGAATAAACCATTGTATGGATCAGTATTTCTACAAACAGTGTGCAAGCAACACTTTAAGATGGAAAGTGTAAAGGATAAGATTGTAAATGAACTACATAAACCAGCAAGAAGAAGATTTCCAAGAAGAAGTACAATCATTAAAGGAATGAATGATCTTTACCAAGCTGATCTTATTGAAATGATACCACACAGTAAATTAAACAAAGGATTTAAATATATTTTAACAATTATAGACTGTTTTACTAAAATAGCTGATGCTTTACCCTTGAAGGACAAGACTGGTAAAAGTGTTACCAAAGCTATGGAGACAACAATACAAAGAAATAAATTTAAAATTAAACATTTACAAACGGATGATGGAAAAGAATATTTTAATAAAGATTTTGGAGCTTTGATGAAAAAATATAAAATAAATCATTATTCTACAAATTCTGAAGTTAAAGCTTCAATAATTGAAAGATTTAATAGAACATTAAAAGGAGCTATGTATAAACAATTTTCAAAACGAGGATCATATGTGTGGTATGACATATTACCACAACTTATAAAAGAGTATAACAACAAATATCATCGCACCATTGGAATGAAACCTATCCAAGTAAACAGTGCTAATGCTAAAATTGTATTACAACGCATCAAAAATAATACAACACCAAAAATAGAAAAGTTACAACCAAAAAAGTTTAAGGTTAATGATAAAGTTCGTATAAGTAAATACAAAGGTGTATTTAGTAAAAGATATCTGCCAAATTGGACTAATGAAGTATTTACAATTTATAAAGTGCAACCAACTATACCTGAAACTTACATTTTAAAGGATAATAAGGGTGAATTACTTCAAGGTGGATTCTATGGACATGAGTTGTTAAAATCAACAGTTGGTGATGTATATCTTGTTGAAAAGGTTTTACAAAGGAAAAAGGATATGGTTAAAGTTAGGTGGTTAGGATTTGATAAAAGTGAAGACTCTTGGATTCCTTCAAAAGACTTGGTATAGTTATTAAATAGCTCATTATGTGTTTAACCTTTAAACAAGATGGAGATTGTACAACAAAAAGATCGATTTAATATTAATAATATTGATGAATTGACAGTTGACAATAATAAGTTAAATCATGGTAAACATGGTGAATTACTACCAAATACTATAAGATGTTTAATAACTGGTCCTTCAAATTGTGGAAAAACTAATGTTGTCTTTAACCTTATAACTAATCCTAAAGGTTTACGCTTTAACAATATATATATTTTTTCAAAATCATTGCAACAACCAAAATATCAATTATTAGATAAAATACTTGCAAGTGTACCTGAAGTGAATTTCTACAAGTTTAATGCTAGTGAAACAATAATGCAACCAGGTGAAGCAAAACCATTTTCCATTTTTATATTTGACGATGTTTCTTGTGAAAATCATGATACTATAAGAAATTATTTTGCTATGGGAAGACATAATAATATTGATAGCATTTATATTGGTCAAACATACAGTAAAATTCCAAAACAACTTATAAGAGACAATGCAAATATGTTGATCATCTTTAAGCAAGATGAGACAAATTTAAAGCATATATATAATGATCATGTTAATGCGGATATGCCATTTGATAAATTTAAAGAAATGTGTGGTAAAGCATGGAATGAAAAATATGGATTTCTCGTTATTATGAAAGAAGAAGATATTAAAAATGGTAGATATCGTATAGGATTGGATAAATTTGTATTAATACGTTGAACTACCTATGCTACATCTAGTAACACTTTGAACTTCACAGTGTAAACATGGTGAATCAAGAAAAACTATTAAAAGAAATAAAATCACTCAGTGATTCTATTAGGATAAAGAATCGTGCATTAAGGATGGGTTTAAGTGAAAGAGAAGAATTTTTAGAGAATACATTTAAACCTATCACAGAACCTTTAAAACAGATATCAGAAACTATTGGTAAACCTCGTTATGAAGGAGATGTTTTACTACCAGTTTCTAAACAAGAAGTACAAGCATTAAAAAAAGAAGATGATGATGATGATTCATATACAAGTGCTAGTGAACAAGAAGAAACAAAAAATGAAGAAGAATCAATTGTTGAAAAGGAAGACCAGCCAATACCTGAAGCAGAACAATCTATTCCAAATTTAACTCAATTGAGTAGTGATATATTACAACATGGACCTCTTGGACGAAAATATATAATGAAAATGCTACATGACATGAAATCAAATCCAAATTTAAGTAAATCACATGTATATGGAGCAAGAATTGATGGAAATGAATTGAAAATTGGTAACTCTAAGCTTGAAGTAACTCAAGACGATTATATCATTATTGGTGACCATAGATATAAAGGAACAAAAGGATTATATGAATTAATTTTTAAAAATATACCAATAAAATATTCAGCAAAAGATTTAAATACTTTTAAAGAAATTTTACAAAATACTAACGCTCATAAAAGAAACTACTCAAAGGATGGAATGATTAATCGTTCACGTGCAACAAAATATAGTATTGTTATAAAAAAATTGTTTCCTCCACGAAAATTACCAACATTACGTACCACACCAGCTGTGAGACAACCTTTAAAAAGAAAATCTTTATCACTTATGGATTTATCACTTCTTGAACAACATGGTAAAAAGAGTAAAGGAGATACTTCAACATCTGGTAAAGGATTAATGAAAAATCTATACAATACAAATGTTATCTATTACAACGACATCAATAAATTAGTTGACAGAATGAGACTATTGCATGAAGCTATGGAAGCCGGTCATACTGGTTTAAATAATGAATGGGTGGCTCTAGTTGATGAACTTAAAAATCGTGGTATAATTGTATAATTGTCCGCAAATATAAAGAAGTTACAAGTATAAGATGTATCAGTTCTAACATGAGCGTCGACAAGTTCGGACGCTACTCCGCATTAGGAGTGCAAGTTGGAGAAGACAGAAAAAGAAGCGGATTACCGCAAACACCTGAAGGTGACTATAACATAAGTAATAAACGTTTAAAATTAGTTAAAGATCCAGAAGAAGATACTGATGGAGCAAATTTAAAGACAGTAAAAGAAGCTACTTCAACATCATTGAAATTACATAAGAATACTTATGATGTTGAATCACATAGATTAATTAATGTTGGTAAACCAACTGAAGGTTCTGATGCAATTACTAAAGAGTACTTATCATCTGAACTTTCAAATACTTTAAAATTGCAATGGGGTAACAACTTAAAAGATGGACAAACATATGATGCTGGAAATTATAGAATAACCAACGTGGGAAATCCCAAAAATGATAAAGATTCAGTTAATAAAGAATATTTACATTCTATAATACCGGAAAAAACTGAACATGGATATTCTTTTTATAAATTTATTATAAATGACATTGGATACCCAAAGGAAGACGGTGATGCTGTAAACCTAAAATACATCAAGGACAACTGTATTTTACAAGATGTTAATGAAATCGATTGTCATGGTAAAACATTGACAAATGTAAAGTTTGGTTCTCAACCAAAAGATGCTGTTACTATAGAACAATTATCTAAAGAATTAAAAAAGGAAACATCCAATTTTGTAAAACATGAAGATGCCGTATTAAAGCGGGGAGATAAATTTATACATGGAAATGAAAAGTTTGATTTAATGCAAGGAAATAATGATGAATGGAATGCAGGACGTAAAACAATAACAAATGGAAGATTTGGTATAAAAGATACAGATGTACCTCTAATGGTGCAAACATTAATTGCTACTGGTGGTACATTAGGTACATACAATGGTCGTAATAGAAGAATAAAAGATATTTATCCTGGTTACGAAGCAAATGATTGTGTTACAATGAAACAAACAATAACTTGGGATAAACACTTTGGGACCAAATATGATGCAAAGATGAAGAAAATAATTAATATTTTACCAGGCGAAGATTCAAATGATGCTGCTACTATTGGACAAGTCATAAAAACATCAAAAAGTGATTCAACAGCTTACACATGTAATGATAAACGTATTATGCAATTACATGATCCTCAACATCCAAAAGATGCTGTAAATTTAGATTGTTTAATAAGAATAGTGGGCAATTTACTTATTGATACCCATAATCATATAGCTAGTACAACGAGTCATGTGATAATTCAACCCGATGAACGGGAAGCTTGGATTAAAAATAGAATTATAAATCAATATATAATTAATTTGAATAACTAAGTGTTTAAATATAAAAAATTATACATAACTTATTCATTTATGTAATGTATCTTGTGGAGTAAACACACCAGTTTATATAAGACTACATAATGAAGGCCGTATCACTCAGTCATCATCAAGACAGCAACAAGAGAGGACGTGGTATAACTTCAACTGCGTTATCCCTGCTTAGACGGATACCTATTGGTGCTGTTGTAAATCGAGCAATAGACGCTTTACCATACGAATTACATATTCCTGGAGGTTATCAATATTGTGGACCTGGAACTAAGTTGGCAAAACGTTTAGCAAGAGGAGATCCTGGAATTAATAAATTAGATCAAGCTTGCAAACAACACGATATAGCATATTCAAAGTTTAAAGATTCAACAAATAGATCAATAGCAGATAAAATTCTAGCAGAAAAAGCTTGGCAAAGAGTAAAATCAAGTGACGCAAGTATTGCAGAAAAAGCAGCGGCTTGGGCAGTAACAACAGCCATGAAGACAAAAGCTAAGTTTGGTGGTGGAAGACGACGTCGCAGAGGAAGACCTGCAAAAAGAAGAGCTCCCAAAAAAGGTGGAAATATTAGAAAGAGACGTCGTAGAACTCGTAAAGCAAAAGTAAAAAAGGCTTCTGTTTGGTCAATGGTAAAAAACGGAGCAGGTTTATACCTAAGACCGTACCGTGTGTACTAAATAAAAAAAATCAATTGATAATTCCAAATAAAGCCTTAACTAATCATCAGTTAAATGATTATGTAAAATGTTTGAAAATACCATTCTTTCGAGGAGTTTTTATGAAAGATGCATTACCAACTAAAATATGGAAAAATGAAACTGGAATAGTAAATTTGGATTCCACCTATGGTCCAGGCACTCATTGGGTATGCTATAAAAAGCTCGGACAAACCGTTTACTACTTTGACAGTTTTGGCAATCTACCACCACCTAAAGAACTTCAACATTATTTTCAAAACTCCAAAAACATTTTTTACAATTACAAAAGAGAACAACCTAACAATACTGAAATATGTGGACATTTATGTTTGGAGTTTCTAGCGAAAAGTGTCAGTCACCTTTAAGATGTCATCGTATACAGTGTCACTGAGTGGAAATTCATCCACATTAAAAAGTACTCTATTCCCAGCATTGCGTTTATCCAAAGAAAGATTATGGGAAGCTGCATTACTTGATTTGACTACCTACAATTCAATTCCTAATGTTACAGAAGGAAAAAACAATTTACTACATTATTATGAAACTAAGGATGCTGCAGGAAAATACTCAGAATTGAAAATAATTACATTTCCTACTGGAGCTTATGAAATTGATGATATAAACCAATTACTACAGAAAAAACTCGGAGAAGAAAATATCACCGTTAAAGGAAACAATAATACTTTAAAAGCAGAAATAACTTCAAAATATTATATCGATGTCGGAATGAAAAACTCTATTGGCAGTTTACTTGGATTTACAGATACAAAAAAGAAAATCTTAACTCCTGAAACTACTCATTCAGGTAATACAACTGTTACAATATTAAAAGTAAATAGTATTGATGTAACATGTAATATTATACATGGATCATATAGAGAAGGAGTAAATCAGCATATTTTACATACATTTTATCCAACAGTTGCTCCAGGTTTTAAAATTGTTGAGAAGCCACAAAACTTGATATACCTACCGTTAAACACCAGTTTCATTTCAGACATCGTGCTGAACATATTGGATCAAGACGGTCATAGTGTTGACTTTAGAGGAGAAACAATTACTATACGAATACACATCAGAGCGGCGACATAAAAATCAACATGGGATTATCATTTAAACCACAACGGAAGAGTCGGGAGCTCAGTAGCTCCTCGACATTGGAAGAGTTAACATCAGACAACATTCGTTTTCTACAAAAGATTGGATTGAAACTTAACAACGATGGATATCCTGGATATATCTCAAGGACCGACATTCGACGAAACACTATGGGAGAAGGAATATCACACACACAACCCTTACACTTCATCAAAATTAAACAATAATGATGAAATAAGAATTCCCATTCAACAACAAGATATTTACACATTACCATGTGAAAGTTATTTGTACATCGAAGGAAGGGTATTAAAATTGGATGGAAAAACTGCTTCAACAGTTCCTTTTATAAATAACCCAATGGCATATCTTTTTGATGAAATAAGATATGAGATATCAGGGGTGACAGTTGATTCAACAAAAAAGGTTGGTATAACAACTACATTAAAAGGATTAACATCATTAACACCACATGAGAAGAATTCAATAGTCACTGCCGGATGGGTTGCTCCTGATAAAGACACTATAACACCTGCTTCCAACGGTCATTTTGATTTTCATGTACCTTTACGATTGCTTTTAGGATTTGCTGAAGATTACAAAAGGGTTATAATAAATGTTAAACAAGAATTAGTATTACTCAGATCTTCAACTAATAAGGACTTAATACTTGCAGACCCTGCAACTACGGAAGATAAACTGGAATGGCAACTACAATTGGATAAAGTTGTTTGGAGAGTACCTCATGTAAGATTGGCTGATGAACATAGAATCGTATTGTTAAGAAAGTTAAAATCTGACCGTGACATTGTAATGCCATTCCGAAGTTGGGAATTTCATGAATACCCTACATTACCCCAAACAGAACGACAAACATGGACCGTCAAAACATCAACTTACTTGGAACGTGCAAGGTACATAATACTCGGTTTTCAAACTAAGCGAAAAGATGTTATTACTGCAAATGCTGGTCAATTTGATCACTGTAAAATAAAGAATTGTAAAGTTTTCTTAAACTCTCAATTCTTTCCATATGACAATTTAAATGTCATGTTTAGCAAAAAACGTTTTTCCATTTTATATGATATGTATGCAAGATTTCAATCATCATATTATGGAAAGACTAATACACCACTATTATCACCTGATCAGTATTATTCCAAAGCTCCAATAATTGTAATCGATTGTTCAAAACAAAATGAATCAGTAAAATCATCAAGTGTGGATATAAAAATTGAAATGGAATTTGAAGAACCAGTAGCGGATGGAACTTCGGCATACTGTCTAATTCTACATGATAAAATAGTTACTTACACACCACTGACCGGAATAGTGAAGAATGTACTTTAAGAATAATTAGTACAACTACTGCAAAATATTGAGGTTAGAATTATCTTCCTCAATTTTTAAGGTTAGAATTTTGTTTATAAAACACAAGTTGAAAATAAACAATTATGTAATTGTATAAATTTCAAAAATTTTACAAAAAATATAAAAGCAGGAAATTACCTAGTAGAAACTTCATTCTATCTTCAACCGTCGTTTGGGAAACATCGTTCGCAAGATGAATTCTACTAACGGAGAAGAAAATACACCTCTAATGGATGAAAATAGTTCTGATATAGAAAAGCAAGTTGAACAAGAAATGGATGAATTCCTCAAGTTTAACAAACATAAGAAGAAAGAAGAAGAAGGAGAAGATGAAAAAGAAGTAAAAAGAAAAAAGGTTGAAGTTAACATTACAACAAATATTTTAACAGAAGTATTTCTTCGAATTTTCTACCCTATTTCTTCATGCATGACAAAAAGTATATCTGTTGGAATTGTAAAATCATTGGATTATTCACAAATTGTTATGTTAAATCAAGGAAGTAAAATGGTTATCTTTACTGAAACTTCTTGGGATTCTCTAATGAAACATTTACATCTTTTGGAATGTTATTTAACTAACAACACATTTGGAAAAAGAACAAGATTAAGTTTATTAGAATCAAATATTGAAGTTGATATAATCAAACATCGTGGGGGACAAGTTGTTCGCTTCAAAGATTTAACTAGACATGATGTAAAATTACATTTCACTAAAGAAGAATTTTACACTTTAAGTTGTACTACCGGTCCTGTCACTAGATACTTAAAACAACTAGTATTTTCAAGTACAATAATTAAAGATTATCTAATCGATACATTGGACAGACAACCATTCATTCCAATTTTATATGGTCCTGTGGATACTTCAATTTTTAATCGAATACCTCAAGAAGTGGATATGTGGAGACAATTAAACAACTATCACACCAATTTTAATATAAACGAAGAAGCGCAAGAAATAAAAGAAGAACAATCGTGTTTGTAATAACAGTCAGTTGTGGATGAGACTTCATCATGAACAAACGGGTTTCGTTTTCTACTGCATCACAGTTAATGGAAGTTAAAAGAGGTATAATTGAATTTCAAGCTTTTCGAGGGAATGATGGAAATTTCATTATTAAAGAATTAGTAATTTTGGATATGAACACATCTGTAATTTATCATTACTTGTTCAAACCTCCATTTCCATTCAATAAACTAACAACTAAAGCGAAAGTTACAAACAAATGGTTAAACAAACATTTTCATAACTTAAAATGGGATGAAGGTTTTATTCATTATAACATGATGCCGCATATTATGAATCATTATTGTAAAGAGTTTAAAACTATCTACACAAGAGGATTGGAAAAAGCAAATTGGATACAATCATTTACAAGCAATGAAGTGATAAATGCAATAATAGATAGAGATTTCCAATGCTACTTTAATGAACTTTGTATTTCATCAAAAAGTTTTAAACATCGAAGGTCACAGTGTGCTTTGAAGAATGCCTACCGCTTGAATAATTTCCTTCAACAAAGTGGTGGGGGTAGCATCAGTGGTGGGGGTAGTGTCAGTGGTGGGGGTATTCTCGATAATAAAAGTGAGAGCGCTACCATGACACAGCATGAGTATTACTCGAACCTCCGAAGAGACAACATCTCCAACGGATATTCTTATTAACAAGAAGATTAGCATCAGCAAAAACATTAAGATGGCATCAAACAACTTACTTCAAAATTTAGTTGAACAATTCAACGCTCATTCAAAATCAACAATCCTACCTACAAAAAAATGTTCCGAGCTGAAAGAAGAAAAACACTACATCATTCATACAATAAAGAAGATGGAAACTTCAGTAGGTGATGCTATAAATTGCACATTAAGCGAGGCACCTTATACAATTGGTGATGAAGCAAAATTTCAAATCTTCCTACCAAAGCGCTTCGTACAACTACTACAAAATGAAGATCTTCGTATAATTCAACCCGGCGCACTCTATTTGGTATCACATGGACCAAGTGGAAACAATTCTACTGAACTTACAATTCATGTAACACCTACTACTGATTAGTTTGTACATAAGATTGTAAATATTTCTTTGTATTTGTTTCTCAATAAATATGATATAAACCTAAAAAAAAAAAATAAAAAAAGCAACATATTGTAATGTGTTTGTACATTACAATATGTTGCTTTTTTTAAAAATTCCATGGGATGACCTTGACCCAATTTTGTGTGATAATAAAAGTAAAAATCAACTTGTTAAATTCATCAGTCTACGACTACCTTTCGTACCGTACACATCTCACTCTCTATCACTAAATACAAAACTTCAACATGTCCCTAAAGGTTAAGTGTGCATCTTATGATACCAACACCATAACTACTTTTGAACAACTTGAAGATTTAACTAACGAAATGCGAGTTTTACTTACCGGTGGTTATCACTTAACTGTTGATGTTAGTGCTACTAATACAAGGATGTTCACTAAAACAAAATATTGCGATGATGAAATATTTTTTTCTACACAACCTACAACTTCTTCATCGCCAGCTGGTCAACATAACGTCAAGTTCCAGAAGTATTACCAATGTTGAATAACTTTTAATAAATAAAATTACAACTAAGGAATCACGTGATCAATATCAAGTTCATAAAAAGGATGTAACAGTTTGATAAATAATCATTCGCTTCTCAGCTCTCGCCGCAACAAGATCTATTCTACAAAATGTTATACAGAATGATGATTGAACTTGATGGGAAAATCTATGGAAAGGATTATAACACTGTTGAACAAATGACTCAAGATTTAGATGTATTAACTAAAGAAGGATATCAAGCTAAATTAATTTTAAAATTTCCTGAAGTACATCCACTATCAACAGAAGAACTTATTGCTATGGCTAAGGCAGAGAGAGAAAAAAAGTCTGAAGAAAACAAACAGAAACAAACTTCCTAAATTTCAATAATCCTTACACTTGTAAGGTATAATTTTTTAAAACTCCATTTGGATAACCTTGAAATTACCCCTACCACTTTTCATAGTACATAAAACTCGCTATTCATCACTATACAATCTTATTCTTTCACTAGACTCCGCAGCGTCAACATGGAAGAGCAAAAATACAAGTACAAACCTCGTTACTGTTGTGAACAACAGTGTACAGATTTAGGACCAATGATGGTGGATGGGTTAGCTTGTACTAAATGTGAATTCTTCGGATCTTGTTATTGCAAATGTAAAACAAAACAACTACCGCCACCGGAATTGCGAACTTTCAAATTTTACAAATCAAGATATTTTCATACATGTTGTCCTCAAAGATGTTTCAAATTTCACCCTCTAGATCTTGCTCATTGTCAACGCACCAAGTCTCATCAAGATGATTTTTGTACACATATGATAAAAAGATGTAAATACAGATCAGATTGGTATTCCAATCCTGTAGAACCATCAAATGTATAATTTCAGTTTTACACTCTTTTTTAAAACTTCAATTGGATGACCTTGAGATTTCCCCCACCATTAGTTCTAATTTTTATATAATATTAAATCATTCCACTTCCAACACTCTAACTAACAACATGGAAGGAAAATTTATCAAGTTTGAACATATAATAACTGACAGGGAGGAGATGGAAGAATTGTTTCAAAACTTACTTTCTGTCATTGACGAATATCCTATAAGATGGTTCAGAATTGTAGTTCAATATTTAAATCCTGGTGAATTGTTTTCTTCATCGAGTGAAGAGGATGAAACAACTACTTCGGTTCAAATAATTGAATTAAAAGACGAAGAAGAAGAAGAACTAAACGTTTTATTCAATCATAAGCTCAAGGTCCCCTATATAGAAGCCCCCTCCCTAGAAAGCCCCCCTCCCTAGACGCCTGCTCAAGGTCACCATTATATAAGCCCCCTTCCCTAGGCGCTAATCCTCATTCCATTGCCAACTCTCTAACGATGAACACTTCTCCATCGGCACGAATGAATGCTAGTTTTGAAATAAACTCAAAAGATGATTTACAAGAAATATTTAATGCTTTAAATGAAATTATAGATAAATTTAACGCTATTACAATGAATTTGGAAATACTTTACGCTTGTCCTATTTGTAATAAGGTTGAAAGTTCTGATGAAGACAGTTTACTAAATACTACTCCTCTTACCCCTCTACAGTCGGACACAACTTCTGAGGCAAATGATGAGCAGCATCTTTCCCCCACCGCTTCTATGTAACAACGCTCTTTCCCCCCACCACTTCTTTATTTAACCGACATTTCCCTCTTTTAACTCTCATTCCATCCTCGCCTCTTCAACTATCAACATCGCTTCTTTCAAAATTTCAAAAAAAAACACAAACATGATGGATATGATGGATGAAGTTCCATTTGTAACAAGGATGGAAGAGGATAAATTGAAATTGGAAATCAAACGATTGGAAATGGAACGGGAAAACCAACTCGAGATGTTACGTTTGTTCAAACTTTTTAAATACATCATCTGGGGACTCTGCGTTTACCTTCTCATCGTCGTCGGTGTTTGTGTTTACAACTCTGTAGTTCATAACAAAACTTCAACTTGTTTAAACACTGCTGTCACACATTGATTGTATGTTTTTCACAAATAAAATTCACAAACCTAATTCTATACCTATCCCGCTATCACCGGAGTTAGTTCCACTCTCCGAACTATTACTCCGGTGGTAGCGGGATAGGGTTTTTTAAAACTTACTCTGGATGACCTTGACATACTTTCCATAACCCAATTGTCAAGTTGAATTTCAAATTTCAAATAACATCTCCTACCCCACCGGAAGCTATATGGCATGGCATATGGCGGCAGCGACTGATTTGGCAGCTGGCCGATGGCAGCTGGCCGGCAGCGGCTGGCAATTGGCACGACTTCCGTTTTGAAAGTAACCAAACCCCACTACTGGTAAAGGATAAACTTTATAAAAGGCAATATGTAAATAAATTCAAATAAAAATACCCCCGTCCCAGCAGACTTGCGTTCTTAGCGATTTTCCAATGGCAAGCTTTACATGCCTGTGCCAACTTTCATTAGACGATTTGCAATAGTTATCGTAAACACTCGAAATTAAAAATTCTATTTCCCATACATGTTACATTTTTTAGTAAATCGTTATTTGTGCAGTTACACACGTGTTTCCGATCAAAAATCCACTACGTATCCAGAAATTTTACATAAAAAGCTACAAATTGATATATAAAATTATGTAGTCGTAGAGGTGGCCCTCAACTGGAATTTATAGCTCTTGTGAAAACGACGGGCTTAGCTTTATTCCAAAGGAAATGCGCTAAAAGAGACGTTCCAAGAACAGTTTATATGTATCTCACATTGGAAGAGAGTTTCATTGGAAGCCGCTATTCAAAATGTTACAGATCAAGGACCCGCGGCTCACATTGTCGTCATATGTAGAGCTAAATCGTGATGGGCGTGAAAAACAAACGGTATTTTAATTCTGGGCGATCTAAGTTTCTAAAGTTAGAATCTTTGATAGTCTTTGGCATACCAATAATAATAGTTGGCCTACAATGTTAAATTTTTATACTTATTAAATATATATCTTTTACTTATACAATTAACAAATAATTCGTTTGAATAAAGTGTTATTTTAATATAATGTATAACTTTAAACATTATAAATTTATTTTTAAATATATTTTTAAAACATGTTTACTATGTAGGCTATTATTAGAGTGTTCCAGAAAAAATTAAAATGGTTTAGAATAATAATGATAAGAGAATGGTGTATATGAGCCACCCACAGTTTATTTCTTCAAATCAGTCCTTCACTTCTGTTTGAACTAATTTGGTTTAACCTCAATCCTGAATAATTGCTTTAATAGTAAATAAATTAAAATTTAGGAGACTTGTTTAAATACTACATCATTGTTATTACGAATCAAAAGAGAATAAACTGTGCGTCTGTTTTGTTGATAAGTTCAATTAAATCCTGATCATACACCCTCGTTTTCCTGTGAAGTTAGATTAGCTGAGTTTAACAGTTGAACGTTGTAATAACTTTGGTTCGTACTTTGGTCTGTATACGATTTCCCACGCAAAATCGAATCCATAATATTCTAGTTATTATAATACCGACTAATAATTTCAATCTCAAGTCAACCTTGACCTCGACGAAATAAGTAATTTGCGTTATTATGGTTTTTAGTTGAACTCATGGTTTCCATTACCCAAAGATAATAATAAATTATAGTAAAAGTTATCAGAGAAATTGCATTTAAATAAAATGTAATATATTTAAATAAGTTACTTATAAAACTACCATAATGGTCGTAAAAGCTATTTAATTAACTTATAAAAAATACATTTTTAAGCTACACAAGTCTTTTGAATCAATTAAAATTAACGCTTTTACCTAGTTAAGACACATTTATATCCAAACGAAAAAAAAAATACCACTTAAACTAAACTTAAACCCAAATGGCCTTTAGCAATGATGGAGGCATTTATATTGAGATACATTATATCGCTTATATGAGGCAAATTATTCGGGAGAAATTGCGTCTCAAGCTGCAATAGGCTTCATTTAGATGCTTTCCCCAGCAGACTTGTAGCACGAAATTACTCCCCTCTGTGGCGGGACTTATTGTTGCAGCCATAACGGCAATATCAAACCTTTATATGGTGAAAACCAATTATCACACTGATACCAGACACAGTAACCGATAATTATACCATCACAAGTGTTTTCCATGTCATGTTCTCTCCATTGTCTTGACAGGGTTCTTTCAATACCACACCCCATGATATCAAATACGAACGAATACTCTGTTTAGTTAAGACCTTTAGAAGAAGTTTTCAAATTTTCATAATAGTTGTATGTGGTAATAATGTTGAATTAAATTAACATACAAATTAAATACCTAAGTCTATATATTGATATTAATTATATTGTAATTGTATTTTAATTCATTATACAGTAATAATAAAATATGTACCATGAGTGTTTGGTGTACAAATGAAAAGTAATTAAGACTTAACCTTATAAAATATTATAAATATTTTGTGCATAAACTAATGAAACAACGAATCTTGCACTAATTTTGAGCTCTATAAAACGAGGTGTTGTAAGCGATGTAAATAGTTTTGTATTTTTAAGCTATTGGCCAAAATTGTTTTCATTTATTCTTAGTAAGACTTACGTCTCAATATGAAGATCTCACACGTTGCCATGATCAACTTTTTAACGTATATATTATAGTAGTTCTTTTTAAAGTACATCAAGAAAATACCCAATAGCTATGGTTACGAATACTTTTAAGTTGTCTATACACTAATCGTGTGTTTTATGTTTAATGATAAGCAAGGTTAAATTAGAATGGTGATTCCCTCCTTGTTTTATGATAGTTTAAGGCTTAATAAGTTACCATTGTAAACTTGAAACAAGTTCAAAGACAAATTGTTCAAGTGATAATGCAATAGAAAGTGGAATGTTGTACATAAATTTCTATTTGGGTTTTGCCGAATTCAGTAGTGGTTAAGTTTATTTGCTTGGGAACTCTTGTTCTATTTTATAGTCTTTGTATTTGAATTTGGTCTACAACATTACTTTTCTGGTAAAAAATATATACTCTTTCTTTACGTTTTGACAGTTTTTGGAGTACTCTTTCTAGTACTAAAATTTCTATGTAATTTATATGACATGATTTCCTTGTTGTACTGTGATAATTATTCATTACTTTATCGTTTGAAATGTATATATATATATATATATATATATATATAAATTTTCAATTCCCATAGTAAATCATTATTTTTTAAATTAATTTCTTTAGTACATTGTGAATGAGCATTAAAATTGATATTACTATGATCTTGTTACTTTACTCTTATAACATCAAGAGCAGAGTAAGGATTCGCTAAACAGACGACACAAAATTGAATTGATTACGGTTGAATTTTACCAATTTTGACCGGACATAACACAAATATTAAGTACTGAGCCTGCTGAGTGGAATAATAGACAAACAATAAAAAAAGGTGAAAATAAATAAAAAATAATAGAAAAATATTCCATTAGTGGTAAGTAAATTAAAATTAATTTTGTGAAAAAAATGTGAAATAGTGAATTCAGAAAATTTGAAATTTTTTAAATCCTAACATTTAAATTTCCATACATTAACAAAAAAAAATTTTAATTACCTGACAAATTATATATTTATGTAAATGTATTATGGATTTTTTGTGAAATATATTGATTTGATTTATTAGTTTTTTTATTAGAAAAAGATTGTTAAATCTTTCCTCTTTGAAGTAAATTTTGTACGTATGAAAAAGAGCTCACGTTCCCTTTGACTTTTCCCAATGCTTTAGCGAAATTATTTTCTTTACAATAATTTAGTCTAATACGGAGAATGGATGTAGATGTACAGTAATTAAGATAATTTTCCTGTCTCTTAATATGGTGATGGTTTTAAATGATATTGGTGAGAAAATTCCGACTCGGTACCATATGTTAGCATTGACCTGTAAAGTGTAAGCCAATGCTTAAGCTACCACAAGGTTTATAGTTTATCGCTTGGTAATCAATTAAATAATATTATAAAAATTAGAATTTTAAAGTATAAAATATAAATCTAAGAATAAATAGAATGAAGTTAAACCGACTATACTGGCTCGTAAGCTGATCGTTCAGTGAGCTACCATAAGAACAGTGTAATGTAGTGAGAACCAACAATGCAGCGTTAGCGCCAGCGCATACATCATCTACCAAAGGGACGTCATCCCAACTACGTGACTTTGGAGGTGAAACTTAACACGTGTAAGAGGCCTCACCCCCCTCCAGGGACCGACTCCTGAGTGGAAATACATCACATCACGTCCTTTTGTTCTTGTGTTGCAATTTAACGGTGGATAATATGCCTTCCGAGCCAACGATATTACAGTTTGAAGTGGAACAATGTTTATTTATTCTACATCGTTCTTTTATTACACAAGAAACTAGCAATATAGACTCTTTAGGGTGGAATTATTCATAAAACTCACATTAACAAACATTAACATGCTTTTCAATTAGATATAATATTTCATTGTTAATATTTTACGAAAAAACCCTAGTTTATTGAATGAATACATATGAATTAATCTATATACTTATAGGCAACCATGTTTCTTTTTCTCCTTTTTTCTCAGCTTATTTGCATCAAAGGAGAAACCCGTTCTAAAGGTATTGTCCTGTAGATGAGCAGAATAACATTACAATGTACATCAGCCCCCAGGACTATGCCCCACAGGCTTTCAAAGTTTCAATGTTAAGAAGGGTTATTTAAAAATCGTTAGACAGCTGTTATATAACAAATGCTAGCAAATCAGAAAAAACACGTGTTTTAACTAAAACACATTTTTAAAAAACATGTTTTAAATTAATTAATTGGGTCCAGAATAATATAATTTTGATCGAATGTCGAACCCGTAGGCGATCTGTAGTATATGTTATTATGCATGACTTTAAGTTACTAAAAACAAAAAAACAAAAAACAATTGTATAATTTTTTCCTTTATTCGAGTTTATTAAGTGAGAAATAGCTGACCTCTGAGTCCTATTTTCTACCCAACATCAGTCCCAAAATACAAAGACTTAGTAAGTTGGATAAAATTAAAAATGAACTTTAGCCTTTTATTAACAATAAGATAGATTTGTATAAAACACAATTAAACGCCAAATCTCTCAAGGCCAGTGAAATAACAATTTTGGCATTTCGCTATTTCTATTACTTTTCAGAGAGTCATTGACATTAGAATATAATAATTATCTTAGTTCAGTTAAAAAAGCATTTTATAATATACAGTATCCTACCTTAAAATAAAAATGATTTTAATACAAGTTAATTAAAGATACATAAATTTGTTCATGTAGTAAATCATTGTAAACCGAGAAACAAAAATTAAATTACTGTACTATTATTTAAAAAAATATTTTCTCTAGATACTTTTGCGTAGCTCGTATTTTTCTTTTATCTTATATTTCTTTTATTTTAATTTTTATCTAATCATTTCAATATAACGAAACTTAAAAAATCAAACATTTTTATTGCAATTGTTAAAAGTAAATTGTACCGGTAAATTTATGGAGTGATACCTTTGAACGAGTTTCATAGAGTTTTTTAAGACCTAAAGGTTTTCCAATAATTTCAATAATTGGGGGGCTATGTTTATCCCATGGAACGTGTTACATCGACGGGCGGGGGCGGGTGAGGCTACCAGCGGAAGACCCTCAGAGCCGTAAGCCGGTTAAGTGTACACGACCCCTGACTGGCTGACATGAGACCCCTGAAACTTACAGCCGTTATCATAATATCACATTAAAGGTCAAACTCTCTCTAGTTTAATATTCTTGAAAGTCTCTTGTCTTCACGGATGTTTCTTTGACATCCTTAGAGCCAGGAGATGAAGCACTGCTCAATAAAAGAATCTCTCTTTCCATTTTTTATAGTTTTGCGGTTAAAAGTTTTTTTTATATGACCCTAATGCGGATAATGCATCTCAACACTAAGTTTTCCCCCCTAAACGCTTCACACGATGTATTTGCCATTATTTGTTATCAATTTTATTTATATGAATGATATATTTCAACGACTTATCACGACTGAAAATGTATTCTTTTATATTAATTAAAGAATTATTATAGTGCATTCTTACCAAAATTTAATAGAAAATAAGCTTTGTTGTGAATCTGACTAGAACTCTATCCAGGCTTTGGAACCGAGGCTTAAATAGCACAGTTAGAAAAAATTACATGTTTTACTCATGTATCTATATTTTACTTCACCTAAGATGTAACCCTGATTTCTTTTACCGTCCTACATTGTAAGCGCTATTCTCTTAAATGTTTAAGAACTTCCTTTAACCTACTTACACAACAGAGTAAGAGACAACATACTTGTTCTACAAACTAAATACATAAAAGGAATCGATTTTATCTTAAAATTGTACAGCAAGGTTTTTCATGATAAAATGGGGAAATATACAAGGTGTCCCGGAACTCTCTGGAACCCTTTTGTGTATTTGTTCCTTGCATTGAGATAAGAAAAAAACATGATACAAATAGGGGTCTAAAATCCATCGTTATGCCGCTAGCCGCCATTTTGTTTTTTCACATAATAGTTTTTATTTCCGTAACGCATGTTTGTATGCAGTTCATATTTGGTATGAACTTTTATCATACCAATGTACATTTTCAGGAAAAAAAATAATTTTTTTTCACTGAGTATTTTCAAAATGGCGGCCATTTTAAATTTTTTCAAACTCAAATATCTTAAAATCAGTAAATTTAATAAAAAAATAACAAAATACAAAAAATGCCAAATTAAATTATTTCACCAACGATACCAAGTTTGTAAGGATTTGATAACAAATAACGGACTAATTGCGATTTTTATGTTAAAACGGCCTTGATTTCCATGAATTATAATGCAAAATCAATGTTTTTTCTTTTTAAATCAGAATATCTCTGTTATTTGTTGTCAGATCCTTACAAACTTGGTCCCGTTAGTGAGATAATTTAATTTGGCAAGTTTTTTGCTTGCAGTAAAACTTTTATAAAATTTACCGATTTTTAGATATTTGAGTTTAAAAACTTAAAATGGATGCCATTTGGAAAATACACAGTGTAAAAAAATAATTTTTTTCCTGAAAATTTACATTGGTATGATAAAAAATCACACAAAAAATGAATTTAATACAACCATCCGTTACGGAAATAAAAATTACTATGTGAAAAAGACAAAATGGCGACTAGCGGCTTAACGATGGATTTTAGACCCCTGTTTATATGATGTTTTTTTTTCTCGTCTCGATGCAAGGAACAAATATACAAAAGTGTTCTAGAGAGTTCCGGGACACCCTTTATAAAAGAAACTGTCTATTAAATAAAATATTTTTTATTTGTAGTAACACAATAGTGTAACTTAAAATTAATGTATTTTTGGACCAAACTAAAATATAAATTTACTAAATCGTTTTAGGTTAAAAAACCTCGGTCCACCCGAGATAAAGGAATTTTTATGGATAATATTTTTTTATTGCATAGGACAATGACAAGGCCCCACAACCTTAGAGGGGATAATCAGGTATTTTTCATGTCTACTGTTCGCATTAACAATATTTTAAACTGCAGCAACAGCACACATTAACTGACTTGGTAACTTAGTGGTTATAGTGCTAGCCTTTGAATATAAAGGTTGCCGGTTTGATCCTGAGGAAAGTTAGTAGCTTTTTAAAGGATTGATTCGGGACCCATTGCCATTTGTCATTGTGCTATTAATTAATGATACTTTCTAACAACTGGTCGATGTTAGATAGTAACAAGACTGGGGTTTGGACCGTTCCCAGTCAAAAAGTAAAAAAAAACCATTGGCGTAGATAGACACAAAATACAAAAATACAGTCAGCTGATTGTTTTTAATTTGTGTGCTGGGTAAACAAGTTTTGAAATGGTTGTTTTTTATAAAGTTTATTTAAAAAATCTAACAATCATCAGTTTACTCATACCCTGTCTTTGATTTGTTATTGTTTTCATTCATTAATTTTCATAACCGCTCATTTTTCAATTTAATATACAGTCTATTTTCTTTCCAAATTTATAACGATATAATTTTAATTCTAAGGGTTTATTGTAATTCTTAATATTTTACCATATTTATAAACACTATTCCGCGGTGTCTGAATGTCAATTATACTACATATAAACGCGAACCATTACTGTGCCCCTGCCGTGATATGCTCATTTTTCGGTTGATATGAAATTTAATTAAATTAGTAGTACGTCGATATGTAGAACTATAAATGTTGGTTTGCTGATAATAATTCTGAAACGTCAATGATGTAAAAATATATACCTAGTTACCTGTTGTTACCTTGTTATAAACTATTAATTTAACTATTTAATGATTTATTTTCGATATAGATAATTAATGTAATCGATGACTATGGTTGGCGTTTCAAATCTTTGCACAGGGATGTATGGATGTATGAATGTGGCCGGGGACACGGGATCGCGGAAGACCCTCGTAGTCATAAGCCTGTTATGTGCACGACCCCCGCCCCCGCCACGGCGCGCCGCCGCCGGATATGTTCAACTGATACTCACGGCGCGACCTATGTACACACCGTGCTACGGTTAATGACCAGCTGACTGACCCTACTACGCTATGGCGATAGTTGCAATAATGAAAAACATTTCATAACATATTCTATTCATCTTGACCCATTAATTTTCGTTGTTATTGTCGCTATTATTTTTTTTCTATAATTTTTCTCTTTTAAAATTCTTGTATAAAAATTTTATATAATTTAAGATATCATACGTATTACATACCTTTTCAGGGCAGAGTGGTTACGGAGAATAAGTAGCATAGTAATGTAAATTGAGTCGTAATGTAAATTCCAAAAGATTTCCAATTACTTCATAAGAGTATCTTCTCTAATGAGAAAATTGTAAATGTAAATAGTACAAAAAATGTAATAAAAAAACTTAAACCCAAATCAACACTAAAATATTAGTTAAAGCAGAAAAAATGTTTAAAGGAGAATTACTTCACCTTTTTTCCAGAGATTTTTTTGTGCTAGAAATGTCTGAAAGTTACACGTGTTCGCGCCAGAGTACTTAGAGGCTATTTACCCCCTGAAAATTACCATAAGAATTTCCGAAAGAAACTTCTGATCGCTTTGTGAATAATTTAAAGAAGGTTTTTATTTCATTATTAGATTATCACGAGTCCATTTTTTACTATGGTATGTTTTCTTAATTTTAGTCTAATAATGAAAACTTTTTAATTTAACAAATTATTTTGTGAAAATTTTATGGTTTTATTATTCTTTGTCTAGCAATTAATCAACCTCATTTTGCATAATTTTTTAATAACCCTGCATCACCCTTGTAGATATATGTGACGACTTTGAGACCATCGTAAGCGATGGTCTAACCTAAATCCCCGTGATAATTCTCGTGCTGTGATTTTATCAATTACACCAAAGAGTACACTCACTAGTTTAACCAAGAATTACTGACAATATTATTTTTAGCTCATAATACGAATCATGTTATTTTAAGGTCTATGGCGAAGTGGACTACTACCTCACGCAGTTCTTAGCAGGTCACGGCTATTTCAATGGATGGGCAAGTCAGGTTTACCGGAGAATTTTATTAACCAATTAGCTAAAGAAAAGTTTCCTGATTTCCGGACAAGAATGGATATTTTAATGCATGTAATTAGGCCTAATTTTGGGCCGAGCGGTCAATAACTAGCGAGCTGATCGCATGGCAGTGGGGAAATGGATAATAGAAGACGACCGTTGCAGTTTAACTTTTTAAGTAACGCCTCGTGTGCACTATGTACTTCTATTGGTTTTGTACTGTTTACACCTCACTTTTCCTTTGTACTTGTCTCAGTATACATATAAATTTAATAGTTGTAAATTATACTAATACAAAACTACTTATATCTTAACTATAGAGCATGTTTAGTAGTCAGTGTTAAAATATTAAGGGGTTATAATGCATGTAAAATGCAACAAAAATACGCAATTTAGGCAGTTACATCTTTTTACACCTTCCGGTAAAAGTAATTTTTAACGTTTTTAAAATTTCTTGACATTCTTCTTAAAAAATCTCGTTTTTGTTAATTTTACCAAACTTATTCTCGCCTTAAATGACTAAGGTTGCTTGCTCCCACTTGAATAATAGACTGGCCAACCAAAAACTTAAAATCGTATTCAACGGTGTTGAGCTGAATCATAATGACCACCCACAGTATCTGGGAGTAACTTTAGATCGGTCTCTCACGTTTAAAAGCCACTTAGAAAAACGGCAGCTAAGGTAAGAACCAGGACTAACATTGTCCATCACCTTGCTGGCTCCACATGGAGAGCTAACGCACAAGTTCTGCGAACCACTGCTCTGTCATTGGTATATTCAACTGCTGAGTACTGTGCTCCCGTGTGGTTAAATAGTGTGCACGTTAGAGAAATCGACGTCCTCTGCACCACAGAATTTATTTTATTATTCTTAAACCATGGTGGCTGGCTAAATGAGCCATACGATATATATATATACCTTAAATGACACACAATACTGGGCGGCAATTAAGTCTAGAACTCATTTAAAAATATTAACAGATAACAATACCAACTTCCCCAAATCATTACTGATAATAGTAACCTATTTATCCGTGCCAAAACTTAGAGGATGGCCCCTCTCAGGGACGGCACAATAGGAGTCAGTCTAAAATCTTAAATAGAAGCATAGGTTTATATTCACACCAACTCAAAGACCTTGCTTTGTAGAGTCTAATGCCACAAACTGCACTTCAAATGGTTGACTGAGCAGGTAATAGCAGGCAATCAAACTTTCCATTAAAATCATATAGCATAAACTTAATGCAATATCTTGCTAATTTATTCCATCTTTTGAGGTGGGGTTTGTGACAAACTGCTCTAAATTTTAAGACTTTTAATGTCATGTAAGTTATGAGAAAAAATCAATGAAGTTTTTCTTAAAACTTTGACGGGGACTTTCCTTCAAGGAAGTTTGTAGGAAGCTATCAGGTTCTGGGTAATCATAAACGAAAAACGGGTTAATCATTTTGTTTACTTCCGATTTCCGTACCTTATGCAAATAGTATATAGGTATAGGTTACTTATGGAGTATCATTTTAAAAGTTAGAATGTGTAGAGATTTTGGTGATATTTGACAGTTTGTAGCTTGACGAATAAAAGAATTGTTTTAGCAAATTGTAGTGTCCATATTTTATTTTCTAAAAATTCGTTTTCAAGTATATTTTACAAGGCTTTACGAGGGCCTAAGTATGAAAAATTGTACTTATTCTGATAATAAGTTTATGTACTTTATGAAAATGTCATTAAAAGTGAGGATAAATTTCGTAAAAGTGAGAAAAATATTTTTTCATAAAGAATGTCAAGAAATTAGAAAAAAGTTAAAATTATTGTTACTGGAAGGGGGAGCGAGATGTAACTTCCTAAATTGCGTATTGGTTTCGCATTTTACAAGCATAACAACCCTTCAATTTTTTGACACTTACTACCAAACACCCTGTATATCTTAATTCCTATATCTTATATAATTAAACTTATCCTAAATTAAACTTTTATCTTCCAATTTAAATGTTTATTAAGTAATTCCACCCCTTTGTCGACATTCCCAGACTCAGAATATTTTTTATAGTAATATGTTAAAAATAATTTGATCAAAACTTATTCAGTTTATTTGATGAATTTGGAAATAAGACTGACATACGAAATACTTCTAATGTTACAGGAAACGGAAAGTTAAACCAACTGATTCCTGCCCCCTGGGAGACGGTTTATTTAATCAGCTCCCCAACTCCGTTTTCCCGAGCGAAACGGAAGTATTTCTCCTCATTTGTAATAAGCAAAAGGATTTCATTCAAACAATCCTATCATATGTAGTTTATAACAAAGTCATATAATGTTTCATTCGGCTTACCTACATACAATTGCCACAAAATGTCATTTGATATAATATACAGGGTGAACAACTTAACTGTGTCACCATTGGCATATCCTAAACTATGAGATTTAGAGAAAACTTCAAGTGGGGAACATCATCTATTTTTTAAGGCAATAAAAAATATGAATTCCGTTTTCTTCTAAATGGACGCCATTTTTCCAATAGCCTATGTCGGCCAACTTTAAAATTTCTTATGGAACACCATTCATTTTATGGCGGTTTTTTTTTTTTTTTTTTTTTTTTTTTTTTTTAATTTCCATGAGATTTCAAGACTTTTTTATTCTTTGTCACTTTACTCTAAACCTAACGGTTAGGGAGCTAGAGGCAATTAAAGTTCATATTTAGTTCCATAAGAATAACATAGGGCAAACTTTATCTGCCCGTATCCCCGAAACCATTCAGTGAAATGAAAAATACTCAAGAATAAATACCCCCGTCACAGCAGACCTGCGTACTCAGCGAATTTCCAATGGAATTTTAGATTATTTACTTTCCCCATAAAAACACCATAGGATCGAGTATGTAGGTTTGCTACCATGGGGTTTTGTTAGAAAATCTAAGTTAATCAATAATTAGTGAATGTAAACACAAAATTGTATCAAGCTATGGCAATTTTTTATTTTCCCCATAAACCCCATGGGGGTGAGTATGTAGGTTTGCCGCCATATGGGTTTTCAAAGCAAGTATAAGTTAAACCCTATCTAGATAATGTACATACCAAATTTGATTAAGTTATGTCAATAAATAAGCAAGGTATAGGGTTTTCTTGATTTCCCATAAGGATAACATGGAAAACATATTTTTGGATTTTCCCCGTAACCAGTTATGCTAAGATAAAAATTCAAAATACCTAATTGTTTGTTTTTTTTGAGCTCTTTTAAATGGTTTTAGTTAAAATTGATAAATTTTGAAAAATGAGGTCCAAAAATGCCAAAAACCTATTTTTGACCCCTTTGAAACCCCATAAAACCCCGTTCCCATAACCCGATCACGCTGGTTCGCGAACTCATGAAAATAGACCTGGTCTTACACCTTCATACCAAATTTCATCAAAATCGGAGGTCGCTGTCAAAAGTTATCAGTACCACGGACACATAGATATATATATACATATAGATATATATATATATAGATATATATACATATATATGAAAATGAACTAATGGTGTTTTTGGCTTCTGGGGACCTTAAAACGAAAAAGTATCATGGTCCCGGGCTTAGGTCTTACCATGGCTACTACCGTAATAGCGTATTCCCTATAGGGAAATTCGCTAAAATGACTTAAATGATGTTTCAAGAAAATTTCACTCATAAAAATTATCATTTACGCATAAATTAACTTATTTCCAATATAACGATAAAAAAATGAAATTTGTAAAAAAAACGTTATTATGAAAAAATGGCATTAAAACATCAATTTCGAAGATATGAACAGATAAAATTTGACCCATGTTATTCTTATGGAACTAAAAATTGATTTTAATTACCTCTAGCTCCCTAACCGTTTGGTTTAGAGAAACATTTCAAGGTATAAAAAAGTCTTAAAAGTACATGAATATTCCAAAAACACCATAAAATGTAGGGTGTTCTATAAGAAATTTTAAAGTTGGCATCCATATTGGAAAATGGTGGCAATTTAAAATGAAATGGAACTCATATTTTTTATTCCCTTAAAAAAATAGGTGATGTTCCCCATTTAAAGTTTTCTCTAAACCTCATGGTTTAGGATATGCCAATACTAGCACAGTTAAGTTGTTCACCCTGTATATTAATATAATCATCATTATAAATGTAAGCTACTTGAAGTTGAAACTCTTCAAAAATTATATTTGTAATTTATTGCTTCGTAGACTATTTTAATAATTTTGTAACGGAAGTACCTCATTTACAACTAGTTTATAAAGGCAAATTTTCTACATAACTCATAGTTACAATTATTTATTAATTTAATAATGCGAAAATTGTGATTATAGATATAACAACAATAATAAATATAGGTGTAATTAAATATAGGTAATTAGAATGAGTGACATGGACGTTATTTTGCAATACCATTAACATAGTCAATAAAAATGTTATGCGAAGTGTTCTCGAGGTTCAGACGTTCAGATAGAAGTTATTGATGATTCAAAATAGCATAAAACGAGCCAACCTCAGTTCGTTAAACATCACTACGCCTTGAAAATGTCACGTCATCCGATATAACTATATAACGATTGTTGAAGAGGAGAAATATAAGTTTGTTTTTTACAAGTAATTTATAGCCATGCTTTGATGATTCACATTAAATGTACTTCTTATCGGTTATAATTTCAAATTTTCAATACTTACAATAATAATATTTATAAATATGGAAACCAAATTAAGAACTTATCTATATATTAATAGGCAAGCATGTTTTTTCCCCTCCTTTTTTCTCAGCTCATGTGTAACGTAGGAGAAATTCGTGCATACCGTTAGTAAGGTAGTGTCTTATATATGAGTAGAATCCCATTTTAATTCTCTTCGGCATCCAGGGCTACATCATACAGGCTTTCAAAGTTTCAATGTTATTCTTATGAAAGAAGGGCGATTAATTGAATCTTAAGACAGCTGTTGTCATAAGACAAATACTAGCAAATCAAGAAAAACAGATGTTTCAGAGGTTAAGTATTTTGTATACTCGGGACCAGATGAACTAAAATTGTGGTCGAACTGCGGCCACTATTCGATCTCTATTACTTAATACGGTAAAGATTTCTTTTTAATTATTTCTCCTCCTACAATTCTCAATCGATTTTCAAGTTTTTTGTCTCATTGGACTTGGTTTGTTGTTGATTCCCCTAACAATTGATGACAAGTGGGCTTAAAATAAGGCGCCATCCATAATTTAAATGTGAAATGTTCCTATTATAATAACATTGGGATTGGGTTAAGCAATTTAAACATATGTTAATGTACAGCTGAAGTGTAGTTTTGGGTGATTAGTGATAATCACAATACTGGATAAGTCGGATGTAATTGATTTAGAAACGTAACATTTGGAAACGTAACAGGTGCTCTGCACCTCAGAATTTATTTTCTTATTCTTAAAACTTGGTGGCTGGCTAAATGAGCCATACGATATATATATATATACAGGGTGGTAGAAAAGAAACTTGCACCCCCTACTTAATTTTTAAGTGTTTGAGATGTTTGAAATCTGTTTGCGGCAACCTTCTTGGATATGAGGGGCTACAATAATGATGGTACAATAACCTCATGTCCAATAAGGTTGCCGCAAACCAATTTCAAATATCTCAAATAGTTAAAGAGTTAAGAGAGGGTGCAAGTTACTTTTCAACCACCCTTTACATAAATATATTGTTAGACCGTCGAGGCACTAGACAAATACAATGTACAGAGTGCCTCTTATATAAATACATATTTTAATTTTTATGGAACACTTTTAATTAGTGGAATGAAAAATCTAACTAAAAAGTATTTAAAGAAAATTTAATTCGATAGTAAATTAATTTCACCAAATTGAAAGGATATTGTGAATAATGAATATCGGGAAAATAAGTATAAAAAGGGACTTTTGAAAACTTATGAATGTTAATAAGGAACCTCCTCATATGGTCAAATATTCAATATGCCCAAACTTCATTTGAAATTATGTTTAGATTATTTCCTTACGGAATCTTTTTACCATCGTGTCTGAGAATTCGGTTTACATGTTACAATAATATGTTGATTATAAAACACGATGTGATTCAACTTAGTGTTGATATTGATAACTCTTATTTAAAACTTAAAATTTGTTTTAAAACATACTTTTCATAAAATACTGTATTTCGTCAAGGCCGCCTAAGGCGTTTTAATAACCATTTCTCCCTCCTGAACAACCTTTTTACAGGAGCCATAAATGCACTCTAATACAGGGGAGGACGCTTTCATTAGTGGTCGTTTTTATCCTAGCGCCCTTTCTCTCACCAACACTTTAATAAGATCAAGCTTATTTTAGCTTTTATTATTTTTCAAGGGTTACTGGGTGTAGCCTAAATCATTAAAATTATAAAATTTCTATGTTATTTTTGTAAATCAGCGTTATTTGATTTTACTCATTTTTATTAAACTCTTCATTTTAAAATGATTTTTGGCATTACTATTTTTTTTTTCTAGCCGCATCAAAGTTTTACAATCTACATTTAAAGTATTAGAGAAATTATGGGGATAAGGTGCTCTATTGCCCCAATAACTCCAATACATCTTTACTTAATTTTTTTAGTATTGTTATTAGGTGTAAAAGGAAAATTAATTGCATTTCTATTAATAGAGTGTCACATTAAATATTCATACCTAAGTCTTGTTATTTTGAAACACTAACAATTACCCTGCAACATTTTATAAACGACCCATCGATTGTTTTGAGCAGCATTGGGAGATGTCACTTTTGGATTTGTGACCACCTAACTTATAGATGGCCTTCATATTTATTACTTTACTTTTACAATGAACTACCAAAATTACGTTGATTGTAGATAAAGTAGTGTATAGAACGATTGTATTCACTATTACAATAAATGCATTCATAATACAATTAAAGTATAAACTACTGTTATAATACCTTTAAAGTGAGACGACCCTATAGGTTAATGAATTCACTCCAAGTTATGTTTATGTTCAGCCAATGACCCAATCTAATTTGCTTTATGATAAAATTACATAAGTCACAAATCAATCTAGTAGTTGAGGACTGTTATATTTTACGGCTTAGAAAACAATTAACTACTCTTAAACCATCCAATTAAAATTTTTTAATGTTGTCTACTTTAAAATTTTTGTTTAATTTGAAAACTACTATCAACAGTTATGTACTCATTAAACTGCAGTCTATTGTACTCATAATTTGAAATACACCAAAGACTTAATTTTTTTTTTTTTATTTGAGTCAATAATTATTTCATTAAATGGAACAGAGTCTCAATATTTGGTTGTTAATTTTTTTCCTTGAATCCGGTTTCAAATAGTGTTTCGAAAGCTTTTAACGAAATTGAGGTTGTTTTTGTATTTATTTTATGTTTTAACATGGAATGATTTGGTTTAATACATTATACAGTAACTGTGTTGAATCCGCTTTCAAGCGGTTTTTCGATTGTGGTTTCAGTTTGACAAATGAATCACCAGCAACAAAACAAACCTGTAATTGATGAGGTTTTAACGGTGCGTCACCTCAAGCGTTTGTCCCATTTTTCTTTTTATTCAACAAGAATCTCATTTGAAAGATATTTTACCGTGGAAAAGTTGGGTGTTCTTAGATTAAAACTTTTAAATTCATATAACAGAGTAAATAAATAAATTGAACTATGAAAACAAACACGCGGATGGACTACATGTCTCCCCTTCTCAAACTACTTTTAAAATGACTACGTTATTTATAATTAATAATGACTTCGGATGGTAAAAATCCATGTCTACAGTTATTTTTACAAGAGTGTAATACCATATGAACGATAAACTAATATTCATATGACTGCTTCCACAAAAATTTTGGCTAAAGAATACATGTTGATTAATGCCAAGCCATTTGTACACGGAGTTAACAAGACGGAAACAGGCTCGTGGCGTTCTTTAAACTTCCCTACTCCCTTCTCCAAGTTACGTAACTTGTACTTTGTTTGCCCTCAATTAAGCAACCAACGATGCGAGATTAACTACAAATGATTTTTCCTACCACTGCATGGAAATAATCACATTGCCACAGCTGTAATCCTACGCAAAACAGTTCATTTCCGTTTTCCGGTCCTTTTCCGCTCTAGAGCGGTAATGGAACATTGGCGCACGCTAAATCAAGTTATTTTAAATCTACAATAGGTTAGAACGGTAAAGAAGGTGACGTCACAACACAGACTAGTTTCTATTGGTCAGAAACCACATGACAATCATCATAATCATTACAAATTAATTGTAGTTGCTTTGCTCTGAATCAGCTGATTTCACGGCCAGTATTTTGATAACACTAACTTCCGGTTACACATCTATGCAAGTGATTACGATTTATCACAGTTATTAAGTTAATGAAAGTTAATGAAGTTAAATTTAAAGTTGATATAATTGTGTACATTTATTAAATACATTTAATCGGTTGTAATTATGGTGGTAGGAAAAATATTGTGTGTATTACGAGCACAAATAGTCATTGCCGCTCTCGAAATGTTTGGCCGCACTCAGCTGACGCTTCGTGCGGCCAACTGCATTCTCGAGCGGCAATGACGTTATCTGCGCTCTTAATACACAAATAGCTATACCTATATGTATTCTTTATATTCTCAGGTGTTTCTCTAGAGAAATAACAAGACTTTTTTAGGTATTTATTTACATTTTATAGTTTAGATTTTCTCTAATAAGGATTTTTGTCATACAGAAAATGACTTAAGGGCAAGATGAGTATAATGAATCTGGTGTTTAGTGTAGCTTTATTACTCACTGAGACCAGCTTGTTCACTTGTAAGGAATTAATGTTTATTAATGTTCAATAAACAAAGGCAATTAACAAATTCTGCGCAAAAAATTTCGAATCTTCCAAAGCTTTTATTTTTTTAGGATCAAACTGGGAATCCTTGGATTCAAATGTGCTATGTTAATTTTCCATTTCTATTGTTGATGGATCCAGTTTCTACATGTCCAATTACAGAAAGACTTAAGTGATAAAATTTAGTTCAGCTCAAAATATTAGATTTTCTGTTTCAATTACTTGACAATAGAAAAAAATTGTTATTGCCGTTAAACATAACATTACATATGCAATAGGCAAAGGTCAAATATAAGAGTTACAAAAAAAATTTAAATTATTATATACATAACTCTTAGAGAGGTAACGTTCTATAGAAACATACAAACTTAACAACTTGGAACAAAAAAATAAGTAACATTTAACAGTAGTTTTACAGGTCAGACATATTACAATCAAAAAATTCAGGTACAGATTAAAAAGCTTTAGATTTTAAGGGGCCGGTCTATCCCAGCCAAAACAACAACAATGCCGAATGCCGCCTCGCGGCCGTAGCGCTAGGCGAGTTTGATGGCTGCAGAGGTTTACGGGGATCGTGTTTTAAAATTAACCAATTAAGATAGAGATTGGCTGTTAACTTTTTCTAAAAGTAGAAAAAGGATCTAATCAACTACCTTTTTAGAATTTTTAAATAAAATTTCTCATTTCAGTAATAACTGTCTAAAATCATCGGTTTTTTAGTTTTGTAAATGCAGAGGTTTCGGGAATCGTGTTTTAAAACTAACTTCTTAAGATAGAGATTGGCTGTTAACTTTTTTTATTGTAGAAAAAAGGATCTAGTAGGCTATTTTTTTAGAATTTTAAAATAAAATTTCTAATTTCAGCTTTAACTGTCTAAAATCATCTGTTTTTTCGATTTTTAACTGAAGTTTTCTATTGGTTTTAATGAACTAATTACAAAAGTGTAAAAGAGGAAAATTAGTACCGTTATTCTTCTTTAATATGACAACTTATTTATAGCTCTAGGCTTCATTTGGCTGAAGATAACACGATTCTAAAAAACCCTTGCATTTGGGTGCGCGCCAGGGGTAGACCGGAGCCTTTCTACCCCTGGCGCGCACCCAAATGCAAGGGGTTTTTTAGAATCGTGTTATCTTCTGCCAAATGAAGCCTGGTGCTATAAATAAGGTGTCATATTAAAGAAGAATAACGGTACTAATTTTCCTTTTTTACACTTTTGTAATTAGTTCATTAAAACCAATAGAAAACTTCAGTTAATGATGACATTTAATGACGACTGAAACCATTTAAAAGAGCTTAAAAAACAAACAATTTTGTATTTTGAATTTTTAACTTGGCTTAACAGGTTACAAAGAAAAGCTAAAAATAGGTTTCCAATGTTAATCTTATGGGAAATCAGCAAAACCCCAGATCTCGCTTATTCATTAGAATAACTTGATACAATTTGGTATGTACATTCACTAGGTAGGATTTAACTGATATTTGCTTTCAACACCCATATGGCGGCAAACCTACATACTCACCCCCATGGGGTTTATGGGGAAAATTTAAGTGTCCAATATTGATACAATTTGATATTTACATTACCTATTACATTTTTAACAAAACTAACATTTTCTAACAACATCCAATGGTAGCAAACCTACATACTCATTACTATGGTGTTTTTTGGAAAAAAAAACAATCTCAAGATCCTTTGGAAATTCGCTGAGTACGCAGGTCTGCTGCGACGGGGGGTATTTTAAGATAGCCGGCTAGGATCTAGTCGGCTATCTTAATTCTTATAAGATAGCCGACTAGATCCTTTTTTCTACGTTAAAAAAAAAAGTTAACAGGCAATCTCTATCTTAAGCGGTTAGTTTTAAAACACGATCCCCGTAAGCCTCTGCATTTACAAAACTAAAAAACAGATGATTTTAGACAGTTATTACTGAAATTAGAAATTTTATTTAAAAATTCTGAAAAGATAGCCTACTAGATCTTTTTTTCTACTTTTAGAAAAAGTTAACAGCTAATCTCTATCTTAATTGGTTAATTTTAAAACACGATCCCCGTAAACCTCTGCAGCCATCAAACTCGCCTAGCGCTACGGCCGTGAGGCGGCATTCGGCATTGTTGTTGTTTTGGCTGGGGTAGACCGGCCCCTTAACCACTTACAAAGTCTAATTAAAAAAAAAAAAAAACAATTGGCAGTGGAAGTAGTCTGATAGCTTGAGGAAGTTTGTTGAACATTTTTATTTGTTGGTAGTAATGGCTATTAATATTTTTGGCAAGCCTAACCTGACGTGTTACAAGCTCATCCTTATGTCTAGTGTCATGATTATGTACACCTTTATGCTTTTGAATTGGCCAATATTTGTTTTAGCAAATAAGTAATTTGACAGTATATAAACAGATACGACCGGCGGTAAAGTTAATATTTCAAATTTTATAAAACTTTCCTTACAACTTTCACTATCAGTTAAACAAGTAATAACTCTAATGGCTTTTTTTCTGCCAAATAAAATCACTTAAAGATTGAGCAGAGATTCCCCAAAGGCGAATAACGTAGGTTAAAATTGAGTGAAATAAACCATAATATGTTGTGACTAGAACATCTACACTTACACAATCCATCCACTCTAGACAAACGCTTACATACACTAACAACATGGGCCTCCCAATTAAGTTTTGAATCCAAAGTAATTCCAAGAAGCTTAACACAGAAGAAGTAAGCTGTTCCTTAGTGTTTTAGAGTGAAATACATGGTTTCAGTTTTACTTTTATAAACAGAGAGTTTATTTGCTTGGAACCACAAATTAGCAATTAACATGGATTGTTGAATTTGACTCTTTGCATCACTTAACTTGATAATTTAAAAGCATTGTATCGTCTGCATATAGAACACTTAAACAACTAGGCATATTACAGTAAAAATCATTCATAAATACAAGAAAAAGGAAAGGGCCGACGACTGAACCCTGGGGAACTCCAGCTATAACTCTTTTGAAGTCAGATTTCATACTTCAAACAGTAACGGAATGGAATTCAGATAGAGCTTTTACACCCATACATGTATACTAATTTCATATTTTTACGTACGTAGATGGCCCAACACCTTAACATTCACTCTGTACGAGGTTTGTTCGTGCTACCACTCATCCTCAGCAGCGTCAAATTAATTAGAAAATTAAAAATAGCCCACGTTTCATTGCTGTTGGTTTTCACATGCACACGTAGTCCAGTCAACCTGTGCTCAAAAATAGTCGATAGAGGAAAAAATTAGTAAAAGTTTGATTTTGCCCCTAATAGATAACTAACATCAAGACATGTCTCCAGCCAAAAGTCCACACCCCTACCCCCCTTGCGTTTTCCCCCACCCCCCCTTAAAGTTTGTATTACAATTTGAGTGCAAAGTTGTAGTAAATCTACCATAGTTTCAAAACCATATGAGATAACTCTTTATATATAATATTTTCAGATTCCGTGGAAAATTTGCTATAATAAATGCATTTAGCTTCCATTTGATATATTTAAGAGATATATGATTTTTTCAAATAATAGTAAAAATAAATGGTTTTGAATAAAATAACATAAAACTAAAAAAGAATGGCTTAAAATAGCCATCAAATACATTTTAAAGTGAATGATAACGATTAAAATTTTTTGCGCTATAAAAACACTTTAGACTGATATATTATGTCACCTAACATTATATCATAGTTCCCCAGAAAAAGAGGTTTTTATGTAATTAGAGCGTTTCAGTCTACAAGGCAACTTATTGCAGGCTATGTGTTAAGTGGCACTACTTACATAGAAAATTTTTACTATAACAATGATTTTTCTCTCATAGGTTACTACCTTAGTAAAAAGTCTCTAGCCAAAAGTCCCCACCCCTACCCCCCTTGCGTTTCCCCCACCCCCTTTAACGTTTGAATCTGAATTTTAATGCAAAGTTTTAATAAATCTACCATAGTTTCAAAACTATACTAAATAACTCTTTATATTTAATATTTTCATATTCCGTGGAAAATTTGCTACAATAAATGTATTTGGCTTCCATGTGATATCTGAAAGGAAAATTTGATTTTTGCAATTAATTGTAAAAATAAATGTTTTTAAATAAAATTAAATAAAATAAATCTAAAAAAAAGGCTTAAAAAGGCCATCAAATACATTTTTAAGTGAATGACAACGATTTAAATATTTTTCTGAAGTAAAAACACTTTAAAATGATATGTTACAGCAACTAAAATTCTATCATGGTTCCTCAGAAAAGAGGCTTATATAATTAGACCGTTTTAGTCTACAAGGCAATATTTTAGAGGCTAGGTATTAAGTGGCACTACCTACATGGAAAACTTTTACTACAACAATGAATTTCCCCTCATACTGACTAGTCTCTAGTCAATAGTAGCTTTTTACTTTTGTTTTTCTTCTTGAATAAACTGTCAAACATATATAAAACAAGGATATGTTGAAGGACACTAGTAAACTCCGAACCTTTAGCAAAAAACCACCAAAGGGCAAAAAAACTTATTTTTAATTATTCAATGGATATTACATTAACTTAAGAAGCGAAAGCAAAACAAATAGGGGCGGGGACTTTTGCATTGAGACTTGTGAGTATGTAAGAACGTCGATAGGAGATAGTTCGTTACTATGCAAATTATTTCACCCTTATCAATGGTTTCATAATTGGTTGATATTACGAATTGAACCGTAAAGGGGGGATGTGAACCGGTGGGAACCGGTGTGTGAACGGTGTAACCGTTGGGGGATGTGAACACTTCGCTTGAAATTATTTATCCTCCAGAATCCTTTGAGAAAATTAACTACTTAGACATGTATTATTGAAGCTTATTAAAAGCTTAAAAGTTAAAAATATATTTTAAATCATTATCAATGATATTTCTTGTATTTTATAGCATTTACCAGAATATTGAATGTTTTTTGCTGTTTTTTTTTTTTATACGAACATTTATTTGAAATATATAATTACGGTAAGGTATTCAAGATTTTAAATATTTTTGAAGGTAAACTGTGTTTTAAGGGACTTTTAAAAATTCCGAAAAGTATTTGTATAATAATTTATCTTATTTAGTTTAGGATACAGAATCGTTTAATTTACTGCACGTAAAGATTAGTTTCTTAAAGTGATCCGATAGCTAAATTTTTTATTCTATATCTGACATTGTACTTCTTATGGGGGACTTCCTTTACTTCTTTATTTTGCTTTCAGGTATGTATTTCACTTTTCAAAATTTCCCGCCAATTTTTCAATATGGCGGCCAGCTTTAAAATTTCTTATGGGACACCCTACATTTTATGGTGTTTTTGAAATTTCCATGTGATTTTAAGAAATTTTTATTCTTTGCCATTTTTCTCTAAACCTAACGGTTAGGGAGCTAGCGGCAATTAAATTTCAATTTTAGTTCCATAAGAATAACATAGGGCAAACTTTATCTGCCCATAACTCCGAAACCACTGATTAAAAAAAATAAATAAATAAATAAAAAAAATAAAATACTCAAGATTACAAATGTCTGAAATTGATGTTTTAAGAAATTTTGTTTCATAAAAACATCAATATTTAGAAATTTTATTTTTTGCCCACCATATTGGAAAGAAGTTAATTTATGCTTAAATGATAATTGTATGAGTTAAATGTTCTTAAAACATCAATTTAAGATATTTCTATTCTTGAGTATTTTTTATTTTCATCAATGGTTTCGGAGTTATGGGCAGATAAAGTTTACCCCATGTTATTCTTATGGAACTAAAAATGAACTTTAATTGCCTCTATCTCCCTAACTTAGGTTTAGAGAAAAATGGCAAAAAATAAAAACTCTTAAAATCACATGGATATTTCAAAAACACCATAAAAAGTAGGGTGTCCCGTAAGGATTTTTAAAGTTGGCCGCCATATTGGAAAAATGGCTGGAAATTTTGAAAAGTGAAATACATACCTGAAAGCAAAATAAAAAAGTGAAGGGGGTCCCCCATAAGAAGTATACTTTCAGATATATGATAAAAAATTTTGCTATTGGATCACTTTAAGAAACTCACCCTATACTAAAATAAAGGGGAGAGTATAAATATGAAGATGGAGGGTTAGGGTTCTGAAATTTCGGCTGAAGACTCGCCTATTTATTAGTATTTTATAGAAAAATAATCATACTTTTATATAAATTTTTCCCAATGTATAATGTGACATATGTTAGATCGACTGCAAGGATATAAGACTTTTAGACAAGCATGTTACTCTTGTATCAAAATCGTTTTGTGGACAGATTATTTCATAAAAGATGGTAACATTATATATTATTTTAAAGCTTAAAAATAGATTAAGCGATTGGCAATGCCAAATGTGTTCTATTTGTACAATTTAAGGGTCTTAATATCAAGTTTCCAAATTTTCACGTAAAAAAAATTCGAATTTTTGGAAAAAAGAGCTAAAAAGCATATTTTTCTTTTAGAAAGCATATATACGATAATAACCTTTATTGTAGCAAATTTTCCAAAGAATCTGAAAATACTAAATATGTGACTTTATCTTAATTAGTTTAGGAAATATAATAAATTTACTGCAACTCCGCATTGAAAGCAGCTTCAAACTTTAAGGGGGGGTGGGGGAAAACGCAAGGGGGGTAGGGGTGGGGACTTTTGGCTCCAGACTTGTCTCGATGCTAGTAATTGACTGGGGACAAAACAAAACTTTAATAATTTTTCCCCCTAAAATGCACAGATTGACTGGACTAACGTCATAGAATTCTTCGACACATCAATTTACATTTGCACACAAACACGCAGGAACAACAATCGGAACTCACGCCTCCGGTCACGTGGCCCATGCCGGTCACTTTTCTTCGGCCTACTGAAACATCATAGTGGGAAACCCTACTAAAACTGTCTCCTCCGATATCTCGGATCTAAGGAGACTGTCGTATGCGACCTTCCAGAGGTCCTGGCCGAGTATCGAGTCCTGCACGGCACCAGACGTAACGTTCATCAACCCCTATCCGTCTTTGGTGTCATCGTGTTTTCGACCACAGGTATTCTCCGATAAGCCGCGAAAGATATAATTACTCAACGCTTCCAATACATCGACCCATTTAGCCGAGCTGACTGTAATCTTCACATCAAGAGCCACAAGAAGTTTTAATCTGCGAGAGAAATGGTTGTGACTCTCGGCTCATTACATTTCATCAATTGCGTCTCGATTGAATAGCCCTTTCTGAATTCGTTCTAACGGGGAGATGAACCCCTGGCAACGTCCTCGGCAGAGGTCAGGCGGAAACGAATTAACTTCTCCAAAACTTTCCCGGTTGTATCTACCACATACAAAGGCCTGTAAGATGACGGAATGTGATCTCCTTTTCCCTTGTTGATAAACACAATTCTAGCCTTCATCCATAATAAGCAAACATTGTAAATTTACATTCTCACCAAAAGCTGGGGACTGGCAGAAGAAACTTTCTTAAAGGCCAAGCAGGGAATTCGATCGTGACAAGGATCTTTGTTGTTCTTTAGGGAGAAAACGGCGATTTACAACTCCAATGTGCTAAGGAGAGGAAGGCCCTCCATCAATCCCAAATATAACACATGGCTTCACTGGATGTGTTGGAAACATGGTGGGTACGATAACGTCCATGATGGGGCTATCCCTGATGAAAGGCGGAGAGCGGGCGCCAAGGTTCTGGGTTACCAAGGCTACCGTATTGGAGTCTTCGTCCTCCCGTATTCTCCCTTACCGATATACCTTACTTCTGTTGATGGCCATCCTAGGAGCTATCTTAGCGGTCTTATAACGTTACTATTAAATATAAAAACCCCCACTTTACGAAGTTATTTTATTTAGCCCTTAAAAACGTTTCAATATATTACTAACTCCAAAAAAATTCAAAACTCTTTTAAAACTTTATATTACTATTAAAATAAATTGCATAATTTCATTTACTAGAAAAAGTTAAAAAGTAATTGAGTATCGCCTTAGAATTGGGTATCTGGTCCTTTTATTTGACTAAGTTGGTAACCGTGTGTGTCCTTTTACCTCTTGGTGGCTCTACTGGCAAAACATAGTGATGATGATTAATTCAAAGATTATGTAAAGAGCTTTAAGAAGTACTTTAAGTCCGTGGTTACTTCAGCTAAGAATGAGGCAAACAATCACCTCATACTCAAATCTGACAATAAAATTAAAGGTACATGGTCCAATGTAAAAAAAGAACTACGTTTAGCAAATAAGATATCAACTGAAATTAAAATAAAAACCAACAATGAGTTAATTGATAATCCTAGTGAATTGACAAATATGTTCTAAATGTACCTAAGGCAAAAGTAGTTACATTAAGCAACCAGTACATGACCAACTCTAGCATTTTAAATGGTCTATCAAGTGTAAATAACTATGAAACTAGACAAATAATTAATTCTTAATTTGAAGAATACCCACTCAGTGGGATTTTATGAAATTCCTGTCATGTTGCTTAAGTCAAGTGTGGACATAATTTCCCCAGTCCTTTGTACATTGATCCATCAATCATTTTCGAATGGAATATTTCCAGACAGATTAAAACATTCTTTTGTAAAACCAATTCATAAAAGGGGGATAGGACAGACATAGATAACTACCGCCCGATATCTGTACTAAGCAATGTTTCAAAGATCTTTGAAAGGGCAATTCATAATAGGCTCAATGATTACTTAGAATCAAATAAGTTGTTGTGTTCATCCCAATACGGATTCCGGAGAGCAAGGAGTACGGGCATGGCTCTTACTGACTTTGCTAATCAAGTTGCAGGGGCCTTGGATGGGTCACAGAATGCTGCTGGACCTTTGAATGCTTCCAGAATGCTGCTGGAATCTTTCTGTGACCTGTCCAAGGCTTTTGACTGTGTCGACCACCAAATTCTCATTCTTAAATTGGAATCTTTGGGCGTTAGGGGTATAGCTCTCGCGCTCTTGAAATCTTATTTGACTAATCGAAAACAGCGTATGGTTTTAGTAAGAGATAACTTTAAATACTGTTCCTCATGAATGGCTATTAACAATGGTGTTCCACAAGGTTTCATTCTAGGACCATTACTTTTTTATCTTTATAAACGATATCAATAAGAAAGTTCCCTCAAATCTATTTCTTTATGCTGATGATACAACAGCATTGATAAAAAGTAATTCTTTTACCGAACTATTAAATACACATTAAATAAATTACAGTCTTGGTTTTCAAATAATGGACTACTTTTAAATAATGAAAAAACCAAATTAATTAATTTAAAAGCTAAAAAAGATCCCGTAAACTTTTCACAAAATTTAAATGTTCATGTAGGGAATATTAACTTGGTTTCCTCACATAAATTTTTAGGCCTTCACTTTGATCACTTTTTAAAATGGGAACATCATATTAATGTTATTGAAAAGTGTGAGATTCGAATTAAGTATTGTGATGAAATCAACATCTATAGAAACCTGTAAAATCGTTTATTTTGCATTTGCAGAATCTATACTAAGGTATTGTATAGTGCTCTGGGGCTCGCAAAAGAAAGTAGAAAGAATTTTTATTGCCCAGAAAAGTATAATTAGAACATTAGCTTAACCAAATAGAAGAACATCCTGTAGACAATTTTTTAAACAGTTCAAAATTCTCATAGTTACCAGTCTTTATATTTTAGAAATTATAAAAATAATGATTGAAAGACCAGACATATTTAGCACATATAAGATTAAACACAGCTACAACACACTTAATAAAAACATATAATTTTCCAAATCACAGATTAACCCTATTTGAAAATAGTCCTTTATATATGGCAATCAAAATCTTTGATCACACACCAAACAATATGTCCAGCCTTGATGGAAAGTAACTTTTCAATAAGGCCAAACTTATGTTACTTGAAAAAGCCTACTATAACATGCAGGAATTTTTCGAAGACAAATTGATATAGCCTATAAAAAGGTGAAATAAGCCAGAGGAAAATATATGTAATTTTAGTTTTAGTCACTCTATATTGTGAATGACCAAGCACCTGTATTTGTACACTGTACAGCTCATATACGTTTTGTGCAATAAAGTTTCTTGATTCTTGATTTTCTATTGGCATTTATGTTGAGAGTACATTGGCAGTAATGACTGGGCAGACTGCCAGTCAACCACATTAGATGGCCACAGGGACGATGGCGAACAAACTCAATTCTGACAATCTGCCTCGACCCTCCCTGCCGATTATTACTTAGTTACCAATAAAAAATGAAACTGATAAGGGATTTCCAGAATTTTATAATGAAAAACTAAAAATAATGTTATTACGTTCCACTATTTAAAAAATATATTATTGATAGTTCAACTACAATGTATGATATTTATTTTACATAAAATCAAAACTAAAAAACAAATAATTTAACAATATTTATTAAAGAAGGCCAAAACAACTCTTTAACTTGATGATTTTTAAAAACAAACAATTTTGTTAAGTTCGCAACACCAGCAATGTGGAGTTTTGATAGAGGTTTAAACTTCTATGACTCTTGGGGCCGGCCTGCCGTTGCTTCATACAAATGTCACTGTTGCGTTTTTAATTTGACCATTAATCTTTTCTCCAATCAATCACACCACGCTGTAAATTGCAATCATTTTGATTTTGTTTGTAAACTCATTTTCCAGTTGTTACAATTCCAATTACATCAATTTCCAAACCTTTGTAATTTTTTTTTTCAAAATGTCGTTTTGTGTAACGGTTTATTAAAATAAAAACTTGGGTGTTATTAAAAAATGTCTGTACGTATTAATATCTGTTATCCGGGATTTAAAATTTTTTACTTAATGTAAATCTTTCAAAAGCTACAAAACGTTTACAGACTTTTAACTAGTCTAGTTTAAATATAATAAAAACAAATTAAATATTAATTGAATTTGCCTATTTAATGGATAGTTTTGTAAAAATAGATTATAGTTATAAAATAACAACATTGATTTATTAAAAATTATTGTATAAGAGCGTTTCAAGATAAAACAGTAGTATTCTTAAATAATGCAGGTGACCAGCTACGATCATTTTGCCAATATACATCCGGCTGTGGCAACTACTCATCTTAAAAACATAAACCAACATTTTAAGCAATAATACTGACTATAAGTAAATCATAATAATGGTACAGATTTGATTTAATTTACCTAAACAATGACCCCTACGATGAGTCTATGTTTATTTAGTGAAAAGATTGTTAATTTTCTTAAACAATATATACTGTTGGGTTAAAAACACAATTACATATGAATCAACAAATATTTCCAATATTTAATCCGTAAGAGTTTTTCTATTTTGCCTACTCATAAAGCAGTATCTTGATTGAAAGATACGTCATCTGTTTTTATGCTTTTAATGAAATTGAGGTTGTTTTTGTATTTATTTAATGTTATAGCGTGCAGTGATTTTGTTTAATACATTATACAGTAAATACAATCCGGTTTCAAACGGTTTTTTAGATCGTGGTATCAGTTTGACAAATGAATCGCCAGCAACAAAACAAACCCGTAATTGATGAGGTTTTAACGGTGCGTCACCTCAAGTGTTTGTCCTGTTTCTCTTTTTATTCAACAAAAAGACATTGACTTTTCTTATTTGTAGTTTAAAATTATTGAAATTATTCAAAAATTTTTACTGACTTGGAAATGATATGATAGCTATATTTCACGTGTTATATTTCACTTCAACTACCCAACCTTAGTCATTTTATGTGGCATAACTAAATTTGACTGTGATTAATGATTATATGTTATGATTAAGTTAAAAAAGTTTCAGTATTAAAATGTGATCTGATAATTTAATAATTATTTTCCTGTAAAATGGTTTCTGGCTAAAGAATACATGTTGATTAGTGCCAAGCCATTTGTACATGGAGTTAACTAGACGGAAACAGGCTCGTGGCGTTCGTTAAACTTTGCCACTTCCTCCTCCAAGTTGCGTTACTGATACTTGGTTTGTCCTCAACTAACCATAAGCAATTATGTAAACACAATTATTTAAAAATATTTAAATTCCATGTCCTTTTTAGGTATTTTAACCTGTGAAATATTAATTAAACTAAAATTATTAAAATGAGATTATTTGTGGTATTTTCACGCTTCAGGAATAGGGTTCAAAAAGTACTTATCTACAGTATTAAACTTTCACAGAACATCTTTTAAAAAGTTTGCAAAATTACAATTCATGAAGTTTAAGTAACTCCACAGTCTAAAAAAACTCGATAAATCATTTCATTATTGTTATAGGTATATAAAGAATCAGCTAGTCTCACGGGCACCAGCCGTTCGTATTAAAGATATAGTGAAACTGCAGGAGTCGTTGACAATCAGATTCAACATTTTAATTTAATGTAATAGATAGAACTGGACAATAAAAACGAATTTTAAACAAAACCTTATTAAAAAAACATAAAATGTTATTGGAAACCTATTAGTAATGGTATTACAAATGAACTATTATAAAATTATTATTATTTTATATTTTTTTAAATAGTGTACAATGTTGTACATGTATGAATGTTGCATGCGAGGTTGACTATAAAGCGCTAATTACAAATTAATTTACATTTTAAACTCGGCAAGTTGAAATGTCTGGCTCAATTGTTTTTAAAAACTAATTTATGATTTTAACGTTTTATTATGGTATTGTAAGCTAAATGCAGCATGTGAGGTTCAGCATGACTATTAAGCTCTAATGACAAATTAATTGCCACTTAAAATATGGCAGATTGCAATGTCTGGCTTGATAGTTTGAAAAAATTATAATTTTAACGTTTTATTATTGTAATAAAAGCTGGACATTTTGATAAAATGGCAGAAGTCTTTAATAATACGGACTAAATGCTACGTTTACATTACCACAGCACTTCTTATAGTGTTGACTCTACGCTTTTATCGTAATTTTATAAACAAATAAATGTAAAACAAGCAGGAAACAAAAATTATAAAGTGATGATATGAAACATGTAAGAATTTAGCTGGCCGGTTGGTAATACTCAATTTACTTACCAACCAAATTTAAAATAAAAATCATCCAACCAACAAATGAGCGTTAAGTGAAAACAACTACTTTATTTGGTGAAATTAATATTTTTGATAAGTTTAATAGATATAATTTTTGCAATATTGTATATCTTACAACTACCATGTGCCTGTTCAATGACATAGCAAAAAACCTTTTACATTTTTTATTAAGAAATTAAATTATTTTATGGATACATCCTGATAAAATACCATTATTTAACAATTTATATAAACTTTGTATTCAAAAAATGGCATTAAAAATTGTCAATAAAAAACGTAAAACTAGAATCAACGACGCTTAGTTTCCCAAATTGAAGAAGAAGAGGTTTGGAAGAAGAAACTGAAAAAGTAGGTTCAAAGGAAGCGCGCCACGGTCTGAAGGGGACCCAAACTGCGAAACGTTTATTTGGGTCACGCGCCCACTTCACTGATTAACTTGAAAACCCAGATATACCACGCCCCTTACTGCTTAAAGTATTCGGTAACACGAACTGACACAATGGAAACACTTTGGGCGAACAATCAAACTTATGTTCTCTCAACTTACCACTACACTAACCAATATTTTCAGCGGCCAACCTACTTAATCTATTATCTACCCACTCCCAGAAAACCATAAATTGTTTTTTTTTTTTTCAACAGTCAAAACATTTATTTGCCGTTGATCTTTTACAAGAAATGGGCACTGTCATGCATAAAATTGACATACTTAAATACTTGTACCAATATTGCACAGAATTCGACTTAAAATACTATATAAATATAATTTATTAATTATAATCTTATTACACATTGTAACTTGCTATAATAACAAAGAATACTATTACAAATTTTGATATTATCTAAAAGTCTAATTGTTGTATAAGTGATTTCTTAATATACTAATTGAGAATTTGATTGCTGTCGAGGCTATTAATTTTTGAGCATTTTTTCCAAATTATATTTATTCCAAAAATCTTGAGTAAATTTAGGAATAGTGCCTCGAGCGCCAATTAATAATCCATATATTTCAAATTTTTTAATGTCGTATTTATCTTGATAATATTGAGCTGTTTTACTGTAAATTTTGGTTTTTTCTTTATGAATTTCTAATGCTTGGTCTTCATTCGGTTCGAAACGGACTGTCGGGTCTAGTATCAGTCCCCAATCTTGATTTCTGTTGATGACTATTATGTCGCTGCGTCTGACAGAGCCCCCTTCTTCGAGTCCCGTTACTTCCTCGTATACTTCATAATTCTTTTTCTTTCTGAATTCGTCTGCAATAATTTTTCGGATAGTATGATGACGGGTATTTCGAAGAAGGTCATTAAAGGGGCATTGTCCAAGGACGTGGGGTAGTGTTTCACGAATGTAACTCTCAGTTACAGGACAATGCCTGCACTGGTTCCCATCCCTGGACCTCCCATGAATACTTCTTAAAGGAACTACTCTTAAAGTATAAAGAATATGTATACTTTACTGTTCACAAATTCAGAAATAGAATATATGGATTGTGTAAAAGCTATCATGTTACCCTATTTTTTTAATTGGTAAGTGTAAAGTCCCGGGCTGACTGACTGATTTTATTGAAAAAATTATGTAATTTACTTGGTTTGATGTAGTCCAGTTTTGGTTAGTCGGTGTTGCGGAATGACAAGTTTAAGTCTGTTTCTTGTTGGGTGTGTGTGTAAATTTATCGTCTGGTAGAAAAAATGTAATTTAGTCTTTGTAAGTGTTAATATGTGTGAAATGTAAAGGCTGACGATTGTAAGAATTTTCATTTGTATGAATATAGGCCGACAATGTTCAAGACGATGTGCCCTGCTTGTAAATAATTCGACTTATAAATTTCGACTCGTAATTTTTTTTATGTTTCGACTACCTCAAGAGCAAACTTTTGTTACGAATAATGAAACACTTGCCAGATAAAAAAAATACATGAGAAAAAAATTTGTTACAATACCAATGTCAACGGTACGCCGAATAATTGCTGATTTTCATAAAGAAAAACATTTGTGGATGTTTTTAGGGTTATGCTATATTTCACGAATTAAAATTGAACAACTATTTGGATATACTCGGTAATTGAAAAGCCACTGAGGATTTAATTTTTGTTATTTTATTGAAACTACAGATGTTAATTAGATTAACAATATTGCAAAAGAGGAATAATTTAATACCATTAATGATGAGTAGGTTTTGTCGTAAATTCAGGCAACAACCAGCATGGGTATTTACTTATATGAATTTGATGCAAAATCTTTTATTTGAGGATATGTAAAAAATTGCGTTCGTGTACAATTTTTGAAAATTTGTTTTTCAATTTAAATGATGGTGGAGAGCAAAACTGATGCTCGTTACACCCATGATGACCCATTTTACGATCTCCATCATCATTCATATTGCCTAATTTTTATTGAATGATTTTAAAACATCGTTTACTAATGCAATTTTCACCCAAACCCACAAATACAAGATTTTGCATCAATTGCTTATTATTATTTTACCCATTCCGGTTGTTGCCTGACGTGAAACAAAACCTAACCATCATTAACGATATTTAATTACCTCTCTTTTGATAATTTATTTATCTATGTAGCATGTATGGTTTCCAAGTTATGACAAAAATAAAATCGTCAGTGTCTTTTCAACAATTTAATAATAATTTATTAACTGAATTATTGTTAAAATATACATATTTAAACTTCAATGCATGCTTCCTTCATACAACGCTAAACCCTGTTGATTAGTGCTTATTCGTCAGTAAACGAGGTTATCCAGCCGGGAACACGTTTGCCTCGAAAAGTTGGTCAAACTTTGATGCTGGCCCAACACAGCCTTCAGAACCCTGACGATAGGGCGGCTCATTAGTAAACACACTTGTTGATGTATTTGTTTTATTTGGAATGATTAAACACGATTTAAGGACTTTAAAATCAAACTAGTCAGTATTAGGATAAAAAAGTTTTGTTAGCTCATTGCAGTTGCCAAAAGAACTTATGGTTAACCTCTAAATTAGAAACTAATGAGGTTAACTTCACAAAACTATTTCATAAAGGACACAAAAGTTTGGTAGGTAATAAAAAATTAATAATATATGTTATCAAATATGTATACAGGGTGCACGGAAACTCTCTTCCGATACTCCATTTGGGGTGATTCCTTGGACCAAAATGACCAAAAATATCATAGGAATAATTTTATTTCCGTAACAGATAGGAGTAGTAAGTTTAATTTTGGCATGAAAAATCACTTTGATATTCATTTCTAGGAAAAGAATTTTCGGATACTATCAAAATTGTACTTGTAACAAAAATGTTCACAAATTACATTAACTAACTAATGATACCAAGTTTGTAAGGATTTGACAACAAGTGATGGAGTAGTTGCCATTTTTCTTCAGAAAAACATTGTTTTTTTATTGATTGATAATCAAGCATATTAATGATGTTTTAATAGAAAAATTTCAATAACTCCATTACTTGTTGTCGAATCCGTGTAAACCTTTTGTCATTGGTTGGATAATTTAATTTGTCAACTTTTTTTACTCGTACGAATGTGATAAAATTGACTGTTTTTGAGATATTTGAGGTTAAAAACTTAAAATGGCCGCCTTAAAAAAATACACATTGGGAAAAAGATTTGGTTCCTGAAAATGAAGATCGGTGTGATAAAGGTTCATGCCAAATTTAAAGTTAATACACCAATCTGTTATTGAAATAAAAATTATTACGTGTAAAAAACAAAATTGCGGCTAGTGGCTTAAAGAAGCATAATAAGACATATGTTCCTTTTTTAATCACTTTGATGGGGGGTGATGTTGTTCGCGTCCGCAGCATTCCATTAAAGCTGCACGTACTCCCCGGGTGGTGCTAAACGAACAACAACTTTGGCAGCTGAACTATCACGCACGTGATCTCTCAGCTATGCCAGCTACCAGACAAAATGCAAATGGCCCTTTCCAGGGCTAATTTAAAAATTTAGGCTGTGTTAGCTCTATAAAGATAGAACAATTTTTTTTTTTTAGTTTATATTTTTACATATACTGACTCAGGTGCTCTGCACAGCAGAATTTATTTTCTTATTCTTAAAACCTGGTGGCTGGCTAAATTAGCCATACGATATATATAATCACTTTGATACATGGAATCATCACATGGATTTTTGGAAGAGAGTTTCCGTGCACCCTGTATATAATATTTAATAAAATATAACTGTATAATATAACTGTTACTAAAATATGCTCCTTACTAACAAAGAAAATTAAAGCTATTTTATGAATGACGGCATTTGAATTTTTTGGAAGTTTTTTGTTTTTTTTTTACTATGCTACAATAAACTGAGCGCTATATCATACTCACGGTGACAAAGATCAGCACTCTGGTAGTGCAATATACATTTAGTAGGATGACCGGGCAGACTGCCAGTCTCGGATATTGGATCACCATGAGGCCTACAGTAAACAAACTAATCGACTAACACCAACTACTTCATTGCCATCACTTTGCAAATAAAAGAATAAAGATTTAACAGTTTCAATTTATATCAGACTAGTTGTTGCCCGTCGATACTCGACGGATATAGCTCCATTAGTGGTAAATGAAACGCTATAATAGTACAAACACGTAAGGTAGTCTATAAAATGTACTTCTTTGAACTGCCATACCAAGAACAATAATATATTTTACAGAAAATACTACGATTTTAGTTGGAGCGTCGGAAAAGTAGGCCTATTCCGTAAAACCAATAATGTTGCATCCTTGTACTTATAGGCCCTACTCTTTAGTATTTTATAAACATGTCAATTTGATTGTTTAGGGTAGGCGCAAACCTAATTAGCCTAAAAAACCGTTCTATTAGGTTCGACAACATCAGAAATAAGTAGACCAATATCCACTTGTAGGCCTATTGGATAAATTGTTCTTAACAGTTTTTTTTTTCAAGAATTAGGAAAGGCCTAGAGTGTTGTAACTTATGATGGTTGGCTTTAACAAATATTGGTTTATTAGGGTAGGATAGAACGTAGAGAAACCATTTATAACCACATTCATATCGCAATATTTATGCTGTAGTGTGCAAGTTTCAATAACTATCCAAATTTAAAGAATACAAATTTATTTCACAGAAAATTACATAATTTTAGTTGGAGTGTCTGTCAAAGTAGGCCTATATGCATATTCCTTAAAAACAATAATGCTGCACCCTTACTATGTAACACAGACACTCTTTAGTATTTTATTAACATAAAAAATCTATTGTTTACTTAAGCCTAAACCTTAGTAGCCTAATCAAATTGTTATATTAGTTAAAAACATCAAAAAATAAGCAAGCCTAAACTATCAATTTGTAAACTTGTTAGTTTAATAAATAAGTTTTTAGAGAGTTTAAAGGCCTATAAATATTTTAATGTATCTATTTTGCTTAAAATAAATATCGGTACCATCAGTAAAACATTTATTAGAGACGCCGTTATTGGACACATTACAAAAAGTATACTTGCGACGATAGGTCTGGAACCCGGACCGTCTGATTTAAGGTTAGTCACGCTACAGACTGCGCCACAAATACTGTTGTAAGGAGAAGTAAATGTAAAGCATTACAACATTGCAAACGACAAATTGATTGCACAAAGAATTTCCGATACATCCATTTCTTTTAATACAAATGTGAGCAATTTATTTAAACTAAACCTTTACAATTTAGTCTTAATTTTAAAGCAATCAGCTATTATACATAATTAAGCAACTTTCTTTCCATTTAAAGGACAATACATTATAATAATTGTGAACGTTTTTAGGTACTGACCATAATAAACCAAATCCTTCATGAACTTTTGTTCATCCACTCTGTATTTAGACAAAATACCTCGTGTGTTTACAATCAGCAGATTGAAAGAGTGTAAAATAAATTTACTGTAAAGGTTTGAAAATGATGATATTTTTAATTTAAGGAAGTAAGATAACGTTAATTACATAATTAAGCAACTTTATTTCCATAAATGACAATACATCATAATAATGGTAAACGTTTTTAGGTACTAGCCATAATAAACCAAATCCTTCATGAGCTTTTGCTCATCCACTGTATTTAGACAAAATACCTCGTGTGTTTACAATCAGCTGATTGCAAGCGTGTAAAATAAATAAATTGTAAAGGTTTGAAAATGTCGATATTTTTAATTTAAGGAAGTAAGATAACGTTAAAGTAAATAAAATCTGCTAATATACAAAGGTTTACTTTTTATTTGGTACAAACTGCGTGTAAATTGGTCCAGTGGAAGTCTCAGACGAACTGTCCAAAGGATTGGAAATGTTGGCTTTTTTCACCCATGTTAAATCTCCATAAGAAAAGTTTATTTTTAATTTTTGACCGATTTAACGTAAATATTTTTGAAATACGAATAAAACCTGCTAATATAGAACCGAAAACGTTTATTTTGGTACAACCCGCATGTAAATCGGTCCAGTAGAAGTCTCAGACGAACTGTCCAAAGGATTGAAAATGTTGGCTTTTTTCCCCATGTTAAATCTCCATAAGAAAAGTTTATTTTTCATTTTTGACAGATTTAACGTAAATATTTTTGAAATACAAATAAAACCTGCTAATATAGAACCGAAAACGTTTATTTTGGTACAACCCGCATGTAAATCGGTCCAGTAGAAGTCTCAGACGAACTGTCCAAAGGATTGAAAATGTTGGCTTTTTTCCCCATGTTAAATCTCCATAAGAAAAGTTTATTTTTCATTTTTGACAGATTTAACGTAAATATTTTTGAAATACAAATAAAACCTGCTAATATAGAACCGAAAACGTTTATTTTGGTACAACCCGCATGTAAATCGGTCCAGTAGAAGTCACAGACGAAGTGTCCAAAGCTTTTTTAACTTTGTGTTTTAAATATATAGATGAAACGGGTTTATATGATACTTCGTAGGAAAAAATGACATAAAAGTATTTGCAATATGTAAATGTAGATTAGGTTGTAATCGATAGCTCACATGTAGTACTTGATTTTCTTACATTTATTTTTTTTTTAGTTCACATGTCCTACTTTAAATAACCTTAAAATGTAGTCGGCGGTAATTTCCTTAAAGGAAATTTGATCCAAAAATAAAATTACAAAGCTCATATACTATTGCTTTGCAATTTAAATGACAATTTTAAAGATGATAAGGACAAGCAATTTTGCAATTCAGACATAGGGGATGAAAATTGTTAAAACGTAATCTCTGTTTTAATTTTGCATTAATGTTTCCAACAAGAGCACAAAAGATGCAGGGCAATATTTATCAGTCAAGTGCCTGCAGCGTGGTGCCGCTTATGCGGGCAACTCTATTGTTTGCGTTCGCTTTTTTACAGAAAGTGGCACTATTTAAATTGTTTTGAACACTCAATGCCAAATGTCGATACAGTTTAGAAAATATCAACAATAATTATTTGGAATAAAAAAAAACTTATTTTATTGCTAAAATATCAAAGATTCGTTGTTCAATATTAGTTTTAAGTATCGAGAAAAAATAAATGAACATGTAGTTTCAAAAGTAAATGTCCCAAAAATGCAGTAATAAAATCTAGAATATTGCAACAAAAATATTTAAGAATCTGAAACCATTCAGTAGGTGCATACGGTATGCTACAGCAGTCCCGTAACGGCTTGACGATTTTTAAGCTGATTTATTAGACGTAATGAAACTTTAAATTTCTCAATGTTCGATACATAGTCATTTATAATGTCGTTAATATAGTTTAAAGCAAAGCTGAGTGCCCACCATTTTCGACTCAGTTTTTACTTTAAGGCTTGCATCGTTGTTCCCTAGCAAAATAGACCTATCATTTTATATTCATATTTACCTATGCTAAGACCTTATTTAAGACCTATCTAAAGACCTATTAAGACCTATTTAAGACCTTCATCTTACCTTTGTGGGCCGTTCCCCCAGAGAGGTAAAAATATATTCGTAAAAAGTGGATTAAGTCGTAAATACAAATGTATTATATTTCATTACTACATCCGTTCGAAAATTACTAAGCCTTACCGGGACATTTGTATCACTCTAATTTTTTACTGCATATTTTGAATAGTTTTAAAACACGTTTGGGGGAATTTAAGATCAGTCGCTCGCAACATAAAAAACCCGGTATTCAACATTGTAAGTCAGAAGAAGAAAACATTACAAAGATAATTTAGTACAACTTCTTGTGCAGGATATTAATATAAAATTTGGTTATTTATTTATAAACAAAATTTAAAATGAGATGATCGTAAACAAATTTACTTAATTTTAATTACTAACAGCCAAACCCAAGTTACAAATTAGTTCCCGCGGAGCTGACCGTTCGGTTTACCAACTCATTGTTAGGCAGTGTAAAGTGTCATTTGGGACAAAGCTTATATTAATAATTTTTTTGTATGTTTCTTTTTTGTAATTTCATTTCATTAATTGTAATTTAAACTTAAATGCAGTTTACTTTATATCCTTTGGCTAAAGGAATATTCGTTGTGAATCAGGTTTTTGTGAAGTTAATTTTTAATTGATACAATAAACATTTATCCTAGGTTTATCGTGTTTCGTTATGAGTATGGTGTATATTTTTATTTGTATGATAAATTTTTTAATTTTAAATCATAATTTTATATCCTGAAAGTACAGAACCTTTAAAATATAATATAATCAAGAAAGGTTTATCTTCAGTTTATTTGAGGAGTGTATGGAAGTTAAATTTTCAGATCTAGGTCACACACCCACTCTGATTGGTTCCTAACCAGGACGTAAGTTCAATGATATTTACTTGATTTCATCCGATGGATGATTATCAAATCAAAAACACGATATAATTTTATAAACAGTTGTTTTTTCTTACCAATATGTAAGTATGTGTGCCTCGCTTGGAAGTAGATAAAAAACGAAATGAAATTATTGCAATTGTAATAAGGTTTTTTTCAACTTAAATTAAAAATATTAATTTAAAACTTGGAAAAGGCAAGGACTGGATGGGTTAGGTAAGGACATATTCAGACATGTAAATAAAAACACCTACGATGTTTATGTTGTTTTCTTTATAGTATGACAAGGCAGTTGACGTAAAAAATTACTCACGCTAAGTATCTTTTTTGCAACTTTTTTATATTTAAGATGTTTAGTTGTAAAAAAATAAAGATCTAAACCATTTAAAATTTTGTCTAGAGAGTTGTACCATGAAGGGATTTGTTACGTGCTCATATATATATATATATATATATATATATATATATATTTTTAGACGAAAGTATTTGGCTACCCTGATCTTTTTATTATTGCGAGTCTTCATTCAATTTAAAAATATAAAAGTAGAATAACTTTCAGATGACTCAAAATTGTAAATAAAAAAAACATTTTTACCTATATCAGATTGTAAATTCGCTTGGAAGTCTTTACTCCGATTAATTTTTCGAGTAAAACTTTTTATGTTCATAAATCCAGTTAAGGTGTTTGATGAAATAATTTATTATAAATTAATACCCCTTAAAAACAGTGGAAATGAAAGTATTCTATGCTCAAACGGAGTGTCTTTGAGTAGTTTACATTCTAAGTTTATTCTAAACCAACTACTTTGAGACTACTAATACAAATATTATGAGAATGTTTCATTTGGCATACAAATTGAAAATAATAACATGAGAAACAATTGACAGTGAAATTTTTTTCCTTCTCAGTTGCGATAAATTTCGTTCTATTCCATAACTTTTTATAATTGGGAATTGACAACAATTTAAGAGAAAATCCATAAATCCCCTAAAATCCAGTCTACAACTATAAAAAATGTAATTACTGTTAAAAAGAATTTGCTGTCAACATAAAAATGAATTTATGATTTTTATTTATGCTAATAGTATGTTTCAGATGAATTATCAGGTTGAGTAACTACGTAGAAATCTACAAACGAACCTTGGTAAAACTCAATTTTGACACGTTATATTAAAGGATTACTAAATTATATATTTTTCTTCAAGTGACGTGCAGACAAAATCACCTGTCTCAGCTTCGGAGGCACGGCAGGTGCTCCATAATTCAGCAGCATACTCAGTCTTTTGGCTCAATATCAGTTGTTCCCGAATATAAAGACAAAGTGTTCGGAAAAAAAGTATCAGAATTACACAAAATATAATTTTTTCCTATGTGTATTTTCAAAATGGCAGCCATTAATTTCTTTTAATCAGATATCTCAAAAACGGTAAATTTTTGACAAATTAAATGATTTAACCAATGATACCAAGATTGTACGGATGTGACAACAAATAACGGAGTTATTGCGATTTTTCTGTTAAAATAACCTTAATTTACATGAATTATAATGCTGAATCAATGTATTTATGCAGATAAATACTCCGTAATTACTTAGTATCATTGGTTAGATAATTTATTTTGTCAACCTTTTGTGTCTTTGGAAAATTTTAATAAAACTTTGATGTTTTTTCATGTTAAAAAAGAGTACAATATAAGTAAATGCTTATTTTTAAGCTTTTTTTAGTTTTATTCGTTTTAAACGTTTTTTTACGATCACCCTTTACATACAGAGTGAATTCCTAAGGGATATTAGACGTTTTATATGTAAGAATAAAGTGATAATTAACTTTCAAACACCCGTGACATTACAAAAACCGACGGATGTCCTGCATTTGTGAGGTTCTTGAGCTGGATTTTAAGTAAATATATCAATTATATATTATTTGGATTGTATAAAATCCTGTATTTTACCGTCATAGTATTTTAAAAGTATAAAATATATGTGCTTGGATACTTATCTTAATAAGTCTTTACATTAGAGTTCTGACAACTGTTTATGAAAACTACTTTGTCATTAACAATGTTTAAAAAAGTAGACATTTATGAAATATTATTATAATGTTATCCGTTAGTTATTAGGTGTTACTTTTTAACCGTTCATTATCTTCATTTATCATCTTCAAATAAATTTTTACAGGAATGGTATAAAAAGTCATGTAAAAAGTGTACAAGATAAAATAATGCTTATTTTTATGCTTATTTTAGTTTTATTCATTTTTATACATATGTGACGTTTGTCAATGCTAGAATTAGTCGGATGGCAATAAAGAACCGATTCATAAATCAACATTTTAAAAGTTCTACCAAAACCACAACATATAAATCAAAATACAGAATCATTTTATAAATGTACCCATGTATAATTAACAATAATCCTTGTGTATGTAGTGTGTCTTTAATATAGTCGTTAACATTTTCCTATTAAGATAATAATATAAAATGGCATAAAAAAAGCCGTTAAGGCACTAAATTTTCTGAACTTTTTTGGCAAACTCCTTTAATACCGAAATAAAACCAATAAATGACTAAAAGTTCTTTAATTGACGACTTTAGTAATTCAAACCACGTGATGACCAATGTTCATCATTGTACTTTGAAGTTAATGTCAGTGTACAATAGTTAATCTCTAAAGCCGTAAAATTGTTTTGTTGTTAAAGATATTACATATATTTTATTGAAAAAAAAAAAAATGAAACATGAGTACCCTTTTTTCAGTGGTTTTATTCACTTACACGTGTTTCGACAATTATGTTATGGTCACAGTGAAGTATTATTTTTATTAATAACTAATAACTTTAGAAATTTGTTTATCATTTTAACAAATAATTCATTAAAACAGATGTTTTTTTTATTCCTTTCAGATGGGTTAGGTGTTACTTTTTACTCTTCTTTATTTTCATAATTTGGTCAAAAATCGGGGTTTTTTATGGACTTGCATTATATTTAGAATATTATTTTGGTCTTATTGGTAACTTTTATATATATAGTATTCTTCTTTAATATCCATTCTTCTGCCTTTGTTTTCAAAATCTAGAATTATTAAGTTCTCTTTCACTGTCTGGTAGCTGTGATCTGATTGGAGTACGTGCTCTGCGAAGTTTGATTTCTGGGTCGTCATATTATTTGATCTTATTGCTTGTATGTGCTCGGCGTATCTTTTTTTGAATGACCTCCCAGTATGGCCGATGTATTATTTTTGGCAATCACTGCAACTGATTCTGTATATCCCACACTTTTAAAATTTGTCAACAATTGTATTTTCTGATTTAACTAGTTTATTTATAAGTTGAAATGCGTTGTTTCTTGTTTTGAAACTTAAATTATAGTTACTGTTTACGAATGTTTTTTTATGCTTTTATTTAGGATAGCGCTAAATGGTAGTATAAGTACTCACTTATACTACCATTCGTCGTTATGAGTTATTTTTTTTTCGTCGTTATGAGTTATTTGCTTTGATGATTTATTTGTTTTTCTTCGTATCATTTTGTCTTTAATTTTTCCTTTGTAACAATTTGCTGTCCCAATACATTTGATGTTTTTCTCTTCTTTATTGTAGTAATTTGTATTCATTGGTACACTCAGTAATCTATTAATAAGGGCATGAAACGTTGACGTCTTATGTTGCCACGGGCTGTCGGAGTTAGCTGATATTACTACGTTGGATTGTGGTGGTTTTCGGTACATTTTGAAACTATGTTTCTTATTATAGTTTGCTATTGTTAAGTCTAGAAAATTTATAGAGGAGTCTTGAACTTCCATTGTAAATTTAATTGATTTCTAAATAGAATTCAAGTATGAAAGTAGATCATTAGTAGTGTTTTGTTCGCATTTTATCAAACATAAGATGTCATCAACAATATTATAGCTATCAGACAGTGAAAGAGAACTTAATAATTCTAGATTTTGAAAACAAAGGCACCAGAATGGATATTAAAGAAGAATACAAATACAGTATATAAAAGTTACCAAGAAGACCAAAATAATATCAATAAGTCCATAAACAAAACCCGATTTTTGACCAAATTATGAAAATAAAGAAGAGTAAAAAGTAACACATACCCCATCTGAAAGGAATAAAAAAACATATGATTAATGAATTATTTGTTAAAATGATAAACAAATTTCTAAAGTTATTAGCTATTAATAAAAATAATACTTCACTGTGACCATGACATAACTGTCGAAACACGTGTAAGTGAATAAAACCACAAAAAAGGGTACTCATGTTTCATTTTTTAAATAAAATAATTATAGCAGCCCTCATCTGTGAACTTCAATACCTAATATTACATATAATTTAACAGGGCTAAAACAAATTTTTGAGTTACAGATTAATAAAAACCAAATAAAAATAGCAAATTATATTTTTCTTCAACATTAAAATTTTGTTTAAAAACTTAGTTCTCCTTCAAAATACAACTAATTCTATCGAAATAAAAATAAAACCACGCTAATCTTGCATATTCAGAGACAAAGAGAACTTCAATTAGTTAACAAATTATAGTTAAAATTTGAACTCACCTACATGCTTTTGTATAACCTCATAAAACTTTTATAAGGCTTTAACGTAAAACTACAGCATATAGTCAATTTCCTTTTAACATGTTATTTATTTACTTGACTGGGCTATATTATAGATGCCTAAATGATTAAAATATCAAATTGAAGAGGAAAAATCAAAGATTTTGTAATAGCTTTATAAGTTCCAATGTGAGCTCCATTTGTTGCTCTGCAGTGGTATTCGATTTCTTGAAAAGTGTTTGGCTAGTATTTCTTGTGTTACAGTATTAGTTGTGTTTAAAATTCAGTGATTTTAAAATTAAATTTAGCAAAACAAACACTATAGTTCTTTTTAATTATTAGTTTTGTTTTGTTTTAATAAACAAAGCTATATATATTATTGAAATGTTAATACTTTGATTTTCAACTTTTGAGTATTTAATGTTCATTGAAGCTTAACAACACGAATCATTCTAGCACTTTTCCGTGATAATTTCATGAATACTGGTTAGTAATTTGTTAGTACTTTTACTTGGTAACTTTTGTATCGAAGGAAACTAAAAAATCTTGAGCCCTCAGCAATAAAGTCAGAAGCGAGACAATATTCTCTAACCCCGGTTTACTCTAGGATAAAGTGAAATTTTCACATCTAGGTCACGTGCTCGCTCTACTCTGTTTGTCCCTGAGACTTTAGCCGGTTGATGTCTCATGCCTACTTGATTGCACTAACTGGAGGCAGTTCAAACAATTAAGCCAAACATAAAAATAGCATAACTTTTATTCGTCTATTCTAAAAGTACTAGCTTCATATGTGATTTAAATTATTATTTTTGTTCATCAAAAACTGATAACATCAATAGATATTTTTGTAGAATAGCTTCAAAACTTGTTAAAAACTATGTTAATGGTACTTAATATTTTAACAATTTCGTAAAAATGTATCAAACACCAAGATAAATTCAGAAAATATAACATACAAATAGCTAATGCACGAGGGATAGTTTAAAGACGCAAAATTGACTAACTTCAATGTGACACTTTTCATCGACAAGCAGAGTGGTTTAAAACAAGAATCAATGATAAAATTATGGTAATACATGAATAAAAATATGACAAATAAATACAATGTAATAAATGTAAATTCCAATTAGTTAGATCAATATAAAAATTATAAAACCATTAATACAAGAACATTTAGTTGAGAAAAAGACAAAAAAATATTAACTCGAACGGCTTTTCAGCTCTCTAGCTAAACATTTATATGCAAGCAACAATTTATTTTATATTTCCACAAATTAACTTAGTTTTTATGCCATATTATGAATGATAAATGTAGGGTATGAAAATGCAGAATTTAATTTAGTAAAATCAAAAGGTATTTCCATACATTTGGCCATTATAAGGATTAAATACAAGAACTAACCGTTCTTCTCATGAGACAATAGACTAATACGAGAAATATTGTTAACATTTTCGTGATGTTTGTAGAATATCGATTCACCTATCAATCATGTGACTTGTCAGAAACAATCCAAATTCGCTTACTACATGACAGCCACAAACTATCAGGAAAGGCAATCAGAAATTGAACTTGCTTTCCCAGCAACGCGTCAAATGTACGATGAACCCATTAGAGGTAATTAACAGTGTTTAGTTAAACTAATTATAATCGTCACAAAATATCGATTAATTTTTAACTAGATACTTAGTAATATTTATAACAATATCACAATTATATTAAGTTTGAAATTTGAAATATGTACATCATTAACGATTGTGAAAATATTGGTAGATAACTTGATTTTTGGAGTGTAACAAATGTGACTTTAAATTTTTTCACGAATGGGTAATAAAAATAATAAAAAATTCTCACATGTTGTCATCAAAGACATTAAGCCTTGGGAATCCTTGCGGATTACTTTAATTTTTCGAGCTATTCCATTGTTTCTGTAAGATTTAAGCACATTTGTCTGATACAACTATTATAAATTTTTAGTGAACAAAACACAAGTATTACAACACAATTACTAGTTCTAATATTTTATTTCCGATCCTACGAACAATTAAAAATTTTTAAGTTACTCCATGTAAGCAAAAGACAAATTGTAACCCTTAGACTAATAGCAACGTTGTTTCCTCTGAAGAGGATTTCTTGTGTGATGAACATGAGCCCTACTGCATTACATTTTTAAACCAGTAAGTTGTATTTATAAGAAATATTAGTATTTTAAAAGCCCATTATTTAAATTATGTTGTCTCCCATGTCTCAAGTTTGTTTACCAAAAGCTTCCATTCCATCCAATTTTTCGGGTTTGGCAGAGTGCCCAGTCACCCTACTAACGTATTTTACGCAAACGGAACGAGTTTCTTTGTCAGTGCGCAGAAAACTGAGAAAAAAATGCATTAATAAATCGGTTTTGTTTGTTTTTGTATTTGTCTACATTAGGTTACGCAGTAAATAAACCTTACCTTGTGTAATTCAAGCTGCACTTAATAGAAAGAATATTACCTGAAAAATTCTGTAAAAGTTAACTCAAACATGTTTTAATTTAGCCCTATAAATTTACTGATTGATGTTAAATTTGTGAAATCTCGGTGCTGTCCCTTAAATTTGACAACGGCTAATCCTTTAATTTGACAAAAATTTAACCAATTAACATATACAACACATCCTACTTATGGACTCCTTCGAAAAAAGTACCGTAATAATTTAAGTCTTAGTAGCAGTGGATAGTTCAACATCGTACTTTTATTATTAAACCTTACTTGCAAAGGTAAATGAATCTGTGACTGCTACGGGAGGATCAATTCCATTGTTAAAGTCATCAAGCTCCTTAAGTTCCCACCGCCGTTCCTTTAAGAATACTACATGGTTTCGATATAGGTTTAGTGAACAATAAAAAAAAGTGCTTCTTCATTACAAGTGAAACCAACCGGGTGGCCTTTGTACGTGACCAGAATGTTAGAAATGTCAATGACCATCCAGAGAAGACTGTTCCCGGGACGTCTAAATTCTGTTTAGACGATAATGCACACCCTACTGTAGAAAAATGATTTTTTTCGGAATTTAATACGTTGATTTTAATAACTGCATAAGAAATGAAGTCTGTACTGTTGTCCATGGTACACCAGTTGATGACAAGTTCTCAGAAAAGGTTAAATATATGTGGGTGCTGATGGGGTTATATTATTATATATATTATATATATTATACGTGATATTATTTTTCATTATTTGAAATAGCATAACTATTTATACTAGGGCCCGCTTACTGGTCGAAATTCGACCAAAACTCGAAATGATCTTGATCCAATAGTTTTAAAATTATTCATAACTGAAACATCTGTTCTCCCAGATTTAATAGCATTTGTTATTTAAACAGCTGTCTAATGAATCAATCAATTATTCGTCTCCCATAAGATTAACATTGAAACTTTTAAAGCCAATAGGTCTAGGGCGGAGCCCTGATGACCGATGTGAATTATAATGGAATTCTGCTCATCTACAAGGCATACCTTTCTAACGGTATGCCCGAATTTCTCCTACAATGCACACAAGCTGAGAAAAAAGGAGGAAAAGAAATATGCTTGAATATTAATGCTGTATATAGATACTTTTACCACTTAAATCAATTCAAAGTACTTTTTCACAGGACTTTATTTATAAAAAATTAAACCTGACAGTTTTTACCTTCCATTTCATCTATATTCTTTTATCTTTATAATTAATTTGACATTCTGTATTAGAATTAGGTCGGTAACAAACTACCTTTGCCAGTAATAATTGATAGAAAATTTCCAATAAATGGTCAACATAAAACTTATCCTGATCACTATTTTACAAATAAAATAATTTCACGTATTTTAAATCAAAATCTTCCCAAGCTATATGCGAGTTCCACTATATTTGTATTACTTTGCCCCCTATATAAAAAAAGTTCTTTTCGTTTTTGAAGAACTTCCCTTATACCAACCAATCAGAGCTCGTTTTCCACTAGAACCATTGATTCAGTATCAAATCGTTTAATGACTTTGATGAATGACGGCTTGTACTTTTTGCCTTTAATAAATAAATATTAAATAGCTAGAGTTTCACCTAATAATAGTAGTATTTTTGTTAAAACCATTGATTTTTTGTTTTTAAGTCTAACTTATTTAGTTTGGAAATATATGTAAATCATTTTTATGAATGAGTGGCCTAGTTGGTTGATTATAATACGAGATCTAATAGTTCTATATTATTTTTATGGTCTGCTAAAACGCTTTACATTTCTATATTTACGGTGTGTATGTTAAATAAAATAGGTTTATATAATAATAATCCTGAAAGCGGAGACACGTCATCGCAAAACTATAAGCTGTGCCCAATTGGGTATTAAGGAAGTTGAATCTCGTTTGGAACTAGGGCACTTACCCGCTTGGCTTGGTACATTATCTAGACTTGATAAGAATGTTTTTAATTCGTTTATTGATGTTGTAAAAGCAGAAACCGTTAGACACTATTTATTTAAATTATTAATAAGTTTTATTACTCTAAATTTTTTTCTCTAAATTGAATCAAGTGACGCCATTCTATTATTTATTTCATCCCTATAGTGGGTAAAGAGTCATTTTCAGGCCGCGACCCACTGTACTAATTTAATATCAGTAAAATTAAAAATATAAGTGTAACCTATCAAATAACTTATCAATTGCTCAATTTATTTAGGCAGTGCAATGATACCAACACCGTTTATTGGAACAGCTGACTAATGATAAATATAACTTTAGCGTCACTAGCGCTACTTGCTTTTAAATTGCCACTTCAGCTAATTTTTCCATTGTACAGCGAGAATACGTTATAGTCGGGGGCAATAGAACAGGCGGGTGAAGGTCAAGCTAATTAACATGTAGTTAAATTAGAAAAAATCAGCTGGCTTATTGGAAGATTTGACCTTGACACGCCTGTTCTATTGCCCCTGACTATAATCGAAATAGCTGTTTTTGGTGCAGTGTGGTAAAAAAAAACTATTTACAAATATAAACTAAATTTTATATATGGATAGTTACACATTACATGAGTTACCATACTAACACAATAATTTTCAAATTGAATGATAATAAGAAATAAAAATAAGAAATAAATTGAAATATTATCGAAGGAATATTTGTTGATGAAAATATTTTATTTTTATTCAATTTTATATACGAGAAGTTCAACTTTATACAAGCGAACCCTGGAATGAAAGTTCATGAATGAGGAAATGTTTTAATGTAGAGCAATCATCGAACTAAAGGCGGGGCTTGATCCATGGTCTTGACTCGTTAAAATAGGCAGTTTAAAATTATGCTAATTTGTATCACATAGCACTTTGGTTAAGCTAAGCCTTTAAACTGTTTTCATTGCAGTCAGGCTTAAAATTTATTTATTTATAAGTTATTAAGTTGTTTTAATGTTGAGAAAATAATAAAATGTTGCCCTTGCCCCACATAAATTCGTTCAGAGATAGATGTTATGGTGGTTATTTATTGTCTGTGATACTTTTAGAACTGTGCACTTTATCACACTTATATTGAGAAACTCCGCACTCTGCTTGTGCAGAATACATTTAGTGGAATGACCGGGCAGCCTGCCAGTTGAACAGTTTTATCACTACGGGCCCACAGCAAATACGTTTATGGTGTCCACCAATCTCCAAATGTGTGCATGTATGGCTGGCCATTTCGGGTTTGGTTCGGTGCTGGAGATAGGATATGGTTGTTATCAAGCCAGCTTGGTGCAAATCAATGATTAATTTACATACGGATGTATATTAGTTGATATTCCTAAAAGATTAAACTAAATTTGCTAGTTTCATTAATTTAAAATACTACCATTCAAGCGATTTATGACATTTATATATATACATACTCACGTAAATCTACAGCACGAGAGAAGACACCAATGATGAATTTAGATTGAAATTTTGAGTTCTAGGCCAGCGTTATAATAGTTTAATTAAAATTTATTTATTTATAAAAGAATGACGTATATAAGACATTTACGTAAAATAACTGTAAAGCTATAACCCTACGCTTATTTTTTGGCCCTACACGAGAAATGTAATTTGGTAAAAATAGTTCAACCTGGGGGGACATTAAAATTCACGCCACGCACAGAAAGTAATTTTGTTTTGCTGAGGGCTTTTCCGTGCCGAATAAATTAAATCGGTCACTCAAGTTATCCACTTTGTTAAAAGAAGCCAAGAGGTGGTTCAACATTCGTTTGCTTAGTTTTTTGTCGAAAGATTTTCTAATCCTAATTACTATAACTCGTTATTAGTAATTAAGAAGTTTTTCTGGCCTTATAGAAAAACTGCTGTACTTCAGTAGTAATTTTCTTGTTGCACTTAGTCGTACAAAAGAGAACATAAACTTCCGTTTAGTAAAACTCTTAACTTAAGTTGATAATATTTAAGAGACGATTTGTTCTAGGTATTGGGTAAAAGATTTTTTGGATTTATTGAGTAAATCTTGCAGTTCGTGATGAATCCTCTTCAATTCTTAAAGTGTTTTACATCACCACACTTTATGCAATGAATGCCTTAGGCTGCCTTGAACAGCTACATCACCTACTTAAATTCGATAGTTTTACTCTATAAAATAATAACGCGTTATTTTTTATTCATTACACATGAGAGTAAATACTTGTGAATATGTTATGGTTTTCACAACAAATAAAGTAGTGGACGCTGGTTAGTTGTATAACATTAAATGAATTAACTCAGTATATTAATACAATTATGATAGTGTGTAGAGAGCTATTGTATCGGGATATGACCAGTAATTAATTAAAACAGTGTCGTATTAGGATCGTATTTGAATAGTTATTGAAAAGTTATTCTTTTATATAAATATAACCAACAGACTGCTAGTCTTTTTGGCTCAAAATAGTTCATAAAAACTTAATAAAATACAAAAAACTTTTAAATTTTATTAATTTATAATTTATTTGGTTAAAAGAGCAACTAGATTGTTTATAGCACCCATGCCGATATTCTGGGGATGGTGAGGGGAGAAGTGAGCCCCAATCCGCATCTCGGTGGTTGTGGGAGTTCTATTTGAATTTGCGAAATGCAACAACAGGGGGAGTTCCAACAAACTCTGAAGAAGGCGGCCCCAGAAATAGGTGAGGTGCGCGCGATTGTCCCCATGTTAAAGATAGAGATTTGAGATCTCAACTGCTTAGCTTCGGGTGAGTTATTAATAGAGGACGGTTACTCTGGTGTCGGCTGGGTCGTATCAGGTGGCGAATTGAAAGGAGAGGGACGTATACACTGCCAGCAACCAAGACGTAAAAGTGCCCAAAATATGATCTGCTGGAACCTGGATAAACTGGACAGAGAAATAAAACCAATAGCTTCTCAATTGTAGCCTAAAGGCTGGTACAATAGCATCCGAGCCCCACTGACTGGGAGCAAGTGTACTGGTAGACGTACGAGATCGCTCAGCTGAGAAGAATCGCATTGATTCACCGAAGGGCAAAGGGGACTCGAAACCGTCCGGAGGCCCTGGCCAGGTTGGAGGAGCCCAAAGTTGCAGGGAAAGCTCAGATTAATTCGTCTAAGTAAGGCTTGTTCCTCGAAAGAGCTGTTCGCATAAACTGTTATCCCTGGGAAAAAGCCGGTGACAGACTGGCGGAAGGTAGATTCTCGTGGCTCGTTCCAGATGTCTCTGAGTAAACGGAAGCTTTCATCCTATACTATAATACGAGTAAGGTATATTTGTATTCAATGTATATTTGTATTAATTTATAAGAATTTTTTGCGTTCATTATATACATACATATTAATCCATAGATCAACAAATGCTATTTTAAAGACCATAAAAGTATGAACAAACTGTTTGCCTCTAACTTGTTAACAGATGTGATTGTAAATTTAGCTTCCTATTGTGGAGTGACACCACTAATACATTATGTATTAGTTTACTGTTGCCCTTGATTAACTTGTAAAATATGTTTTATAATAGATCTAAAAGCCCTTTTCAGTGCTTTTTTTAGGTATTTTTCATCAATTATTGCACTCGTTATTCTACTTTTTTATTTATTTATTTATTTTTTTTGCTTTAACCTAGTACAAAGTACTAAAAATGCAACATTTACCGCACGGGATATGGTGAATGATCACCATGAGCCTACCATTACATAGTAGAAATAATTTCGTCATGAATATTATTTTATTTTAAAGGTATCTGAGTGTAAATCTAAAAAAAAAACATTTTAATTAATTTTAACAATACCACGAGCCTACAAGTTTTCATTAAGTTGTGGCCAGAAAGTCATGAGTTTAGCTGTAGGCTATTCTTGACTTTAATCTAAATCTGTATCCTTGAATAATAGAAAATGCAAGGCAAAATGCTAACGCAGTAAAGCATTTTGTCTATGCATTACTTTGGAATTTTCATTAGCAGTTTATAAATAATTTTCCATTTCTTCTACTCTAGTTAATAACCTATTGTATTCCAAGGCTTTTACTTTAACAAGGGCTTATTTTTCAGCAAAACACACAGTGACCTTACATTTATTCATCTTATTGTCTAAAATGTCAATTAAACAATGAAAATTATTCGACACAGAATTTTGTAAAAACATGTGAACAATTTTAATGTACTTAAAAATAATTGGATTTGTGTTTTAGTACAAAATTCAGTGCCAAATGATTTTCAGTGGTTTATTGGTATTTTGGACAAAAAAATATAAATATAGGATTACTTTAAAAAAAAAAAAACGATTTGGACTACAGATAGTTCATTAATTAGAATAAAGAAGGAAAAATGTGTAACTGTTAATGAAAATCCAAGCAATGCAAAGATATAAAAATACTATACCAACATTAGAAACAGATTGAACCAGGACATAAAAATTGCTTGAGAATCTTATTTTAGAATGAAATTTGAGAGTCCACCTGATGTAAAATCCCAACGGAAAGTAGTAAATGACTTAACTGGCGAGAGCCAAAAGAAAAATGACAATGCAATAAATGGCGAAGAGGATGTTTTGAAGGATCATGTACAGATTGTTAATAAATGCAACACAAACTTTTTAATGCTCATCGAAGGTTAAGATGCAAGTGGATAGTTTTCATTTAGATCAAGACAAAGAATCATAACAATATCTTTAATCGGCGTATTTTTCAGTTATCTTTTTTTCTTGCAGCCTAATTTGTTAAAGATAGTTAATTATTATTTGTTATGTTTATATATAGAACTTTGAAAATGGTTATTATTATTTTCACAAGTCTTACGTATTAATGAATAATTATTAAGTTTTCAAGTTAATACAGCTAATTTGTTGACTTGTATTCGTCTTTTTAGCACAGATAACATCTTCGTTTTGTTGAACAATTTTTTAAATAATTTAAGCGTTAGAGTCACTATGGTCGCTGCTAGCCTATTAATTTATATTACTTTTAAGTAATTTACATTCCAATACAGCTTGTCATAGGGGGATCCCTATTTATTTTTCTACTACACAGAATTATAATTTCCCATGCTGACTTAAGTATATTAAAAAAAAAATAAATAATTTGTTTCATACAACTTTATAATATTCTTTGAATCTTGTTCCATTTCTGTAAAACTTCAGTTTTTTTATGTATATCGCTCACATATTTTTCTGTTGTATAACAAGCGTATTATAAATGTGTTATTAGACAAAATTAATTTTATTTATTAATTTAATTAAATTGATTTATTTTTTTCAAATAGTTTAAAGATAGACATTGAATGTGGGGGATTAGACTATCAGGGTGTCAGGTGATAATAGAATGATTTTTACTAAGGCTTGAAAGTTAACGTTTTGAAATTTCACCTTAAGCTTGACCTTGAAGATTGCAACAGTTGGTTTATGTGACTTTAAGAAAAAGGTTAACATTTTTAAGACAATCTGACTGTCATAAAATATTCAAACTTTATTAAAATTTAAAATTCAAAGTAAATAATAAACTCGGAAGAAGATCAACACGAAGGTAAAAATATCGCTGTTTTTTTAAAGGTACATTAAAGTAAATTATTGGTGTGCTCGTGGATATAATGTACTGTGTAAAAATTGAAAAGGAAACAAATAAGGAAAAAATACAACTCTGATTAGCAGTGATGTAATTTAGTTATTTCGTTACTCCGAAAGAATGAAGTTTTTATTTTGAATATTATCGATTTTAGATTCCCACAGACAATATAATCCAAGTTATTTCTTTAAGTAAAAGATTCCTAGTACTCTAAGCATTAGTATAATATCCATTCAAATAAGACGTGTATTAGCATTATCCGATTAGACTTTTTGCATAATGTAATGTTTTTAATCAATATAATGTATAAATCCCTTATTTTATTAGCATAGTTGACATAGCTTGAAAAGGCGAGGGTAATACTCTCCGATACAATTTGAAAAGGACTCTTCAACTGGGACTTTATTAAGCCGAATTCTTGATGAGGCATAATTGAAGAGTATTTTGTTCGGATAACTTCTATCTTCTTCATTTTAAGACCTTCGGGAGGGTTGAAAGATATCTCTTGCAATGATACTAGTTTATTTATATGAAAAAGTACAAATAATTTGTTACAGATTATTATGTGATCTGAATGGGTTTGATAATTATTTTTAAAACTTAACCTTTTATTTTTCTTCTACTTTCGACATTTTCCTGAATTAAAATTTCTGTATGCAGTGCTTAGTAATTCTTATAAATTCAATCTTAATCTAAATTGAAGAACTCTTAAACACATTTTGGTCAAATACTTGTTTTATCCTCAATTTTTGTTTTATATATTTTGTTTGTTTGATAGCATAAAAAAATTGCATAGCTCTACGATTTAAACTAAACATTCATTTATCCAAAAACTTGGTTATCACAACTTGAAAACACGCGTATAGATTTCTAAATATAATTTTAAAACTTTTCATAAACTCACTGAGTATTCAACCGATCTTGTGCTACAGGATTATTATTCAAATATAGTACACCCTTTTATATTAGAAACTTGTAAGCAATAGTCGGAACATTTTGTCGCTTAGAAGAGTTTAAATTGGAAACAAAATTACTCGATTATTGTTCAAAACCCACCAATAGCGATTTATAAACGGTTATTTATTTGGTAATTAAAACTTTTAGATCTAACAGTTGAGAAGTTTTCATGGTTTTTAGGGTTAGGGGTGGTGGGATGGTCCAATACATTATATTTATGGCGATTGTTTGGTAGATTGCCAGAGTCTTGGAATAAAGCCAACATTGAGTCAGTATAATGTGTTAGGTTTAGATACTCTTGTATCTAAGTTTACATTTTGAAAATAACATCAACGTAACATGTCCTACATCGGTTACAAAAGTTTGGTCCAAGAAGCTTCAAGTAAAATATATTTCTTATAAAATCAACTCTAAGAAACAACGTTAAAGTATTTTAAATTTCATATAAATAAAGGGGTGAAAAAAAGAAACTGACGGACACTGGTTCAAAATTTGGTAATTCTAAATACGAATATACAGGGTATCTTTAAACGCCCGCCACAAAAAAATCCATAACATGGCCAATTGGGTTAAATTAAGCAAACAATTTCATATGAAGGTATGTCCTAATTTGCATATTTCTCCAGATATCCGCCATTTTGTTTTTTACACTTAATAATTTCTATTTCTGCGACGGATTGATGTAGGATCTTCATATTTTATATGGATCCTTATGGTACCAATTTCCATTTCCACAGTAAAAATGAATATTTTTAAAATGGCGGCCTTTTAAAATTTCAAACACAAACATTCTAAAATCTATAATTTTTTTAAAACTTGTACTAGACGCAAAAAATTGAAAAAATTAATTATTTAACAAATAATAAGAAATTTGTAAGGATCTAGTAATAAATGAGTTGTTTAATCTTCCCACACTTACACCATTTACAATCATATTCATACATTAAGCATATCAAGCACTAAATAACGATGGAGTTATTGTGATTTGTCAGCAGGAAAACGTTGATTTTGCAAGCAAATTAAGGTTATTTTAGTATAAACATCATCATAATTCCATTATTTGTCATCAGATCCTTACAAACGTAGTATCATTCGTTAGATAATTAAATTTGTAATTTTTTTTGTGTCAAGTAAAAATTTTATAAAATTGACCGGTTTTATGATATTTGTGTTAGAAATTTTAAAATGGCTGCCATTTTAAACATATGCATAGGATTTCGTGGAAATGGACATTAGTATCATAACGATCGATCAAATATGAAGTTCCTACATCAATCCGTCACTGAAATTAAAATTATTAAGTGGGAAAAACTAAATGGCGGATACATGGGTAATATGCATATTAGGGCATACCTTCATATGAATATTTTTGCTTAGTTTGAACCGACAGCCATATTATGCAGTTTGGTGACGGACTTTGAAGACACCCTCTATATTTTAATATACATAAGATATATTAGAAATACTTATTGAAAACAGAACTATACACTGTTCACATTTTATTTATGTAAATTATTAATAAACATTTTAAGATTCTGGTTTTACAAATAATAGATATCAAGTTTACACAAAGAAAATTAATACCAAGTAAGTTGAAATTTGTAATATACCACTCTAAGCCTCACAATTGCCGTATGGGTACTTACTATTTATCTTCTTAGATAAACCTACACGCAATTAATTAATTGCAAGGAAATTATGCTTTTTGTACTATATGTATCTAGGTGTACCTTAGAATAAGGAAACGATGTAAAAATAAATAAAAAACACTGTTTAAAATAAGATAATATATATAAGAAAATTTTATTGTAAATCTGCTTGTAATAATAATAATTGTTTTATTGCATTAGAACGTTGGTACAAGCAATTAAGATATTGTTCTCTTAAAGAAAATCGTGTACTGTATACTGTCGTGTACTATATAACATTTAAGGCGCTTCTAAATCTTAAAGAAGTTATATTTACTCTTACCCATTTAGGTTATTTGTTTCTCAATGTTTATTATTTATTTTAACGAAATAAATAAAAGCCATAGAAAAAAATCGTTGAAAATTAACATTGATGATGATAAAAGATCAGTTTTGTGAATATATAAATGTAAATATTAAAGTGGTCTAAATTGATTAAGTGCTTGAGACTGTTAAAAAAATCGTCTCAAAACAGTTTTACCAAAATACATTGAATTTATTAAATGGAAATTAAACTGCCATTTTTATTTTATAAGAGAGTAAAATAAAAGGGGTGATTCATAGTGTTGTTAGTAAATAACCTAAATACATTCCAAGATTAAAATGTTCAGTCGGCAGAACGCTACAGTTATAAATGTTTTCCCAGCTGAGCTGTCAGTTTAAATAACTCACCCTTCGTCAGTTGTTTAGCGTCCGACCCCTCCTTACAATTCAAGTGGCTGTGAATTCCTTCATTGGTCAAACCATTTTACAAACCATTTCCATTATTATTTAAAGTTTGTGAAATATAGGGATGCAAAATGTTTATATATTCGTTTTTTTACAGTGTATAAAAACTACCGCCTAAACAAAACCCTAGAAAATATGAGTTGTGTAAACTGAAGTTTAATTAAACTATTATTATGTATTTGCCAATTATTATGCATACCTTTATGCTATTTCATAGATGTCATAAACTTTTGCGGGGCTTAAGTGCTATAAAATCATGGAATTGGTTTGAATCTTGGTTAAGTTTGAATCTTGGATGATTCAAAATTAGACATTAATTGAATTACTACAACAAACAAACACACATTTAATTGTTGTTTGTTCATGAATGCTTAATTATGTAGACAAAAAAGCAAATATCAATGGTGAAAAAGTCTGGAAACAATTTCATATATTTAATAGTATTTAAGTAACAAAACTAAAACTTTGCCAGTTGATTTAGGCTCTTAAGTCTATTTCCCAAAACTGTTATTGCCATTAAACCTTCAAGGGGGGGGGCGGTCCACTAGGAGTCAGAAGAAAATCTTCAATGTAAGTATAGAGCTCGATGTATATAAAAGGACTATGAATCAAGAAGAAATTTGTAAACCCGACCCTAATAGGTAAATATTGGCAGGAGATCAAACTTAAATGCAACCACCCCAATTACACTCAACATTTTGAGTTCGGGTTTGTGGCAAATCACTCCGAATGCAAAGCCTTTTAGATTTATGTATCTTATGACGTGGTCAATGCAGTTTCCCTGACGACTGCCATTATCATCGACCCCTAAAACAGGAAAAACCTCATTGGCCTATGACATATGATACATAGTTTTAAAGGGTCCTGCATTGTGAGCAATTTCCTACAATGCAGACCTCTAACAGTATGTGTATCAGGAGTTATTGCTGATATTTGCTCCGGCAATATAATTTTAAAGTCATGTTAGATCGCCTGCCATTTTTGACTCGGCCTTCCATTTAAGGTCGGGTGTTTCTCTATTCATAGAGACCTTTCATTTGATGTTCATCTTGCCCCATGCTTACATTTAAGATTTTATTTTGATTCCTTGTGGAATTGGGCCAGTCCATAATGACTGGTTTATAAATACTTTGGAGGTCAATAAGTATTTGGAAAAGTAGACTTTAAGACTAAAAATCAGTTACAGTTTTGTTAATTGAATAATTTTAAAGATCTTATTTCTAGACTTTTTTCACCCTGTATATTTACTACAGACGAATCAAATCATACACCACATAGTATTTATAATTGAATATTAAACGTTGTTAGGCAAAAGTCTGGACACCCCTAGTTAAATTTTTAACGCGTTTCAGCAGGAAAACCGAACTTGGCACATGATTACAACACAAAAAAATGCACTTTTTCATCAAAGTCACAACTTTTCCCCGGCCCCCAAAATGGGGTATTTTGGGGGAAGCCCCAAATTTTCAAAGTAAACCCCTATCGAGTGACCCCTCACTTTAAACGGTTTATCAAGAGAAATTAAATGGCTCAAACCGGTGGTCGATATCTCACCTCTAACCAAAATGGCAGCTATTTAAAAATTTGAAATGGGCAAACAAGCTTAAGTCTGGACACCCCAGTTAACTTTTTAACGTGCTGCAGTAGGAAAACCAAACTTGGCACATGTTTACAAAATAAAAAACTGTACTATTAAAGTCACGACTTTGGCCCGGTCCCGAAAATGGGGTATTTTAGGGGCAGCCCCAAATTTTCAAATGTAAACCCGTATCGAGCGACCCCTCATTTTAAACGGTTTACCAGATAAATTAAATGGCTCAAATTGGAGGTCGATATCCCACTTAATACCAAAATAGCAGCCATTTTAAAATATAAGATGGGTTGAATGACGAATGTAAAATTTTAAAATGGCTGCCACTTTCGTTAGGGGTGAGATAACGACCTCCGATTTTAGCCATTTAATTTCTATTGATAAACCGCTATAAATGAGTGTTACTCGACATTTGAATATTTGGGGCTACCCATAAAATATCCCATTTTCGGGGCCGGGCCAAAGCCGTGACTTTGATGAACAAGTGCAGTTTTTTATGTTGTAAACATGTGTGAGTTTGGTTTTGCTAATGAAAGGCGTTGTAAAGTTTACTGGGGGTGTCCAGATTTAAGCTTGCTTGCCCATCTCCAATTTTATATGGCTGCCATTTTGGTTAGGGATGAAGTATCGAACTTTGGTTTGCGCCATTTAATTTCTCTTGATAAACCGTTTAAAATGAGGGGTCACTCGATGGGGGTTTACATTTGAAAATTTGGGGAAAGTTGTGACTTTGATGAAAAAGTGCAGTTTTTTTATGTTTTACGCATGTGTTGAGTTTGATTTCGTACTGAAACCCGTTAAAAAGTTAACTGGGGTTGTCCAGACTTGCCTAACCTTGAATATTCGTTGTTTAATGTGTATTAAATTAAAAACCATTTTACTTAGCATTTTTGTATTATGTGATTATGAAAACATCAAACTCATTACTTAAGCAAGTTCATAAAAGATAATACATTTATATTTTTAATCCATTAGCTCTTCAGACTCTTTAATCTTACTTAGTTTGATCGGGATTGCCACATTTATAACGTTTAGTGTAAGGCTTGTCTCCCTGTCTCCACTATCAGAACCTGAATATTTGAAAACTCTCCCGCCATGATGTTGCTGGTAAAATTATTTTTTCATTGTTTTTTTTTCTTCTTGCATTACTATAGCAATCAAAATAAGTTCTTAGAATCTTTCCCTCAAGTGACCAACCTAGTTATGTTTAGTTTGTATATCTTAAGTAATATTCAATGGTCAGAAAACTATAATAATTTATACGTGTTTTAACTGCCCTAGCAGTTTTATTATAGCCTTTTCTGTAGTGTACATACAAACTATAAAGTGAGTGTGGTGTTCGTACGGGTTACTTTAGTTATCCTCGTAGGACGCCTTTGTTTACGTAACGAAATGATCCAGGTCATCCAACACTACTGAACATGTTTACATTTACGATTATTTAAATATATGTCATATATGTACATTACAAAATATTAGAATGATCCATCCGATTTGTCAACACGATGGGACAAAAGAAAAAATATGATATGAATAACGTATTAAGTTTAACATTAAAATACCCGTTTTATGTCTTTTATACTGGTCAGTACAGTGTGAAACAGGATTAAAAGACACAATGAACATTTCACACCTGAAAAATGTTTTGTAAGTAAAAATTAACGGGGTTTATACAATCTATCGTTGTCCTAATAAAACTGTTATTAACATCTGTCAATCTAATCCACGTTTGATAGTACAATTTAAACTACTTCACTTTGTATTTATCATTTGGTGTTTACGGTTAAATTGTAATCTATGATTTATAATCTACGGTTTTTTCACACTCCCAACAACATTGTAACATACATTTTCCTTCTAATTTAATAGAATGTACGGTTTACACAGTGTAAAGATGTTCTTATTTATTAGAATCAAAGTAAACACTTGCAGTTGAAATCTCCAAGACGTGAAACAGAAGTTGAATGAGCCGGGCCGCGAGTGAGAGACACGTTATGGATGGATGTTTTTTTTTATTTCTAAAAAAACCTCTACTGCCCGTAGCCATGGTCCAATAGGCCTGTGCGGTGATTTACAGACAGCAAGGTACGGCCTCGGCATTAAGTCAAATGGGCTAGCCAGAGGTGACCGCTCATGTTTGTGCATGTAATGTCGTCGCCCGGGATCGAACCGGGGACCGCTGGCTTGTGAGGCCATAGCTCTACCTCTGAGCTGCCGCTCCCGTAAATCACCAAGTAGTGGTAATCACCAAAGCATACGTTTGCCGATCGCGAATGTGTTGCACTTGACGTGGCACACAAGTTGAATGAGCCGGGCCGCGAATGAGGGAGACACGTGATGGATGGATGCTAGTGGTGGTAATTACCTCGCACATTGTCTAGTGGCACTTATGAATGACATTCAAGTCGGTAGCTCTTCTGCTACACATCAATAAGGATTCATTTTCAAATTATACATTAGTATTGCTTAAAATTATATAGACTTTTATATTTCGACATTAATTTGTTTGGTAAGAGTAAAAAGGTATATTTAAGCAAGAAGTAATAGATATGATTACGCTTATAAAACTCAATCTTAACAAGCTCGTCGAGAAAAGTTTAGAAAAGTTTATCATATCTTGTTTTAATTTTTTGACCGATGTCATTGTTTTTTTTTTTATTATTATTAAAAGAATAAAATTCTGTTCACTCTACCTTCGAAAAACTCGACGAGCTTGTTAAGATTGAGTTTTATAAGCGTAATAATATCTATTACTTCTTGCTTAAATAATCATTAGAAATATATTTTATCTATTAGAATTCCTGAATTAATTTATTTTCTATTGTAACTTCAGCATAATTTAGTGACCCTAAATTTCCCCTCCATATTATTGTTTCAGAATTGAGGAAATACCACTTCAATCACTATTTACACTGATTTTTTAGTGTCGGCCCACCTCACCCAAGTATCTCTTTTTGTTAACAAAATCTTCAATCACGTATTTCATGATATTATTTATAAACTTTCTAAATAGAAGGTTTAAATACCTGTCGTCAAGTGATCCTCTAGTCTTGATATCGACTACAGCTATTTCACATTCAAAGGATGCATCATCAGGTCAGAACGTCAGTTGCCACTTTTTAAAATGGCCACTTTTTAAAACTAACCTGATGATGCATCCTTTGAATGTGAAACAGCTGTAGTCGCCATCAAGACTAGAGGATCACTTGACGACAGGTATTTAAACCTTCTATTTAGTTCATCCAGTGATCCAGAGGCTAACCATTATGAAAATAAACTTTCTGTTCTGAGGGAATAATATAGCTACCCGCTATATTTTTGTGCTTCTCCGTTTAATTTGTGAATACAAAAAAAGTTTATTATTAGTTTGAGATTATTTTAGCACATATAACAGTTCTTAAACCATCTTCCTATCTTCTACTTTTTTCCAGCCTCTTATGCATGGTTTACTAAGAATATCAAGTGTGGGGGAGAATCAGGGGAAATTATTAATACACGGAGATAATTCCTTAACACCGATTTAATTGAAATAAAACCAAAGTAAGAGGATTGTCATTTTAACCAAACCAACGTTGTACCCAAAATACGAGCCTCAGCAGGGACCCGGATCAGTGATGTTACATAATTCAGCAGTGTACCTTGGTCTTAGATTCAATTCAATCCGTCTATGTTAAGGTAAACGTGTTTCCAAAACGAATCAGGGTTAGAATTTTATGAATGTTATGAATTTAAAATGTCCGTTAGTTAAAGTTTAAATTAATATTTTTACCTAAGCCACTCATATATTGTAATTTTTGTGCAATAAGAGCATTAGGCAATTGATAACTTCCTGACATTTTGTATATCACTCATTGAAAATATTCGAAATACGTACAAACAAATAAAAATTATGTAGGCCTACTTACAATGTTGTTCACAAGGTAATTCTTAAAACAATAACATAATGAATCAAACTTTGATGAAATCTATCAAGGAAACTACCAAGACATAGGAAAACCAAATTCTCAAATGCCCAACCTATGAGAAACCTTTGTCGCATGCGCATTTGTTTTACACAGCAGTGCTTATTTATCCCTCTAGCTTAATAGCTATTTTAAGGGACAATCTAAATTAAGTTTATATGTCAATTTTACAATACAGTTTTAGCATTAAACGTAACACGTTTTCAATAAATTCAATATTGTCTTGATCATAAATTAATTATTAATTTTGTAGATTCACCACATTCGTAGGTTATTAAACTATATGATTATTTAATATAGTTATATTATTTTACATTATTTAAATGTTATTAAACTATATTATTTATTTCTATATTATTTTACAATTCACTGAACATATATTTACATCGTACTGTGTGTTGGTGTAATATAATATATTTACTTAAAAACAGATTATTTGGTAATTTTTTTCAAATTTCAAATTTAAATTCTTTATTTCTCGCATGCGCATTTGTTTTACACAGCAGTGCTTATTTATCCCTCTAGCTTAATAGCTATTTTAAGGGACAATCTAAATTAAGTTTATATGTCAATTTTACAATACAGTTTTAGCATTAAACGTAACACGTTTTCAATAAATTCAATATTGTCTTGATCATAAATTAATTATTAATTTTGTAGATTCACCACATTCGTAGGTTATTAAACTATATGATTATTTAATATAGTTATATTATTTTACATTATTTAAATGTTATTAAACTATATTACTTATTTCTATATTATTTTACAATTCACTGAACATATATTTACATCGTACTGTGTGTTGGTGTAATATAATACATTTACTTAAAAACAGATTATTTGGTATTTTTTTTTCAAATTTCAAATTTAAATTCTTTATTTCTCGCATGCGCATTTGTTTTACACAGCAGTGCTTATTTATCCCTTTAGCTTAATAGCTATTTTAAGGGACAATCTAAATTAAGTTTATATGTCAATTTTACAATACAGTTTTAACATTAAACGTAACACGTTTTCAATAAATGCAATATTGTCTTGATCATAAATTAATCTCTTTTTTGGGCATGCACATTATTTTAATATTTGTATACCGGGTGTCCCAGACCACCCGTACACCCCTTTTAAAATCTACAACATTAATTATTCACAAAAACAAACTGTCCCATTACAGGTAAACCGGTTGCGCTCTATCCATTGATGATAATTTCAATGTACAGAGTGTACTAGAAATAACATACCCAGACCGGGAGTCATTAATTTTAAATACGACCCCCACTTTTTATGGCATTTTTGGATTCTAGACATATTTTTAAGCCTACTTTACAATTTAATGTGTATTCATAATCATAACGGTTTGGGAGATAATGGAGGTAGAAATTTGATGTTTTTCCCATAAGAATAACATGGAGCAAATTGTCATATCCATTAATACTGAAACTTTACCTTTATCATAACTGTACAAGCATAAAAGTATCTTATAACGTTATTTTAGATAATATTTCATTTAAAAATACCGATTTTCACGTATTTAATTTTAGTTTTCTACACATTTTAAAATATTTCCACCGTATGGAGAAATTACTGGAAAAATAAAATAATTAATGTCAAAACTAATAATTAATGATGCTAAAGTGTTTAAAAGAATAAGATAAGGCAATTTTATGCTAGGCCTTTTTAGTTTTACGGGAAATTTACAGAGATAATGGATATGAAATTTAGCCCCATGTTATTCTTAAGGGAAAAAATCAAACTTCGACCTCCATTATCTCCCGAACCGTTAAGATTAGGGATACACATTAAATAGTAAAGTAGTCTTAAACTTATGTCTAGAATCCAAAAATGACATAAAAAGTGGGGGTTCGTATTTAAAATTAATGACTTACGGTCTGGGTAGATTACTTCTGGTACACCCTGTACATTGAAATTATCATCAATGGATAGAGCGCAACCGGTTTACCTATAATGGCGCAGTTTGTTTTTGTGAATAATTAATTTTGTAGATTTTAAAAAGGGTGTACGGGTGGTCTGGGACACCCGGTATAATCATAGAATCATTAACAGATTATGAGCCATGGACACAATAGCAATTATTTTTCTTCCATCTGACATTGACCATACAGTCTTATATGTGTATATTCTTTTCATTCAAACCAGTTCGTACTCTATGAACGTGGAGCTTAAGCAACTTTCTCTTTTTCATTCCCTCTCCCATCCTCACTACAGTACAACCTTTTTGAACATGAATGTATTTGTTCATTGCTTTAACATATAATAAATCTCAATTTACACTTCTACAAGTAATTCTTTTATCTAATTATTTAAACATAAATAATAATAATAATAATAATAATGACTCAGATTTTGATTGGAATAAGCAATTAAAATTATTTGACTACCCTATTGTTAGTTAACCTATTATAACAAATAATGAGTTAAATTTATTAGTTGATATTTACTATAAAGCTAACCCTATCTGTAGTTATATTAAATAAAACGATGTTATAAAAAACGTTAATAAAAACATAATTAATTAGTTAGTTTTCGAAATAAAAATAATTGTTTAGTTAACCGTGTGAAGCAACCACCAAAGTCTATTATTATTAGTTTATTATTTTTATTATTTTTTTGTAAAACGACCAAAATAGATTTGATAAGCGTGCAAAGTAAATATTAAAATCTGAATGCCTCTGTTTCTGCCATATTATTATGAAATGTATTCAATCATTGTAAGTAAATTTAATTTAAATGCTGTAGTAAGATATTACCATATTTAAAATGTAACTATAACATATTAAAAAAATTTTAGAATACACATTCGTACCAGTGTATAGTCAACGGGCTATATTTATATATAGTAACAAAGTCATGCATGTTAAAAATCTATGTTGATTTTAATTAGTTGTATACGCAAATCAATTACGTAAGAGCTTATGGGCCTTAATATTTTATTTTGCACGGATGTTTGTTTAGAAATAAATAATATTGTTCATAAAAAGGTTGCTGAACTAATTTTATAGTATTTTGTCACATTATTTTGTAATATAGGTTTAATAAAAAAGGTTAAAATATTGCATATCAATTCATAAAAATAACAATTCAATTAAATTAAAACAGTAACAAATAATTTATTTTATATAAAAAAGGTTTGTTTAATATGGAAATAAGGGTGAGATATCGGAGAGGAAAGGGCATCGCGTCAAGCTAAGAGGATCGCGCCGCGCCGCACGGCACGGCTGATCAATTTACACTATTAATAGGAAGCGAGTCTAAAGGGAACAGGGATGTGCTCTGAGCTCACATCCATACCGTGTGAATTTACCTTGCCACCAAACACATTGTAGTACGTAATGTATGTTAATGATGACAACATTGAGGCAGAATGAGTTAAGGAGAATCATTATTTGCAAAATTGACACTAATTAATGAGAATTAAAACATAAGCTTTAACTATATTTACTTTTGGCTGAGATAAGAGCAAACAAAGAATATAATAAATTTTTTGAAAGTAAAACTTGTACATAATAATTAATATTTGGTTTATATTATGTTAAATGTTCAACTAAATCGGAAAGTTTTCAAGATAAAAGTTACAATAAAATTAATATTCTCTTAGTAAAGATGTGAGTAATAAAAAAATTTTAATCATCATTAATGAAAGCAAAGTGATTACAAATTATATATCGATAGTCATCGATAACATTAATAATAAAAATTTATGCTGCCGATTTTCGCTCCTAATGAGTAATGTATGACACGTTTTTTTTACCCCATAATATTAACGATTAATCTATCCTAATAATTATAATGATGGTTTAATTATAACATCAATTACTTAATAACCATCATAGAACATGTTTTTTATGTATTAACGACAGTGGCTTTTTGGTATGTACTAAACGCTTTTAGTACACAAACTTGAACTGAAGCCCAAGACGCTAACCGTTAGGCCAGCGAGGCACCCCATGTTCATAAAATTCTATATTCTATTTCCTATCTCGTTTAGTGATCAGATAAAAGACACCCGATTACGCTTGACTTGAACATGATGTCTGGGGCAAATTAGCAAAGGAATACTTGTGTTATAATGTGGAGAGCTCTATTGTCAATGAATATTTCTTTAAATAGTAAGAATAATTTGCAACAATATTATGTGTTCAAAAACTTTAAAATATTATTTTTACTGCCACAAAGATTGACATGTAAAAGTATTATATTTAAATATTTTATACACCAATTTGCTTATTTGGTACGGATGAAAAATTGTGAGGGATGTCTGGCATTTCGTTATTATATTAATACTTAAAAATAAACAAACAACGAAAGTTATTATCATAATTGAAAGAATTATATTTATTGGTGATTATTCGTTTGTTAAATCAATGTTTTAAACCTTTATTAGATAATGCATTGTTTACACTAGATACCTCAAGGTCCAATAAAACATTCGCCCATTAGAACAAACATTTACCTAATTAAAAACAATACAAAGCATTAAATTTTGGAAAAAGGAATATTTAGAGGGTTATTTCAAGACATGAAAACAAAATTCTCGCTTGTAACTCAAGTCACGCTTTGAAAACAAAGGTTAACAAACCTAATCTAAACTGCGCTTGTTTTCTTGGCTCACTCTGCTCTTAATATTCCGAGAAAATGTTTTGAACCATTAAAACACGTTTCCAAAAGACAGGAGTCCTTCAAAATAATCATACATTTTTGTTATATTACTGTTCATCGATAACATTTATATAACAAAACCTTACATTGTAATTATTAAATTAAGAGGTAATTTGTGTTTTTAAAGTCAAATTGTAAAACCGATCTCGTTAGTTTGTGGCAGTTTCAAATAAAAAAAAAAAAAAAACAAAATAAAAAAATAAAAAAAAACTATGAAAGTGCCTCATTATACCTTAACATAAAATTGTTAAAGGAGGTATACTGTGTCTACAAGCTATGAACAGTTTAATTATTAAACTACCCCTACGGTAAACATGGAAATATTTCACTCGTATGTTCCACGGGGGATTAAGACAACCGTTTTATTGGTTTGGTATGAGCACAACAATATCCGGAAACCATGTTTTTACGACCACTAAAAGTCACTTCTTGATAAACATCACGAGAATCATAATACCATACAATACGTTCTCCAGATATTTAAGATAAAGTTATGTTTACTAACCATATTTCAACTACAATTTTTCCAATGCACTTCAGAAACAATCGTGATGATTTCAGATAAAATTATTTGTATCTAATAATTAATTGTTATATGTATTTCATAAAAAAGCAAATTAGTTCTAATTGTATAAATTAGAGTTTTATACAATTTAAGTTTTATTTTGAAGTAAAGTGGCTGAGTGGTTATAGAACTTATCTTTTAATCCTAAGGTTGCATAAGGTTACATGAATATTTTAAAGTTTCAAAAGTGGACCCACTACCCAGCTGCCTGTTCATAGTCCTTAATTATCACTAATTTTGTTAAAAATTGAATCATCGAATCTTTTCAATAACAAATCTACGCTGAGGTTCTTTCCAACAGTCAGTTGAAAGATTATACCAAACTTGGCCATATGTTTGCTATAGAATTAAATTTGATTTATTTCGAATGTTCTTGGAAAATTGCCCCTAATCGTTTAATTATTAAATATTATTAATTAACATTTTTAAAACTATAAAATATTATTTTTATTTTTACTATCACAAAGGTGGATATGTATAAGTATTATCTGTGGAATATTTTGTGGACCAATTTACTCTCATTGAATAAATCACAGAAATAAAAAACAATAACACCCATCCATCAGCCATATTAACCTTAATATACGCACCTCTGGCATAATGTTTCAATCCAGTGAGCAGTGAGTTGGTGAGTTGGCTTCTTTAGCAAATAATATCGTACACCCTTTATACTTTTATGCAATTTTAAAGGTATTTTAACCATGCACATAAGTCTTTAATAATTTTGTTCACTATTTCAAGGATTATTTGCATTTACAATTCATGTATTAACCAGTGGTACTTTGTTTATTGTGGGTGGGTGGGTGAGGAGAGCAACAAAATGCCTTTGGTGCGGAATATCTTACCAAATCACTTACTCATCTAACAAACAGGTAATATATGGTTTTGGTGAAACGAGCAACTAAAAATTTTAAATAAATTAAGGTTGTTATTATGTTCTAAATATAACAATAGAAATAATTTAGAATCTATAAATTAATAAGTGTCAATTTATTTTATTATTTGTTATTTTGACAATTGAAACGGGAAGCCAGCTCACACTTCAGTTTTCATCTAGAGTCAGTCGGTTAGGAGCAAACTAATTAGAAGTTACTCACTACTCCTCGATTGAAAAATTGAGCCCCAGGGTGCCTCGGTGTCTGTAAGGCTAATGTTTGTAATGTAATGACTATCGTGTGTGGTTTTTAGTAGATAAAATTTCAACTTTTACATGTTTTGTGGCTAAGTGCAATAGTCATGTTGGACGATACTCTGTTGAATCATTCATTTTTACAAGAACACTGCTGAAAAATTCATGTACTACTTTTAATCCAATAAAATGGTCCAGCCAGTGAGGTTGCGGCGATCCCGCGGCTACTGCTCCTGCCCTGCACGTGTACATGGGTGAGGTCTGCAGGCTGATCTTGTCACCTTGTGAAATGGAAAGCCCCGTAGGACCTCCTGTAGTGTCCCAGCACATTTCGGCGATGAGATCAGCCAGTAGATCTCACCCCGGCCTCGGTCTCCACCGGCCTTGAACATCTCTGGACAAGCCACATCAATCTGCCTGACCTCGGTCTTCAAACCGTTGAAGATATCAGTCCAACCTTAGTCTTCACAAATTATGAATGACTCGTCCAAGTCTTGATCGTAATCAGCGTCGACCACTTCAGCACAGTCATCTTGCATTCGATATTTAACTTGTAATTCAGTGTTTATATACTCATTAAATGTATAATTCACGTATATAATAATTTTTTTTCAAATAAGTCGTTTAATTATATGGGGTGTAATTACAGTTGAAATCGGGTACTACATGTATAAACATCCTGTGTATTGTAGTGGAATCATTTTATGAGAAAATATGGCCTAACCCCAAAAAAATTGCAACACGAGCGATTTTTTTTTTTAAATGATAGCTAAGAGTGCCCTTATTAACCCCTCAAAAATCGCCATTAATCGCACCTTGGGAACAAGCCCAAAAATTCAAAATGGCCGCCAAGATTGCTGCCAAAATATATATTTTAGCTTATATCTCGAGAACGGTTGGTTTTATCAAAAATCTTTATTTTAGCAAAAATGTAGCCCTTTTAATGCCGATCAGTTTTCATATTTACATTTTGTATGTCAGACGTACGGTATGGCCGCAATTTGCCGAGCCGTAATTCATGAAAATTTGCCTTTTAGCGAATTTCCCTATAGGGAAATTAAGCTATTACCGTAGGTCTCTTGGTAAGACCTAAGACCGGAACCATCATAACTTTTCATTTTGGGGCCCCCAGAAGCCAAAAACAACATTCTTTTGAATTTTTATATATACACATATATATAAATCCATATATATATATTTATCTATATATCTATGTATCTGTAAGCACCATAGCAGTCACAAAAATGGTCCGATCATAATGAAATTTGGTATGGAGGTGTAAAGTGGTAATTATTCGGAGTATTTCGAAAATCATTCCGATCGGATTATTGGAAGGGGGGTAAGGGGGATTTTACCCCTCAAAAATTGATTTTTAGCGAATTTCCCATAGGGAATAAGCTATTACCGTAGGTCTCATGGTAAGACTTAAGCCCGGGACCATGTTACTTTTTCGTTTTAAGGTGCCCAGAGACCAAAAATAATAGTCATTAAAATTTTTATATTTATATATATGTATATTTATATGTATATATTTATATATACATATATGTATGTGTCCCTAGGCACGATAACTCTTGTAAAAACGGTCCGATCGACACCAAATTTGGTAGAGATGTGTAATCCTACGTTTATTCGGATGAGTTCGTAAACCAGACATATTGACCTACCGGAAGGGGTAGTTTTGGGGGGTTTTATACCCCAAAAATGGGTTTTTTGCATTTTTCATATGTAATTTTTAAAAATTTTAAATTTTTATTTTGACCATTGGATTTAGCTCAAAAAAACACACAATTTAGTATTTTGAAGCTTTGCTCTATCTCCATTGGTTACCGAGATATTAAAAAGTCTAAAGACAGTACATTGTATTTTGAGGCTCCAATGTTAATCTTATGGAGAATTGGGATGTGTTAATATTTCACTTATTAAGCAATATTTTTGGACGAAACTTGGTATTCATCTTCATTTGGTTGAGATTCATCCATTTAAGGTAAAAAATCTTTGTTTTTGTACTTATCATGGCAGCAAACCTGCATACTCTTTTCCCATGTTAATCATAAGGAGAATAGGCAAACTCTTTTATTTATGGACAGATATTGATGAAACTTTCTATATGGCTTTATATGGTCAAAATAAAATTTTTCTATGCTAAAAACCTACTTTTAGTGTCCCCCATGGCAGCATACCTGCATACTCTTTCCCTATATTTATCATAAGGAGAATAGACATTTATTTCCCTATTTATGAGCACGTGATGAAATTTTGTTTACAAGTTTAGTTGATCAAAATTAATATTACTAATTTGGAAATTCTCTGAGTACGCAGGTCTGCTGCGACGGGGGGTATTTTTTTGTTTTTTACAGAAAAAAATTAAAATAATCAAATGTTATTTGACACCATTGAATTCAGCTTGAAAAAAAACAAACAATTTTGTATCTTGAATCATTGCTCTATGTCCATTGGTTGCCGAGATATTGAAAGCGGTAAACACAGAACATTGTCCAAATGTTAACCTTATGAGAAATATATAAAATGCTATATATCCATTATTTCTCAACATATCTTAATAAAACTTGGTATGTGGCTTCATCTAGTAGAGATATACTTGATTATGACCTAAAGTTCCCCATTTTTGACATTTCAGTGGCAGCAAACCTGCATACTCGCATTTCCCATGTTATTCTAGTGGAGAATATTTCGCTGCAACAAGGGTATTTATTAAAAAATATTCTTAATTTTTAATTTTTGATGACGAAATGTTTGAAAATAAAAATTTTGCTTGAAAACATCATATTTAAAAGTTTTTTTGCGATGTGTTTTCCTACTTTTTTTTCTTTTTTTTAGCTAAACTGAATGAAGTGTAAACTAAAATTTGATTTTTTTTAAATTTTCTATGTAAAAAAAATTTGCAGCAGACCTGCATACTCAGCAAATTTCAAATGCTTCAATAAATAATTAAAATGGTGCTTTACATCAAGATTTGTCAACGTGTGTTCATAAATAAGCATGCAAGAATATTCTCCACTAGAATAACATGGGAAATGCGAGTATGCAGGTTTGCTGAAACCAGGTTCACTTGAATGAATCAGGTTCACTGAAATGTCAAAAATGGGGAACTTTAGGCCATAATCAAGTATATCTCTACTAGATGAAGCCACATACCAAGTTTTACTAAGATATGTTGAGAAATAATGGATATATAGCATTTTATATATTTCCCATAAGGTTAACATTTGGACAATGTTCTGTGTTTACCGCTTTCAATATCTCGGCAACCAATTTATATAGAACAATGATTCAAGATACAAAATTGTTTGTTTTTTTTTCAAGCTGAATTCAATGGTGTCAAATAACATTTGATTATTTTAATTTTTTTCTAAAAAAAACCCCTGTCGCAGCAGACCTGCGTACTCAGCGAATTTCCAAATTAGTAATATTAATTTTGACCAACTAAACTTGTAAACAAAATTTCATCACGTGCTCATAAATAGGGAAATAAATGTCTATTCTCCTTATGATAAATAAAGGGAAAGAGTATGCAGGTTTGCTGCCATGATAAGTACAAAAACAAAGATTTTTTACCTTAAATGGATGAATCTCAACCAAATGAAGCTAAATACCAAGTTTCATCCAAAAATATTGGTTAATAAGTGAAATATTAACACATCCTTATTCTCCATAAGATTAACATTGGAGCCCCAAAAGACAATGTACTGTCTTTAGACTTTTTAATATCTCGGTAACCAATGGAGATAGAGCAAAGCTTCAAAATACTAAATTGTGTGTTTTTTTGAGCTAAATCCAATGGTCAAAATAAAAATTTAAAATTTTTAAAAATTACATATGAAAAATGCAAAAAAACCCATTTTTGGGGTATAAAACCCCCCAAAACTACCCCTTCCGGTAGGTCAATATGTCTGGTTTACGAACTCATCCGAATAAACGTAGGATTACACATCTCTACCAAATTTGGTGTCGGACGGACCGTTTTTACGAGAGTTATCGTGCCTAGGGGCACATACATATATGTATATATAAATATATACATATAAATATACATATATAGAAATATAAAAATTTTAATGACTATGATTTTTGGTCTCTGGGCACCTTAAAACGAAAAAGTAACATGGTCCCGGGCTTAGGTCTTACCATGAGACCTACGGTAATAGCTTATTCCCTATGGGAAATTCGCTAAAAATCAATTTTTGAGGGGTAAAATCCCCCTTACCCCCCTTCCAATAATCCGATCGGAATGATTTTCGAAATACTCCGAATAATTACCACTTTACACCTCCATACCAAATTTCATTATGATCGGACCATTTTTGTGACTGCTATCGTGTTTAGAGATACATAGATATATAGATAAATATATATATGGATAAATATATATGTGTATATATAAAAATTCAAAAGAATGTTGTTTTTGGCTTCTGGGGGCCCCAAAATGAAAAGTTATGATGATCCCGGTCTTGAGTCTTACCATGAGACCTACGGTAATATCTTAATTTCACTAAAGGGAAATTCGCTAAAAAGGCAGATTTTAATGAATTACTGCTCGGCAAATTGCGGCCATACCGTACGTCTGACATACAAAATGTAAATATGAAAACTGATCGGCATTAAAAGGGCTACATTTTTGCTAAAATAAAGATTTTTGATAAAACTAACCGTTTCCGAGATATAAGCTAAAATATATATTTTGGCAGCAATCTTGGCGGCCATTTTGAAATTTTTGGCATGTTCCCAAGGTGCGATTAATGGCGATTTTTGAGGGGTTAATAAGGGCACTCTTAGCTATCATTTTAAAAAAAAATCGCTCGTGTTGCAATTTTTTTGGGGTTCAACACTAAAATGATTCCACTATTGTGTAAACTATTAAATTACGTGTTATACATATCATATAAATATCTGTACTTATACAAATGTTCCGGCAAAGGTTTGCTATGGAGGTTATTTTTATGTTCATTGTGTAATGTCCTGGTTTGTAACGTGTATTTTAGTTCTTAGGAAGACAAGAAAATTATAATATATAAAATTTTACAATGATGAAGTTTTTCAGCTATGTATAGACAAATTTAAATTTGTAAAGAAAGTCATCGTTATATTAAATTTATTTATAATCATTTATTTTACTAAAAATAATACCACAACAATGATTTGTTTGAACTTAAAGTAAAAAAAAAAAACTTTTGAGGCCTTTTCCAAGCTTGTTAATTTAAATCATCTTAATTGTATATGTTTTAAATAATCTATCTATAAATAATTAAAAATTTCTTTTTTATTTGCTAAATCCTAATCCATACTCTCACACCAGAAGCGGCCAGTTTTCTGCTGAAATCATTTGGTATTTATATAAAAATCAATCGCATGGTTGGTGATTTTCCTTTGTTAATTTTTTGTTTTCCAAGAATGTTTTGCCAGTAGTGACACATTTTTGTTTGAGGCAAATTTGTTATTACGAAAACAGTATTAGTCCTTTTGTGCGGAACTTGTATTTTTACTAATTAGAAATTAATTAAGTTTTGTAACATTGTAAATACAACATTTTAACTCTAATAATGTGTTATCGTTTTCGTGATATGTTACCAACACTTCTTCTAATTGAAGTTTCGAAATGAAAATTTTGGAATCAAGCAACAAAGGACGGAACTAATAAAAATATTTCACTTCTTACTTGTGTACCGAAATTATCAAATTTAACAATTTCAAATACATTAAATGAGTCAAATGCCGAGTATGACAAAGCCGCCCAACTGAAGCCGCAAAACTGGTCGACGTTTCCACGTCGTCAGGGTCGTTATGTTTCACCAGTTCTGTCACTTTATAAGCCACCATATAAAGAGAACAATGCCGATAGCCAATATTTAACACATCGGCAGTATCAGTGGCGTCAGATGTCTGTGAAGGCAATTTGCCTGTTGGCGGCCGTCCAGTCGCTCTAACAGAGCCTAATGTCGCTCCAGGCCGGGGTTATTGACAATGAATTGTGGATTGGAATAAACGAATCGTTGGATGACTTTATTGTGTAAGCTTATGCTTTTATACCTCATTTTTAAACATTTATTTTCTTCTATTAAACGTTAAAAATACGATATATAAGGTAATATAATGAGGTTAATTATACTGTAAATTCTAAAATGTACATATTTATTAGTCATCAACGTATTGCTTCTGGTAGAAACGTTTGTTTAATAACAAGATATTGAGATATATCGTGAATGTTTTATGTCTTTAAGGGTTTTAAACTTATTTGGTAGCTTATTATGTATACTAATAGCTGTATTTTACAATTTTACTGGTATATAAATAACGTATAAATTAATGTATAAGATTGTATGTATGCAATATAAATTTAAGTTATGTATTTTATACTGCTTAAAATAAAATAAAATGTTACATATCAACCATATGTTTCATTGTTAAACTATACGAATTAAAGTTTTGATTCGACCTTTTACATTTTAAGTGTGCTCTGCATATCGTTCTCAAATAACGTATTTTTTTGTCTTGAACGAAGTATGAATGGTTATGAATTCCTTAAACTACTGTAATGCCATTACATTGTGTAAAACCCTGCCTGATGTTATACAGAGTGAAAATTATTTTAATCGATTTAAAAGAAAGCTCAAGGTCTTCCTTATTCTGTTAAAGATTTTATTGAGAATAGATAAATGTAATTTAAGTATCCTCAGCAATTTTGTTAATAATTTTGATTTGTTATAACGCAAGCTTATGCATTTTTATATGATTTTTATTGCAATAAAGAATATTTGAGTTGATAACACATTGTTGATGATCACTTCAACTTGAAAAAATACTCACATTTATTAAATTTGACGTGGCCATAAAAATGTATTAAAAATCTTAAGTTTTGTGTGTACTTATGATGGAAGTTTGTGTGTGGAGATGATGGTTTTTTATCCCTTATAACCAGTACTCGACAAGATTACCAAAGAATCACTTGACAGATTCCAGGTCTTCAAACTTTTCATATTCCTCTTAGTGATTCAGATAAATAACTCAATATGAAATTAAACGAAGTATTCTTTTGGAATATCTTTTTAATATGTGTCTTTATCATATGTATATTTATTTTAACTGTTAAATATTTTGATATAAGTTATATTTATTGTTAAGACCATTCTCGTAATCCTCACTTTCATTCTTTTCCAAGCTTTTATAGAATGTAAAAGAACATGCTAAAGGGTTTTTTACACATCATTAAAGTTATTACATCCCTTTATTAATCCGTGCAAAAGTTATTCTCCAGCTAAGATATTTAAGGTGAAATTAACATAACATTTTAATTTCAGGGGCTATATTCACACAAGACCAGAAAGACAGCAGCACAGAGCTCGCGTTCAAATATGCGGTCTACAGGCTAAACAAGGACAAAGAGCTGCTGCCCAACACTACGCTAGTCTACGACATACAGTACGTCCCGAGAGATGACAGTTTCCGAACATCCAAGAAAGGTTAATTTCACATGTGTAAAGTATAAACTATAAAATTTCCTAATATTATGAATTCGTAAAGGTTTTTTTTTCTAATGAACATATATTAAGGATTACATATTTACCCTTCACTATAGAACATGTTCCGAGCAATGTAATATCCCTGGTAGCGCCGTGGCCTCACAAGCCAGCCGATTGGGCTCGATCGCGATATTCTGCTTAAAAGAAAAGTACATAATCTACTAAAACCTGTCTTGCCAATGGTTAACTACTTTCATTTTAAGATAAATAATAGTTTAAATTAATGATTAAATGAATATATGTCAATTGATAAATATCCACCAACATTTGTTACCTTTTGATTTGGTTTAAGGTATAGTTCAAGAAAAAATGTAAAAAAAAAACCAATTTACGTTACTTCTTTACTATTTTTTGGTTTTTATTAATCTCCACACTCAAGTTTGCCTCCCATAGGTTATAAAATAATTCTTATTATTCGAGTAAGTCAAATTTTATAACAGGAATTGAATAAAAGAAGTATTTTGAGGCTCAATAAATAAAAATTGCAGCTCAATTTTCATCCAGGCTTGTACGCCCTTTGACTTGGTAGACTGTAATAATTTCGAACAATATTGATTGTTGTTTGTTCAACTTTATGTTATATATTATTTATTCATCATAATACGTCGATCCGTTGTACAGCGTGCAAACAGATGGAGTTCGGCATCCAGGCGCTGTTCGGCCCGAGCGATCCCCTGCTGGGCGCCCATATACAGTCCATCTGCGAGGCGCTGGACATCCCGCATGTCGAGGCCAGGGTCGACTTCGAGCCGACATTCAAGGAGTTCTCCATAAACCTGCACCCCTCGCAGGAGCACATGAACCATGCCTTCAAGGACGTCATGACCTTCCTCAACTGGACCAAAGTCGCCATCATATACGAGGAGGACTACGGTGAGAACGACAACTAATTAATACGTTTGTACAAATATTGTAACACAAGGTAAAAGCCAAAGACAGTTTTTAATATTGGTAAAATTTATTAAATCTAGCCAAACCTGTAACGTGGATAATACTGATTAATGTATTTGATAGATTGTTATTTTCTTATCTTTCCGAAACAAGTCAAAATATTTTAATCAACGAAAGGAGCAAACAAATGAAATTTGTAAATTAATAATTAAACATGAGTGTTGCAATTAATTTCGTTAATTGTTTAAAAACTAAGCTCTCGGTACCACTATGTTAAATACATATTAACTTCATTAATTTTTTGCATTAACCTCTACATTTAATGCAAAAAGATCGTTGATAAATATGATCAAATATTAAAGCTTAATTCTGTATTCATCGCTTAATAACAATAGTATTACACACTTTTTTCAATTAACAATGGGTTATTTAGGAGTGAAAGTAATATTGAAGTAATATTGGGTATTGAAAAAGTAATAGACGATTGAAATAGTAAGTAAGTAGAAATTGATTAAGTAACTTGAATAATTATACAATTTAAAAAGATTATGTAAGGGAATAAGAAGTAATATTTTAGGTCAAGACATGTTTATGTTTATCTCACCCCAAGGGCTTATTTCAAAATAAACGGATTTGGTGGTTCACCAAATCTGTTTTTTAACAATCTTAAGTTAGATTGTTCAAAACAGAAATTTTGGAAAATAATCAGGAAAACCATAGCATTTTCTAACAATTTATAATTTTTTAATTCCTTTGCTTGGTGAAAATCGCAGTAGTCATCTGGTTTAGTTACTTTAATAATTTAAAAAAGGTCTTACAGCAATCTATTTCTGGTATTTAGGCAGCTGTTTTTAAGTAATATCCAAACTAAATGACAAATTCATTTTTGTTACACCTACTTATTTCCAGGTTATAAAAGTAATCATGAAGTATAGTGATAACTATAGTGGTACTGTTTGTGCTATAAGCTAACTTTGTTTTAACAGCCAATATCGTGAACGCTAAAGGTCAGATGATATAAATGTCTCACTAAGGCATGGCCGTCAAGCATAGTTTAGCGCTCGCTAATGCACTTTTTAATAACCTCTTAGTTTTATCTACTATGAAGCTATGCTATTCTTTTGTGTTTTTATCCCTTATAAAATCTTTATTAAATTTTATCTTTAGAAGTGCTTCAGCAAGTTTATTTTGAAAAGTATTATTTTTCTAATACGTACTATACAACAAAACTCATTGAAGGTATATTCAAATGGCAGTGGGCTATCATCCTTGGATATGATAAAAAAATATATATTTAGCGATCACATTTTTTATAGAAAATAATTTGCCATCATTTTAAGAATAGATACATTTTATGAAATAAATACAAAATTTCTGTGGCATCTGCTTATTACTTTTTTGCATGGAATATTTTCTTATTAAAATATTGTAAATAGTGGCAGTTATGAAAATATTTGTATTTCTCTGCTTATGATGCATTACGTGTGATGTAGATTGCACGACTTAGGCTGCGCTGAAACGATGGGACATTAACTGGAAGAAAATACTAACTTAAAACCCGATACATTATACGGAGTGTAACTGAGAATGATTTGATATTTTACAGTACAAAACATAACATTTGCACAACTAAATATAATTGCTTAAACATTATATCCTTATTCAGATAAATTGTCCTTTTTCTTAATTATATTTTCATTATATCTTCTTCTTCATCCTATTATTATTTTATTATTCTTTTATTCCCTTGGGACATGGGATCTCTAAGGTATCTTCCTACCAAGGTTAAGCTTTTTCCCTGTAGGATTCAAAACAGGAATTAGCACTTCGTTATTCGCTTTAAGGTCTGCAGTATTCTTCTTGGAATTTTACTTATATATACATAGTTTACAAACATTTCTAACTATGCTTATTTCTGTATGTATATTCTCTTTCTCCAACAAGTGGTTCCATCCAGTAATGTGATGGATATAATGTAACGGAGTCCACACATCCATAAAAGGATTTTGAGTTCCTCAGAAAAAAAGCAAACAGCCTCTAATCGGCGAGAATGTTGCACCATATTAAGTACAGCATTACTAACAACTCGCAGTATGTTCAGGACTGTTCAAGCTCCAAGACCTGGTGAAGGCTCCGCCCGCGGCCCGTACCGAGATGTACATCAGGCAGGCCAACCCCTCCACCTACCGTCAGGTGTTGCGCGAGATACGGCAGAAGGAGATCTTCAAACTCATAGTCGACACCAATCCAAAGCACATGAGTCAGTTCTTCAGATCCGTAAGTATTCAAATTCTTCGCCAGAACAATTTTAATTAACAAAACAATAGGCTACGTTTAGTATAGTATTTCTATACCCCAACCTTGATGGTCTTAATATCAATCAAAAAAGGATCATTAAAAAATATATATGGCATTTCTGATTCGTTTCATCACAACTGCTGATCTTTGTAATGACAGAGATGTTGTTTTGAAGATTATTCGAACAATGTTTTGTTTATTTGCTTGGTTTACTGATATTGAACCGATAGTCAAAAGACACCCACAAAGGCAGAAAAGACCGTGTATTTGGAAACATTGGCTATATGGCCCACTCCACAGCTTGTAAGATAGGTTTAAATAGTTGTTTTCTGATATACGGTAGTTATTAAAAGCTTCTTTGCACGATCGTTCGGTCGCTTATCCACGTACTGGCTCCCCACTCTGATTCACTAATTGTCACGTTCATTGGGAATACTAAATGCCATTTTTTCTTTTGGTATATCAGAACTGCGGTTACAAAGTTTTTGGTCCCTGAACAAACGAGAGATAAGTCAGCGCATAATTAAACAAATCAGTCCATAACAAAGTAAATGTTACAGAGTGTATTGGTTGATTTAGAATATTTTCATGAAAGTTTCAGAGTAACTAACGAAACTCATATTGAATTTGTAGTGCATGTTCGGCCTTTTATATTGCACATTCAAACTTAAACGTAAAAACTTGTTTCGTTATTATCAGTTTTCATAGTTTGACTTTTCTTTGGATTCAAATAAGTCGCCCTTAGCTTTGCACCATTTTTTTAATTTTTTTTTTAATTATTTTAGGGTGTCCAGAAAAAACCTTTACAAACTTTTCCAGGTTATTGCGCACGTCAAAATAAGCCAAAAAGTTCCTGTAAACATATGTCCTAAAATGCTTCGTTAACCCGCTAGCCGCCATTTTGTTTTTTACACTAAATAATTTTTATTTCCGTAACGGATCATTGTATTAAGTTAATATTTGGCATGAACCTTCACTATAACAATACCCATTTTCAGTAAAAAAAATATTTTTTTCCAATGTGTATTTTCAAAATGGCGGCCATTTTAAAATTTTTAACTCAAATATCTCAAAAACGGTAAATTTTATAAAAATGTTACAAGAGACAAAAAAGTTGACGAATTGAATTATCTAAATATTGATACCAAGTTTGTAAGGATCCAACAACAAATAACGGAGTTATTGTGGTTTTCCTGCAGAAAAACACTGATTTTGCACTATGATTAATGCGAATTTAGGTTACTTTAAGAGAAAAATCTCAATTACTCCGTTATTTGTTGTCGGATCCTTACAAACTTGGTATCAATATTTAGATAATTTAATTCGTCAACTTTTTTGTCTCCTGTAACATTTTTATAAAACTTACCGTTTTTGAGATATTTGAGTTTAAAATTTTAAAATGGCCGCCATTTTGAAAATACACATTGGAAAAAAATATTTTTTTTACTGAAAATGGGTATTGTTATAATGAAGGTTCATGCCAAATATTAATTTAATACAATGATCCGTTACGGAAATAAAAATTATTTAGTGTAAAAAACAAAATGGCGGCTAGCGGGTTAACGAAGCATTTTAGAACATATGTTTACAGGAACTTTTTTGCTTATTTTGACGTGCGCAATAACCTGGAAAAGTTTGTAAAGGTTTTTTCTGGACACCCTGTATATATATATATATATATATATATATATATATATATATATATATATATAAATTAACCTGTGTTGTATGTCCGGAAATCCTTCCGGTATCCTGAAGACATAGAAAAACCTAATGGCGAACTGGAGCGTGGGCAACCCGGGGATCGAACGTGTAATTTCTTAAACCGGAGCCCAAGATGTTAAGAGTCATCTTCACCCCTGGGCCAGTAACCCATTGTTGCGCAGTCGACAATGTTAATCATACGGCTTTTATGCTAAAACATGGTCTTGTATTCCCCTGTTTCGGACGCCGTTTTTCAACCGATTTTCTTGAAATTTGGTAAGTGTTTAGTTGAATAGTTATATTAGGTTTCTCATACCTCGGAATTTTAAAAATTTAACAAATATTACTCTCTGTGACGTCGCAAAGTAACTCGATTTTCCTTAGTTAATATTTCAAAATTTAGTAAAATTTTCAAAATTTCGAGGTATGAGAAACCTAATATAAGTATTCAACTAAACACTTACCAACTTTCAAGAAAATCTGTTGAAAAACAACGTCCGAAACAGGGGAATACAAAACCATGTTTTAGCATAAAAGCTGTATGATTAACATTGCCGATTGCGCAACAATGGGCTACTGGCCCAGGGGTGAAGATGACTCTTAACCACTAAGCTAACGATACACCTAGATCGGAATTACTTTCAAAGAAGATTTAAAACAACAAATAATAAAATAAATCAATATCACTTGATAATCTATAAATATTTTATACGCTAAGGGGTTTTTTTTAAGAGAACTCCTAATACAATTTTCAACCGATTTCCATGTTTTTGGGGTCGTTGGATATCTGTAGTCTTTCCCGCCAAAAAATTATGACAACCAGACTTAAAATTAGGGCTCTATCCATTATTAAAATTTGAAATTTTCTCTTTAGAATAACATTGGGATTGGGTTGATCATTTCAAACATGCGTTAATGTACAGCTATAAATAAATGTAGTTTTGTTCCCTACTGATATTCACATTATTGGATTGGTCGGATGTCATTGATTTAGAACTAAATGTAACTTTTGTACTATATCAAATAAATTGCTCGTTTCGAGCAACTAGTAGTAAACTTGTATGTGATAAATATGACACTACACCAATAATTAAACATAATTTTAAAATGTAATGATTTAGAAGTAATTAGAAAACAAAAACTTATTATTTACTGCCAATCTGAAGTTGTATATGAATCTGAAATTAAGATAAAAACAATAGTGCATATTATTATAAGCAATTCACTTAATTTTAATGTTACTTTAAGAAGAAGTAATATTGAATAAAATTAATCTTCTCAGTTAGGAACGAAAAAATTCACCATTCATTTTTTAACTACACAATTATTTTTATTTGATAGCAATCACATACAACCAAGACTATTAATTACATTCTGGTAAAAATATTTTTAAATAACTTTCATTTTTATTTTATGTAATTACAGACAATATCAAATTTGAAAAGCTAAAATATATTGTTTCAAGATATGGGTTGCTTTGTGACTAGGCTTATGAGGTTAGGTAAAATAAACGTTGAGTCGCTATCAAATTAATGTAAACAGAGTTTTAATTATTCTGGAGAGTGACAAATTGAAACGCACAGCAGTTGCTAGTTAGATAAATTGACATTTATTTCATTGCAGTACTAATTGAACTTGAATTTAACATTTAAGGTCAGTACAAAAAAGGTATACATGTTTTCTAATTTTTAACGTACTTTCATTCAGATACTGCAGCTTCAAATGAACGATTACAGATATCACTACATGTTCACGACTTTCGTAAGTATTATTTTAGGTTAAGACTTTATTTATCAATAATATTAGTTATTCAGAAATATTGCATTGTATTTGCAACAAATTATCGTTTCCTTGCAAGTTAATAAACATAAAAATGAAAATGCCTGGTAAAAATATCATATATTAAATTCTTCTTCAGATTAATCAAATATTTATGACTTGATGATACAGTACAGGGTAGGGTCGTTATAGAGCATAGAACCGAAATAAAACCGCTTTTTCGGTCCAGTTCATGTCTCTTTCTTTGCAAATGCATCCGTTGTGAAACTACATCACCGTACCACGGTCTTATTCATTTACTACTGCCACAGAGTGTAAGGATTTTATGAGTTATGCAATTGGTCGTCCAAATAAAAAAATAATACAAAAAACTATACTAACATATTATTGCCATCAAGATATTCTAATATACGATCTTTAATATCTTAGAGAACACATATATCAGTGTCCCATTCTGTAGATATTCAATTCTCTGTGTATCATGCATAGTGGTTCTGTTTTCATTTGCATGGTAGCAATAACAAAAAAATAATGTAATAACGAAACAAAGAGTGAACAGCAACTACCAACAAATATATAATGAATAGCTTCTACCAAAAAAATCATGAATAGATACGGAACCCTTGTTCTGCCAATGGCACGTTAGATATTATACGACATATGGTCTTCCAGAGTCTTGAACTTGTACTCTAATCTTCATTCCCAAATCATTTACTACAATGTTGTTAGTGTAAATTATGTTGTCAGGACATAGAGACGTTTGATTTGGAGGACTTCAAGTACAACTCAGTGAACATCACGGCCTTCCGCGTGGTGGACGTGGAGGACACCAAGGTGGCCGAGACGCTGGAGCAGATGGAGAGGTTCCAACCCATCGGCCACGCCATCCTCAACCGCAGCGGTGTCATACAGGTAGGACTACACACAACACTGCTACATTCCATTGGAATTACAAAAAGAATCTGTAACTTCTCAGAGTTAAAGACAAGTACAACACCTTATATTCCGTTTTCCCTATAGAGTGCCAATAATAATGTAATATCGCTTCACCTGAAACTAGACGAAGGGAGCACTCATTAGGGAATATACTAAGATCTTATCTGCTCCACATCTGCAAATCCATGATTACCTACCCCATATGACGGGCCGATTGAGGTTCCGAAAACCACCATTGCGGACAGCATCCCAGTTGACAGACTCAAACTTTTCCATCCATAACGACTGGACTGTCTCCTGGGAATCTTTCCAAGGTCGGATTTACTTTCTGATTACTGCCCCGACTATAGCAGTAGGTGGTATGGACCTTCCTCGGAATCAGTGGACTTTACTCAATCAATTCCGCACTTTAGTAGAAAGATGTAATTATTATAAACACGAATGTGGAATGGCAGAAGATCAGTTATGCAATTGTGGTGCGGAGTTCCAGACTAAGACTCACACTGTCACAGAGTGCCCTTTGAGTGCATTCCCGGAAGGGCTGATGGGCTTGCATTGTGCAAGTGAAGCTGGGCTGCAATGGCTTAGCGCCCTGGACTTAGCTTTATAGGGAGATCATAAATGTTTATTTTAGTTTATTTTAAATGTACTGACGCAGGTGCTTTGCACTGCAGAACATCTTTTATTTATTTTATTATTGTTTTAAGTTGGTAGCTGGTTATGATAGCCAAACGATGTATATATATAGTGCCAATAATACAGGTAAGATATTTATTACAGGTAGGTTGTTTTATCTCTGATTCTGCCCAACATATGTATCCGGAAAAAGGAAGGCACAAGAAACCGACAAGAGCAACAAGAAAAAGAACACGCTACTTTATTTTATCAATATCTATTTTATCCTTCTTCTATTTCCAGTGCTTTCACATATGTAATATTTTTAATGTTTTATAGAAAAACAGTATAATCCCCGGTCTTGTTTTTATCTAACGACGAAATGTTATTAATAACATCATTAATTAATAGCCTAATGACAAATGGCAACAAGATCCACCTGCAAAATATACCAGCAGCTACGCCTAAATCGAACCGTCAAACTTTGAATTCAAAGGTGATCACTGTAACCACATAGTTATCCAGCCAGTTACAAAATTTCTTAGATGTACTGGACTCCACCGTGGCTCTCTACATGTACAGTCAATATTATTGTTATTATTCTTTTGGGATTCTCTTTTAGCTTGATAAACTAAACATCTTAAAAGCCTTAAGTTCTTAGATTTCTTCATCAAAGTACAACAAAGGTATTTCTTAAAAAAATTGATTACATAAAATTATTTTAAGCTGTGCTATTTTTTTGTAGCCAAGCTACAGTAATCAATGCCCAGTTTTATCACGGCAGTTTTTAATTTTAATTTATTGTATTATTTCCGGGGATCATCTTTAAAGACAAAGAATCAAGGAAGGATTGTGTTATTCTTAACATTACTGTACTTAACATTACTGTGTGTGGGGCAGGCCGAGCCGGCGCTAATGTACGACTCTGTGCACGTGTTCGCCAAGGGCCTCGCCGCGCTGGACCGCAGTCACGTGCTAAGGCCCGCCAATCTCTCCTGCGAGCTCGAGCAGCCCTGGGATGACGGGCTCAGCCTCTACAACTACATCAACTCCGTGAGTACATCAACATCTACTGTAGCGTGTGTATCAAGGGCCTCGCCTCGCTGGACCGCAGTCACGTGCTGAGGCCCGCCAATCTCTCCTGCGAGCTCGAGCAGCCCTGGGATGACGGGCTCAGCCTCTACAACTACATCAACTCCGTGAGTACATCAACATCTACTGTAGCGTGTGTATCAAGGGCCTCGCCTCGCTGGACCGCAGTCACGTGCTGAGGCCCGCCAATCTCTCCTGCGAGCTCGAGCAGCCTTGGGATGACGGGCTCAGCCTCTACAACTACATCAACTCCGTGAGTACATCAACATCTACTGTAGCGTGTGTATCAAGGGCCTCGCCTCGCTGGACCGCAGTCACGTGCTGAGGCCCGCCAATCTCTCCTGCGAGCTCGAGCAGCCCTGGGATGACGGGCTCAGCCTCTACAACTACATCAACTCCGTGAGTACATCAACATCTACTGTAGCGTGTGTATCAAGGGCCTCGCCTCGCTGGACCGCAGTTACGTGCTGAAGCCCGCCAATCTCTCCTGCGAGCTCGAGCAGCCTTGGGATGACGGGCTCAGCCTCTACAACTACATCAACTCCGTGAGTACATCAACATCTACTGTAGCGTGTGTATCAAGGGCCTCGCCGCGCTGGACCGCAGTCACGTGCTGAGGCCCGCCAATCTCTCCTGCGAGCTCGAGCAGCCTTGGGATGACGGGCTCAGCCTCTACATTGTTGATTGTGGAGTAATTGAAGGCAGTTATAAACTCGTAGTAGTAGTTAACTTCTAAACGGGTGCTTCTATTGACTTCAAGCTTCAGAGCAATTTGTGTTCGTGTGTGAAGAATTTAAGTCATACCAATGTTTTCCACGATTCCTTTTCTACTAAGCACCAAAATAAAGCTCAACTGAGTAGTTGCCAGTTTGATTATTCAATCCAAACGAACAGTTATCAAGCTTGGGAACAGCACAGGTGGAAATTTCAACGTATCTGCCACTACATTCAACATTATGGGTTATCGATGAATTTATTGTTGTAAGTTTTAAAAATTAATCTAAAAAAAATTTACTTAATGTAGCCCATAATTACAAAGAAATGCTGTATTTCTCATGAAGGAAAAACAATTCAGCCCCGAGAAAATGTTTAGGATTCATTCAGTACAACTAATTTTTATATTACTAAATCAGGCATCACTTCTAAAAAACTAATAAATCATTCAACTTTGTCTAAAGAAAACTTCATAAAACTTTTTTCCTCATTACTAAAAGAACGTAAGAAAAATTGTAAAATGCATATCATTTTAGGTTAATTACAATACAAATTTTAACGCCTACTATGGAAAAATATCCCATGCAGTAGCCCATGACCAGAAAAAATAAAAACTTTCTTTAATTTATTAAAATTAATTGAAAGAAAAAATTAAAAGAAGAGTAACAAATACAAAAAAAGTTAGTCAAAAGTTGCGTAGGATCTAATTTAAGTTGATGTTAACAGGCGGTAGTGAATGGCCTCACTGGGAGGATAGAGTTCAACGAAGGGAAGCGGAGTAATTTCAAACTGGATCTTTTAAAACTAAAGAAAGAAGAACTGCGAAAAGTCGGTCATTGGACGCCGGCCGAGGGGATCAACATCACCGACTCGACCGCATTCTACGAGAGCAGCGCCACCAACATCACCCTCGTCGTCATGACCAGAGAAGTGCGTCTAAATACAAGTGAAATATATTCTTCTTTTTATATTTATTCTAAATATTAGTTTATTCCTCTCCATGGAAAATACAAAGGTTACTTTCTTTAATTAGTGTATTATAAAAGGTTTTGTTAACAATTATTCACAAATATATAAAAAAGTAACCCACATGTTGATTCTACTAAGATTTAAAACTACTTACGATGAATATATATAACATGTACAAAACCTTGATACTTTAAAATGAAAATAATATTTTCGTAAAAATAATGTTCAAAATTAAAAATAAAAGGAAAATGGTTATACTGCAGAGGTGTTTTAAACACATTTTTAATTCGTACCTCTGGAAATAAAAGATCAACAAGTTCGTTTAAATTGTTAACTGATTTGTAATGTTAACAGTGTCCATAGAAAACTTCAAAGAAAATTTCACATTTTTGTTTTAGATTATATCATTAAGTACCAGGTTAACCGAGCCTTGCTCGTTGGTTTTAATTCAGTTTTTATATAGTACCATGGTAATAAAGCTATTAAATTTCCACCAACAACCAACAATACCTCTTTACAGTTAACAGCTGATTCAAAGGGTCTGCTTAACATTACTGTTCCTTTATTTTTGTATACATTTCGTTGTTATTTCGTTGCCAAAATAGCAACCCATAAGACCAATGTTAAAAAATACGATTTTTAAACTTAAATATAGACCAAATTCGATTTTTCCTGCGATTGAGGATGTTTCTAAACTTATTTTGGGCCAAAACACTCTTAAATGTAAAGTTTAAGCCAAATCAGACCACTAGATTTCGAGATCGTGGAACACACATCCCTTCAGTCATTGCTCGTATTATAGTATAGGATTAATCCGTTAATACCGTCTACAACGTCAGAAGCAAGATTGTCGTATGTTCTCAATTATATAAAGCATCTTGATTGACAATTTGTTCTGATGTCAATAGCTTTGGACACTTGTAAACGATTGTTTCATAACACAAAATCCTCTCTTGTATTAAGAGGTAGACATGATTATTGAAACTGATAAAAATACAAAAAAGTTTATATTTGAAGTAATAAAAGTGAAAACAAAACTATTTTAGTTATTCTTTTATGTATAACAAAGTACAATAGATTTGAAACATGCACACTAAACTATTGAACATCATTGAAATATTGAACGTAATACTATAACTTTAATTAAGATTAAGGGCTATTTTTGTACAAGTATTCCATGGCATTTGAATCTATTATTCACTTTATTTTTTCCAATTCAACACGTATGACACAACTGTGAACCTATAAAATTGGAACCGTATGACCGGAAATGTAGGTTAAAGGCAAAACATATAAGATAGGTGTTGTAGGGCAGCAGATGCTGGGGTCTGGTAGTCGGCCCACGTGAATATAACTGTATGGCCCGCACGTGCTCCCCATACCCGCTACAGACCACCACTTTCCTTTTATGGCCCGGCCGTTGATAAATCCGTAGTGCACGGTGCTTTAGCCAACCTAGGCACTCTTAACATACACTTGCCAAATTTTTATTCGTTGATTTTTGTAGTTTTTAATTTGTGAAGCTCTCTGTAAAAGATTTAGTTTTAACACTTTAACTACCATACGATTTTATATTAATCTAAAAAAATACTTTTATGTTAAATTTTCTCAAACCTCTTAACTATTAGTTATTATAAAGTCCTGGACAAATTTCTATTTTCAGAGTTTTTTCTTTTAGCATTTTTGTAAGTATAACCCTCTTAAATAACTTTGCGGGTTGTTTCTGAATTTGTTCTTGAATTTGTTTACTTATACACGAAAAACTACAACTCTTTGCAAGAAGGCGCGAAACATTTTAGGATTGTTTATTAGAAAGGACGGTACTTGTGATGTTTCTAATATCGAAGACAAATACATAGCCGGTATGGCTATGTTGAGCCGTTCTAGGTTAAGTTCAATCCTAAGGAAATAGAATGTCTCTAAATTTTATTTTGCCAAGATTTACAGATTATTACCTATGGTTTAAAAACTAACTTATACATTAGATTAAGTAGTTTACTACATTCTTAGTCTGTAACATTAAAGAATAAATTTTGAAATAATAAACTATAAGTAGGAAAAATAACAATTCGTAATATTTTTTACAATAATATTTGATAAATTGAAAATATAGTGATTCTGTATCATTTTTATTCGTGAACAATGAATATTCATTCATCTACCAAGGAGAAAGTTATCGTGATTGTTAACTAAAATGAATAACGGTTTGAACCAACTCGCATGGTTGTTTATCTTATCACACTATTGTTTCCAGATAAACTGCATCATTAACAGTTATAGTCGCTGAGTTTACTACGGCTTTTTGGTGAAATTTTCGTTGCAAAAATATTGTGTACAGTATAATATCTAATAACTTAAATGTTTGTGTGATATTAAAAAAAAAACTTCTATAATTAACAAACACTCATTGTAAAGGGTTTGTCTGTGTAATTGTGTATTAATTTACTGTTGTAATTGCACGTTTAGAGACATTTTTACAAGCTAATTTAAATTTGTAAGTGCATTATTATTACACAAAAATACAATTATTATGATGTAGGAGCATTTAAAATACAAAATGTGTAACAGTAAAAAATGAAAAAAATAATGGCTGGTATTATAAAAAGAGTACACCGAACGAACTTTAATTGAGGTAGCACTAAGAGCTTTTAATAAAAAGAGTCTAGACTACACTTCCGCCCGGTCTGTGTCGCTTCCCCATCACAGTTATACGTTTTAATTGTCGGTGTTCTTTATTCGTATGCGTTATGGGGTTTCATGACACTGAATAGTTGATGGGAACATTCTTCTCGCGAAGAGAAAAATTTCTGTTTACGAGTGAAAATGGTTTATTAGTTTTAAGTCTAAAATAATTTGCAGTTGTTTATCCATATAAAAACAAATTATTATTTTTTATCCTCAATATAATTATAATCTATATTTTACATTTTTATAGACATTAGCTTTACATTTTCATTGGATGATTTTTTTTACTAGTTGGCCAGTAAAATAGTTTTATATATTGTTGATGTTTGATTTAGACCAAAATTTGACTCAAGTAGAACTTTAAACCTTCCGGATTAAATGAGTCAGTTATGAAGGAGCATTAAAAATACATGTATATGATGAAAAACTATTTATCAGAATTATTATTATTTTCCTTGATTCATTATAACCACTCCTGAAAATTTACGGCTGTGACGAAATGATAAGGAAAGCAATACCCCTAGTATATTGCAATACTTCACTTAACACTCTGAGAAAATTTAAAAAAAAATTCGTTTGTAGGATTTTAATAAATTTAATATTTATAGTATTGCGGACAATTGGATTTGGAGGTAATTTCATCTTCATTTGACTATGAATTACTAGATTCATATAATTATGATTTTATTTAATCATACAGAGATTCTCCTACTCGCAGCACTTAACTGTAAAACCAAAATAAATGCAACCTAACGAAAGATGAATGTCGGGAGTTATTTAGTTTAAAGCTTTTTTAATGCAATTTTTAAGTTGAGTACGATCAGATGCCATTTCTAAACCAGTTACTTCTTTAATGTGTTTTTCGTGTCATTGTTTTCTGCTAATTAATACTTTGAATTTGCCCGTTCGTATCAATAGATGATTATTCTAAAGAATAATTTACTGACTTAACAAGAGCCGCCCGTCTACTAAGGAGGTGAAAAATAAGTGTGTTAAAATAGTATTTAAGGCCTAAAACTATATTCAAAGTTTCGTTGGTCTATTTTAAAAAATTAAACAGGTATACCCATCCTTGTTAAACAACTTTATTTTATACTAAAATTACTATTATTAATGGTGTTTTCATCGGGTTGAATCACTTGGTTTGGTCGCAGGAGAAGCCGTACGTGATGGTGAAGGAGGACAAGAACTTGACGGGTAACGCTCGGTTCGAGGGGTTCTGCATCGACCTGCTCAAGTGGATCGCCACGCAGGTGGGGTTCCACTACGCCATCCGGCTCGTCCCCGACCACATGTACGGCGTGTACGACCCCGAGTCCAAGGAATGGAACGGCATCGTGCGCGAGCTCATGGAGAAGGTCAGTCGACCACCGCATCGGTCACCTGACTAAAGTTATTAATCGCATGCAATACGTGATGGTTGTAAACGAACTACCCGATTCAGAGTGCCGCATAACTTCATTGAAGTACTTTCACAAGATGACATTTTTTCTAGTATTTTGTATGGTTTATAGTATACAACATGAGCGCCACTCGTTTTATTTTTTAGATCGAACAGACAATACATTACTCCCTTCGTACTCGTCAACATAGTATTTTAACTGGATTGGAACAGTCAAATTAACAGCGTTGGGAACAATCCGCTAGGATCAGCGTCCCCTTTTTCTAGTATAAAAACTTAACCGCTATTATTACTTGTGGGATTATATTTTTGCATTACAACTATATACTGACATGGTTATTGAAAGACCGACTTTTTCTTTTAAACGTAAGGAGGGCGAAAGATAGTACTCACACCAATTAAATCAAATGCGCAAAACACTTGATAATTCTACCTTCCAGAATTTTTCATCAGGTAGGAATTTATATATATATATAGCAACTGTTAACTTGCTACCCATTTATGGCTTGCCATCTTTGACAAAGTGCTTGTAAGAACATATTTTGTAAATACACATGACATGGATTATTTAATAGTTGGACTTTTTTATATGTGCCATAAATGAACACATCTGTTCCATTGATTTATTTCAAATTTACAGGACATTTTGTTTATATAAATGGTTTTTTAAAATTAAAACAGAATTCTTCAAAATACTAATCACTAATAAACTGTCAATTTTCTTCTGAATTTTGAAATCTTGCCTACATTTTACGTAATTTTTATTTAATGTTCCCCTGGAACCAAACAGAAGACCAATTACATTAATTATTTTGACTCCATATTTCACTTCAAATTAAGGTTTTGTTGGCAAATAAATATTTTTCTTTTCCTGGTCGACTTCGTCAGGTCAACCTATATTGTTTAATATAGGTTAAAGGGCTCTGTAAATCGGGTAGTTATACATTTATTTACTACTTCATCTTCATTGCTTGTTTTTAGTAGTTCTCTTCAGCTTTTATTATCCAAATCGGACCGGTAAGTAATCACTGAAATTTCCCGTGTTCTTCATGTATGTTTTATTTTAACGACTGACGTGAGATTTGTGTTTGGGTTCATTGCAAAAAATCAACAGTGATTTTTGTTTTTGGGTAATTTTTTCAAGTAAACATTGAAAATTGACATTCAAAAACTAGTTACAAAAATTTAAATCATTGTAAAGCTGAAAATTAAAGCACAAAACCTAGTACTAACCAAATCAGCATAGGTAGAAATTCAACCATATATAAGTATACCATCGATGATTTTACTGTTAAATAAATAAAAGGGCCTATGCACTCAGCTTAATGTAAATAAGAGGAAAGAAATAACTGACAGTAAACCAATTAAAATATGACTTAATATCTTTGTACACAATACATTAGTATTCTTTACATTTTCCTCAAAACAAAAGGTAAGGGAACCTCTGTAAATATATTTAAAAGTGTGTATAATGTGTCACTTTCCAAAAACGATATGCTGATTGTTTTATTGAATAAAAACTGAGGTAGGTTCATGTAAAACACACGAACAGTCAATATATTACTTTATCCTTCATTGTGTGAACATTTATGGAGATTCTTCAATAAAAATTGATATTATGTTACAAAACTGTTAATTATCAATACAGACATTTTCTTGATAAACCTTGATGTTTTCCAGAGAGCGGACCTGGCAGTGGCTTCAATGACAATAAACTATGCAAGAGAGAGCGTGATCGATTTCACGAAACCGTTCATGAACCTGGGTATCGGGATCCTCTTCAAGGTACGGCTCACTTCACCCCCTCGACCCTGCTGCATCTTGATACAGGTCCACTTTCCGCGGCGCGGTAGGGCTTTTCAATTAACTCTCACCCAGGATACACTTTGTTATGAGAACAATGCACCTTCCTTTACGTAAGCATTTTCTCGGATAGTTCACTCAGTCTTTTAGCAACACTATAAAAAATATTGTCGTCAAAGTTTATTTATAAAGCTATGAAAATATATTTTTATTTCAATTAAATTGTACAAATTGGATATCCTCAAAAGCTGTCTCTCACGATAAACTTCGACCATTGTTGGAAACTTATCATGTAAAAATAAAACTTTCAGTGAGGATAAAACATAAGTTTCCGCAATGCTATAAATGATTACTTAATAAGCTAATTAAGGTCCTAATTTCTTTATGCAAATAACATTAATAATGTTATACTGTGCAAGAAAGTTGAACGAATTCTTTTCCAGATTCACTTCGACAAAGTTTGACACCTCCTTGTTGACAGGTCATGCGTTTTTGTTGTCAACCAAACAAATAGTTTAATTTAGATTCCTCTCCTAACATCTTTTTACTCCTAAATTAGACTTAGTTTATAAAGTAACCACTACAAAACTTAAGGGACTTTACCTGATATATTGAAAATAGACAATCAGCAAAGAATTGCTAGTGTTGAGATTGTTGTCCCATTTCCAAAGCCTTGCAACAAATTTTTATCAGACCACACGAAGGGTCATTAACTTATTATCTATTATTATAAATATTTTTGATTGGGGCTATTAATTTGTATTTAATTTATTTGTAAAGTATTTATTGTGAACTTGTAAAGCTTTCTATACATGCAGATACTTTTAGAGATGTCCGAAATTTTACCAAAGCGAACGAAACAACAAAAAAGTAGTATCTTATCCACTTTTCTTTGTTTCATCAATTTATTAGTAGTAGTTCAGTGTTTATAGTTAACTCAACAGAAGTTTACTTATTATAACACTTTCACTTAGAAAATAATCAATATAAAACATAAAATCCAACCAAGGACCTTAGTTTGCGGAACGGTTGGCATAGTGTATAGATTGTTGGTTACTTGTAGGTGCCAACTTCCCAACCCACACGGCTGTTCTCTTTTATGAACCCGCTGGCGGTGGAGATCTGGCTGTACGTGTTGGCGGCCTATCTGCTCGTCAGCTTCACGTTGTTCGTCATGGCACGGTTCTCTCCGTACGAGTGGAACAACCCCCACCCTTGTCTAGCCGAGAGCGATGTCGTGGAGAATCAGTTCTCTGTCTCCAACAGTTTCTGGTTCATCACAGGAACCTTCCTTAGACAGGGATCGGGCTTGAATCCAAAGGTGACATTTTCAACTTCTGCATGACTTAGGAAGCTGCCATGAATGTTCTCTGTGCATGACGTCTTGTTGCATCGACTGTACCGCTGTTGATTTTTATTGACAATTTTCTTTTCAGATTGATACTAAAGGAAAACTCACTAGACTTTTACCAATCTGAAAACAATTGTCAAAGCAATAACTTGACTGACGGTTTATTTTTACTTGTAAATAGGTTTAAATAACACCAATGCCTACATTGCAAAACGACTAAGATAAATTCAGATTATCCTTATCCACAATCCTTTTTTATACGGTATGAACTAAAAGTGAACTTCAAGAGTTATGATTTTCTTTTACAAGAATCAATTTAAATAAAACTTACTTCAAACTACCAAAACCGCTTTCAAGATTTTTGCTCCATTGAAATTGTTTTTAGATTGTAAAGTTCCGTGTTTAAGTTTTTTTACACACATTACTGATTGCCTTATCCACTTGTTATCCAAGGCATCAGAGAGCATGCCCAACCGGCTGTTCTCGTTCATGAACCCACTAGCGGTGGAGATCTGGTTCTACATGTTGGGCGCGTACGTGTTGGTATCCCTCACCATCTGGGTGGTGGCACGGTTCTCCCCTTACGAGTGGTACCAACCCACGGTCTGCGACTCGTGCGCGCTCTGGGAGCTGGAGCACGGACAAGAGCTGAGGTGCGAGCACGACCAGCTGCACAACCAGGGGTACGATCACGTCCACGACCACGACCATGAGCACGATCATGAGCACGACCATGAGCACGACCATGACCACGACCACGACCACTTTCACGACCATGGACACGATCACGGGCACGACCATCACCACCACGACGACGATCACGACAACGAACTGGTGGCCTCCCTGCTGGTCGTGGAGAATGACTTCACTCTGGCTAACAGTTTCTGGTTCACAATTGGAACACTCATGCAACAAGGCTCCGATCTCAACCCGAAGGTACCATAGAGTCCACAACTAATGCAATAGATGAAATGTTTTGGAAAGAGGATGTACCGTATTCCATCAGCAAACTCATTGTCAGTTTCTACCTTAAATGGTTACGGATAAAACATCTTTCCTAAACAAATCACCTACAGTTGATTTTTTTTTAATTTAAAAGCACCAAGCTTAGATCTGCATGTTTGTTTACTTCACAGCCGCATGCTTGTACCTTAGTTTCTTTAAGCACCTTGCAATTTTTAATCATCGTATGTTTTTATTTAAACAATGATAATTAAGATGTATGATTTTTTTATCTGGCTATCCAAACGGTTAGCCTCTTGGACTTCAGTTTAACAGATGACAGGGGTTCGATTCCCCTAATGGCCACAAATATTGCATTGATTTGGACAGGTCTCCCTAAAAGTGTTAACTGTACATGGTATAATCTCGTTAACAAAAATACATGTGGCGTACACAATTAAAATAAATAGTATTAAAGACCGTACTATCCCAAATATGTTGCATGATATTTGTTGTTGAAATTTTAATTCTACATGCATACTTTAAGGCGATTCCCGTACAAAATTCAAAATTTATTTATACTTGAAATATGATATAAGTTTTAATTCCTCCATAAATACAAATTTGTCTAAAAATTTAATTTAAACTTTGTCATAAATTAAAAATTAAATAATGCTCTAGTTGCAAACGGCAAGATAGTATAGTTATAAAATTATCCAAATTGCATGTGTTTACGAATACAATGTGTTGCATGAAAAAGCTTGGTGCTTTATTTCTTAAATGGATTCTATGGTACAGCAAACGGTAGTATAACATTCATGGCAGTATCTAAGTTTGTTATTCCATGTAGTAACAAAAAGTTAATTTTTATTTATTGATTAAGTATAAATTATGTTATTAGATACCTAATTATTTTCTACCCATCCCTGTACCAATACTATCGTAAAGTTTTCATTAGTTTATTTAATTTAACTTTTTACTAAGTTTCAGCATACATTTTTTTACATACTATCGTTTTCTACATAATACAATTTTACGAAGGAAGCCAAAATATTTCTCTGGATTGATTGTTGAAATAGAACAATGATAGTTTTATATTCTAGTTCTGCTTTATGATTTACTGCTTTGCTTGTCCCCCGCCCTCAGGCGACGTCGACGCGCATCGTGGGAGGCATCTGGTGGTTCTTCACTCTGATCATCATCTCGTCCTACACGGCCAACCTGGCGGCCTTCCTCACCGTCGAGCGGATGATCACCCCCATCGAGAACGCCGCCGATCTGTCCGAGCAGACCGAGATCTCCTACGGCACGCTGGAGGGCGGCTCCACCATGACCTTCTTCAGGGTAACCATCTCGTTTTATTATTTATAATTTATTTCTTTACTTACAACGGCTCAGTCACAAATAAAAAGAATAAGACGTCCATAAATTTATAATGCATCAATTATTCTATGACTGATCAAAATTGTTACTTAAACCTCAATTCACCTGGTATTGCGATGCGCAGCATAATCATATTGGGTTAACATTTCAGAGATGATTGCTTCTATTCTGCCTCTAAAATGTGTCCTTACTATCAACAGCTGTTTTAGTTGCCCTAAAGATACCCAAAGTTAAAATGGAAAAAAAATAGCTTTAACTACCCGTGCCATTCGGGATAAATATATACTTAAAATATAAAACCTCATTGAAAAACTACGATGTGAGACAAATTTTGTAACGCCTAAATGTTAAAATTTTTAATTAAATAAGGGGAGAAGTGCGTTCGTACAAAATAAAAAACGGTTCAGAAGTATTATATATAAGGATACAACAAGTGAACGAAATTCCCTAAACAAAGGGAGGGGAACGTCAAATAAAAGAACACGATAAACATATGACAAAATATAGTACAAAATAAACGGACAAATACTTTATTATTAAACGTCTAACAAGCAAAGTGAATGGTAATCAATTACAAGTACTAAAAGAGCAGGAATAAAATTAACGAGTAGCAAAGTATACAGGGAAAAAGCAAAATTGACAAGAAACTTTAACATTCATACTACAACAAAATATAAATCAATGAAGATTTGACAACTGTGATTCATATTAAATATAGGAAAAGAAAATATACTTCCACGATTTGTTCAATCTAAAATAAAAACTCTATCTCAAGAGTATTTAGAAATACCCATTTATTGAATAGTTCTTAATGTATATCTGTATCACTATGCACTTTATAGGATGAACTAGTGCATCCTTAGTTTAAATTTTAAAAAACATCAACGATTTTTTTTAGTTTTAAAAGTTTAAGGTCCACACAACCAGACCAGTTCATTTTAATAATTTATGGTTATGGCCTGGCCTCGTAGACAGCTTTTATTTTCCTGAAACGCAATGATTTACCATGCGAGCCTAGGTTGGTTGTCAACTGCACCGGGACCATTTGTGGTGGTGTTTTTATTATCAAGCTTCAACTCTCTACTCTAGTCTGGTAGCCCGTAGCTCACTTCCATTAACCTATACTGGAAATAAATTACAAATACTTTTAATTCAAAACTCATTTAAAAAATTTACTAAGCGCAGAAACATATAGATTTTTTCATAAAAATTTTTGTGTCGCATAATAGCAATAATTTAGTCGCATGATAGCAATCTGATTGAGAGTGCAGTAACGCGAAAATTAATTAATTCTCCTTTGAATTAATTCAAATTAAAATGAGTTAATTTGTTAGGTAAAAAAGTCATAATTCCTTTTAGGGAATGGTTAAAAACATCATACTAAGTTATTTACTTTTATTGTATTATTTATTTGGAGTTCTAAACAACGACTGAAATATTACTTATGGAGAAACTACTACTCTTTTAACATACTTCCCATAACAAATTCGAATCTAAAAATTAGTTGCTTAGTCTTGAAATAAGTAAAGTATATTAAGTCTTTAAACAATTAATTGAATAAATTTCTTCTAAATATTCAATTTTTGCCTCTTTACAAAAAGCAAAATATAAATATGTGACTGAAATTTTCTATACGACGAATTGGTCGCAGTAAAAGTTATGAATTTAATAATGTTACTTTTATATCAAACTGAAATGTATTTTGATTCGTACTTAACTAATCATTATGGTTATATAAAGCGGTGTCTAGCCTTTATTTTTTCACTATCGCACAATCACGCTGATTTTCGTCAGTATGGATGTATAATGAAAAAAACTAAACTCCTTATCTACTTTATATTACTTTTAGGTGCTCATACATGATGTTTAATTATATTCAGCTGTTCTAAATTTTAACACTATGAGCATCGTGACATGACACATTTAATTGACACATGACTGTGTAACATTTAATTTTAAAGAGAGGAAAGTTGTACAATAATTACTTCAACTATATTTAATAGGACTTGTTGGAATTAAGAAAAATATCATATAAAATTTACTTACCAAAAAGGATGAACTAAATATTTTTGAAATATTGAAAGAACACCTATCTTTCAGACTTAAGAAGTTGGTGAGATACAGCCAAATTTAATAGGACCGATCTTGTAGAGTGTCCAATTCCTGACTAACGATTTTTTCTCAGAATTGAGGTATGACGTCTCGTTCCAAAAATACAGCGAAAACACAAAAACCTATTCTACATATTCAGGTTACCGATTTCCACCCTTATTATTACATTTTTTGGGGGGGGAGAGGGGGGAAATTGGAAATTTTTGAAATGGGTAATTGTTGGTTTTCAGAGTTTTCCCATGGGTTTAGGTCGAAATCCAACTGTGTGCCAAATTTCAATTTTATAGCTCAATTCCGAGTGGTCTAGAGTTTTGATTCTTGTCAATGAGTGGGTTCCGCCTCCATGTCCCTTTAGGGGTTGCCCCAAATTCGTTAAACGCTCTGAGAGTCTTATGTACTGAACAGGCTAGTTGAGGCCTCCACCCCATGATATTTTTGTTTTCGCTACATTTTCAATATAAAATATGAGGGTAAAATCGTATATCAGAAACGTACTCAGGAAACATGACCTGCATCATATGAATAGCAAACATTAACTCCATAAGTTAAATATGGCTTACGTTAATATGAATACAAACATGACTACATTAAAATAATCGGTCGTCAATCACGTGGGTCTCATTGTTGTTTTACGCTGTTGAAACGATGTAAATCGTGCAGAGTTCACACTCCATTAAACGGCCACAATGCCGCAGACTCTCCGCTATATTTGTATTGATGGCGATGTTTTGTCACTTGACGGTTTTATCATGTTGGATCTCTATAACGTCATGCACAACCACATTTAACAATTGTTTTCGACGTCATACAACGTATTATTTAGTCATGATTATTGTTCTTATGCACTGGTCTATATTGTCAATTAAATCTGGATAAAATTCATGATATTTATTGTGTTTTCTTTGCTCTATTTTTAATTTGTTACTGAGTGACAAATTTTATCTAACCACTTGAAAATATGAGGAAATCTTTTTCATTTGAAAGCTGGATTATCTTATTATTAACAGAAATTATTCGATAGTAATAATGGAGTTTGTTATCAGCTATTCAAATTTATTGTACGAAATATCGATGATTTCTGTAAATTAAAATGTAAATTTTAAGTCGAATATCGGTTGAACGATTATCCTTATGATGTTTTTTTTAATAATTTAAAAATTAAAGGAAAACATAACCACATCAGGAATGAAACTCATTTCTGTTATGAAGATGTTTGTTTAAGAAAAATAGACACAATAAAGATGAAACTGTATTCAAACCAGATAACACACACACACACATTAACAAGCTACAAGACACGTGCAATACGCAATGGCTAAAACTATTATATGGCCTGAAACTTTGCTTTGGCCTCGTTCAAAGTAATGGGTGAGGATATTTTGTCATTAAAATAATTTAACGTTATGTAATCAATTTTAACGATGAAGGCTATTACAAGAGTATCTATAACTTTGATTGGCTGGAACTAGGTACCTTAATCAATTATTCTACAGATATTAAAAACAGTTACACCACTAAACCAGTAACATTTCATAACTGTTGCTTATTTTCATTTTTATACCAAGGATTCCAAGATCGGCATTTACCAGAAGATGTGGAGATACATGGAGAGCAAGCGGCCGTCGGTGTTCGTGTCCTCGTACGAGGAAGGGGTGAAGCGAGTGCTGGAGGGCAACTACGCGTTCCTCATGGAGTCGACCATGCTGGACTACGCTGTACAGCGAGACTGCAACCTCACGCAGATCGGGGGCCTGCTCGACTCTAAAGGATATGGAATAGCTACGCCTAAAGGTAATAGGATATAGCATGCAATATTCTTTGAAAGAGACTACAGTTTTAATTCATTAGTGGCATAAGTTTTCATAGGTTTAATAATCGAACATACGTATTTTCAAACAAGACCCGTTTATGAAAAGACAATGTTTTCGCCTTATAAAATAGGCTATAAAGTTTTAGCTCCATAAAAGATGGGTGTTTAACTTGCGTGGAGCAAGTTTTTTTTTATTTTAGTTTTTTATAAATCAGAGGAACTTCTAGCTGACAGTAGGCCTATCTTATCCACGTGTGAAGAATTCGTGTACTTCGTGTGTAAAGTGATTCCCTTCAGTAATATTCTAGGGCCTAGAGTATTACTGAAGCCATTCAAAAATCGAAGAGTGTTTATATTGATTGTTATGACATAAGCATGGTCACTCTGGGCAATAACGTCAAATGATTATCAGTGATCATATATTCAGTGTAGAGGTAAAAAGATTATTAAAATAATGTGCAGATCGCAAGACATTTTCGGAACTCTGAGACAAGGCAGGCGTGATTTTCCTTGTTTGATTTTTCTACTATTTCGGTTTTTCTACCAAACATATCTGAGCCGACCCATGTCAATTTTGCTCTCTGAGAATAAATTCAATTTATGTTGCAAGTAAATGTACATGCCAATATTAATACATTTCCCCCAATAATTATTGTTGGATATTTAGGTTAAACATGAGTATACTAATCAAATATCATTTCGTAAACCCTTTACGGATTGGAAATAAGTGGGCCTACGTTGGATGGCCAAGTCTAAAATTCCAGGCTATCAAACATAAAAATAAAATCATATTTCCAACATTAAAAATGCAATAACTCCCGATATATTCTTCCTTTTGCGATATGGATTATGTCACATGGCTAAGCTTTTGACTATGATATATGATACAAAATATGCCTGTGTGAGTTCCTAAACAACTTCCCTTAGGGACGTCTCCTAAAGAAGCCTTTGCAAAAAATTCTTCTAGCTATATTATACTACTCATAATTTCAGAGGGCTTTACATTTTAAAAGTTTTGCCAAAAACCTTATGTCGGAAGTTATTGATTTTTTTGCCAACATGATTTTAATGAATGCCATTTTCGACTCGGTTATCATTTTAAGGTCGGGTTTGAGGCATTGCACCCAAGGTCTCTAACCTTTAATATGATATGCTTTGACCTAGGCTTACATTTAAGATTTTCTTCTTACTCACTGTATCCATTCTTTATGAAGAGGTAAAAACAAACATATCAGAAAATGGTATTTATAAGTTACACATACGCATGTACGAAGTTTCATTACCTAGGCTAAAGCAGTTAAAATACTATTGAATCATTCCACTGGTACAACACAGAACCCTATTTTCTATTTTTAAATCTAAAAAACCATTGATAATATAAAAATTTACATATTATATAAAGCAATTCAAAAGTTCATTTACCTTTGGCCTCAAATCCCAAACAAGTCGGATATCGTTAACACCGCCAATAATCGTTACAACAGCTGTAGCTGTAGCTGTTACCATTAAACAGATTCATCACCCGGCTGAGACCAATTGTTGTTCAACTGTGGGCAACAATGTCTATAGCCCTACACAACTACATTCGCTTTGGTTTCAACCCCGTTTTATCATTCAATCACACCTAATGTGCTTTAATCTACGATACAATGGACGATAGTGCTACATTTGATTAAAATAAATAAAGGAAAAACTAATGGATTAGAACGAGATAAATAAACACCGTCAAACTAGATATATTTGATTTGCTTGGTTGTGATTAAAATTCGCAATTGTCCTTAGTTTTACGTTCTATAGCCCTCCAAAATATCAACCTTTTTATTACTAACCACAAATATTTTAAATTATACTAAAATTAGTGTAAAATTTTTTAAATAATCTGTTAAAGTTTGTTAGATTTTTATCCCCACTTTCAGTTTATCAAATCACTCCAGGAATTTATGTTTTTAATTAGGAATTTAATTTATTCAGTGGTAGTGATTGAAAAAAGGAAAACGTTAAACCAAAATAATAGAGACAGAAGTTAATGGTATACATAGAAAATTTTAATTAATTTAAGTTATTAAATTCGTGGACCACAGTTATTAAGCGGGTACAACGAATCATTACAGATTAGTAATAGCAAATTTAATTATTTTATTTAATTACAACCATTGGCCATGTGACTGCTTCAGGCTCACCGTGGAGGGACAAGATATCGCTCGCAATCCTGGAGCTGCAGGAGAAAGGCGTTATCCAAATCCTGTACGACAAGTGGTGGAAGAACACTGGCGACGTTTGCAACAGAGATGACAAGAACAAGGAGTCGAAAGCGAACGCCCTGGGGGTCGAGAATATCGGTGAGATGTCACAAAGCCACGCTTGTCTCTACTCGCTGCTTTATTTATCTCAAAACGATTTCAAACCCGTTTTACAGTTCTTATATAAAAACATTAATGCGTAGGAAAATGGTTCTTTGCCATCCTTCAACTGTAGTTTTAAAATCGTATGTACCTCTGGAAAATAATTATGTATGGCGTAATTTTGTCAAAATAATTACGATATTTGGGATAGTAAGAGTTAATTCTGTTCTTTCAGTTAAACATATTACTCCGATTTTATGTAAAAATATTTGAATATAAAATAAACCGAATATTAAATATTACTTGCATAAAGGAAAAACAGAAAATGAATTTGTGCGACCATTCTAAAACAATTTATTACTCGATTCAGTAAGAGTAAATATTCAATTCTTAAAAAATAAACAAAGCAAATTATTATACTTACGATTACTCAGTTAGTTGTTTTACGATGATAACTGAAATAGTTGGTATTTTTAACAACCGTGTCTGAATAAACTCGTAAAAATAAATACTTTTTTCCAGGTGGAGTTTTTGTGGTCCTTCTTTGCGGCCTTGCTCTCGCAATTTTAGTAGCAATCCTAGAATTTTGCTGGAACTCGAAAAAGAACGCCCAGACTGACAGGGTAAGCTCCCTAAATAAAGTATGGTTTATATTGTGTAAATATGTCTCATAGTAAAAGTATAAGAATATTTTACTGCTAATAATTCAGGGACATGTAAAGCACGGTTGGCTTAGTAATTGCTTCAACCTTCCTATACAGCTGTCAAAGTACAACACATATTAAACAACGTGCAATGTTAAAATATTATATCTACAATGAACACGTGGAAAATATATTCTTTAGTCACCCCAGGGTGGACAGGTACATACTTCATATTCGAAAACATTTAGTTATAACGATAACTCTTTTTCGATCACTTACGACACGCGCTCTTTTTTGTTTAAAAATACACTGTAGTATGTTATCTTTAAATCCTGAATCTAATTCACATTTTTCGTAGATAAATTCTACCAAGATTTTATTTCATTATCATAAGTTTATATGCTTATTCTAAAAGACCATTAATAATATTTTTTCATTCAAAATACACTAAAACATTGCATATAAAAGATATACCAACACAAAATTTACTCGAAAATATAATTCAATTCCAAAAACTATATTTCTCGTAGTATATGTACCTTCTACATTCACCCAGAAAGGATATTTACCTTCAAATAGATGTTTATATTCAAATAGATATTACCAGGGCCTTTATGAAAAATGTCTGGTTTAGTGAAGCATATGTCTGATTGAAAGAGGGTGTAATCAAGGCTTAGCTTCAAAGGTTCTGTAACAGCAAAGGTAAAAGACCTAACGTAATCATGATTTGATTACCATATCTTAGGTTACATCTCCCTCTAAACGGGTCATCCGTTTAAATATTACGCAGCTAACCTTAAAAATGTCCTTAAAAATATTCATAGTGTGAATCAGACTCGCAATTATACCACAAAAATTTGAATGTAGATATAGTGAAAAGCTCTTAGACTAAATAGTGGTTAAGTATGTAAAATAAGTAAGTTAGTGGACTCACGTGTACTCTTTTTGACAAATCTCGCATGTTGTTTAGATTTTTATTTATTTTTCCAAATAAATGCTTTGTAATCCAACCTAGAATTCCACGTACCCATTTCATTTGGAATGGAAATCATATTCTAGTTATCCTGCAATATTGGGTCCTTAGTCTAGACATATACTTTTTAAACAATATGTTTTCTGAACATGATACACTTGGAAATTAATTTTAGTCACGTTTGACGAAATGAAAGTTGCTTGTTGATAACACTCATTACACTTGGTTTTAATAGGAATCTGAAGATATTCGATTTTATATTAGTAAATTTTAACATACTTTTTTAAACGTGTTTTTTCAATCAGGAATTAATTGGGTGAGTCGGTGTCGTATTGGTTAGCTCGCCGGACTTCGGTAACATGGCATCGATGTCATGGATTCGATTCCGCGTTCTACCAGTGACTTTTATCCGTACCATTCACCTCGTACTGTAGCGGCTCACCCCCTTACTTTGTCTAATAAGAATAATCTATGTGGACAGGGCAAAGTAAGGCAAAAAGAGGTCCACCCAACACTAAAAAATTGAAATAAATAAAACATATAAAATACAAATGTCCATAACATTCAAAGATATATACTATTCACATAAACTACATATAATACGATAAGTAATTATATTAAAAGATGAAAAATGGCTTTTTATTTCAACCGGACACTCCGAACATCATCATATCCGAAGTGAGAATGACAGAATAAAGATGGCGGACAATAATACAAGAAACAATATGGCGTCATAGTCACACGACTTCCTTCAATGCTAATAGCCAAAAATTAAAATAATACAACAGTTGTACCAAAGGAGGAATAAAACCACAAATTAAATTAAAATTAATAAAATCAAAATAACAAATAAAAATTTAAACGATATAGTTAAATAAGGATGATGATAATAATAAAATATAAAGATAACAACATAAATATAAAATAACAGGAGACTTAAAATACAACAACAAAAAATAATAAAATACAGCAAGTTAATAAACCATGGTACAAAACAACAAAACCTAAACCCCATTGGCAATAGGAAATCTATTGAACATGTTATGATTGGTGCCATCACAATTCACTTGCTCACTGATCAGTAAATTCCACTTATCAGTTATCTTTACACTTTTCCCAAAAATAAACAACTCCTCCAATTCATTCATTAATTTTTTTCTTCTGTGTATTTTGCAATTCTGCAAAACATTTACATTTTCCTTAATACTCCGAAATAACTGACCATTTTCCACGAGATGCTTGGCAACATTTTATCTCTCCGCCTTGTTATTACGCCAAGCTGAAACTTGGCGTTATATCGTAAAATTAACAGTTTGGCTACGTAAAAATTATCACAATCATTACAACTAATCTTGGACCCACCAGAGAAATCGATCCTCTTACAAATTTCCATTATAGGATGAATGATTTTGCTCATATTTGAGTAACCAATTTAAGTGCACTAGGTAGATAGCAACACGACTTGTGTGTGTGTTCCAGCAATCGCTGTGCTCGGAGATGGCCGAGGAGCTGCGGTTCGCGGTTCGCTGCCACGGCTCCCGCCAGCGGCCGGCGCTCAAGCGCAGCTGCACTCGCTGTTGTGCCAAACACATAGCAACACGACTTGTGTGTGTTCCAGCAATCGCTGTGCTCGGAGATGGCCGAGGAGCTGCGGTTCGCGGTTCGCTGCCACGGCTCCCGCCAGCGGCCGGTGCTCAAGCGCAGCTGCACTCGCTGTTGTGCCAGTTACATAGCAACACGACTTGTGTGTGTTCCAGCAATCACTGTGCTCGGAGATGGCCGAGGAGCTGCGGTTCGCGGTTCGCTGCCACGGCTCCCGCCAGCGGAAGGCGCTCAAGCGCAGCTGCACTCGCTGTTGTGCCAGTTACATAGCAACACGACTTGTGTATGTTCCAGCAATCACTGTGCTCGGAGATGGCCGAGGAGCTGCGGTTCGCGGTTCGCTGCCACGGTTCCCGCCAGCGGCCGGTGCTCAAGCGCAGCTGCACTCGCTGTTGTGCCAGTTACATAGCAACACGACTTGTGTGTGTTCCAGCAATCGCTGTGCTCGGAGATGGCCGAGGAGCTGCGGTTCGCTGCCACGGCTCCCGCCAGCGGCCAGCGCTCAAGCGCAGCTGCACTCGCTGTTGTGCCAGACACATAGCAACACGACTTGTGTGTGTTCCAGCAATCGCTGTGCTCGGAGATGGCCGAGGAGCTGCGGTTCGCGGTTCGCTGCCACGGATCCCGCAGCGGCCGGTGCTCAAGCGCAGTTGCATCGCTGTTGTGCCAGACACATAGCAACACGACTTGTGTGTGTTCCAGCAATCGCTGTGCTCGGAGATGGCCGAGGAGCTGCGGTTCGCGGTTCGCTGCCACGGCTCCCGCCAGCGGCCGGTGCTCAAGCGCAGTTGCATCGCTGTTGTGCCAGACACATAGAAACACGACTTGTGTGTGTGTTCCAGCAATCGCTGTGCTCGGAGATGGCCGAGGAGCTGCGGTTCGCGGTTCGCTGCCACGGCTCCCGCAGCGGCCGGTGCTCAAGCGCAGTTGCATCGCTGTTGTGCCAGACACATAGAAACACGACTTGTGTGTGTTCCAGCAATCGCTGTGCTCGGAGATGGCCGAGGAGCTGCGGTTCGCGGTTCGCTGCCACGGCTCCCGCCAGCGGCCGGCGCTCAAGCGCAGCTGCACTCGCTGCTCCCCTGGCACCACATACGTCCCGGCCGCCCTGGAGCTGCCACACATCAATGGGGTCAGTTTAGACGTCGAAGTATATCTGTAAATTATTTGGTTTTTCGTTTACTTTTTATTACCCTCCCTAACATAACCGCCCCCTAGATACAATAATTTCTTTAGTAAGGTTCCGTTGACGGAAGAGTAACTAATATTAAGTGAATTACAAACAAAGTTTGATATTTAAAAAGTATTTAAACCGTATATATTAAGTAAAACAAGGGAATATAAAGAAACGGGTTGTATGGTAAAATATTAAACTATATAAAGATTATTTAAACGCATAAAAATGCAGCGATAGGTAGCAAAATATCAAAATACTATATTCAGAAACAGTATTAATCGGTAATTTTTTAATATTATTAAATTGCACTTTTAGATAACTTTTTTGAATCCCTTTACTTTATAATATTCACATGATAATAAAGTGAAAAATTACATAACAAAAAATTTGAAAAAATTTAAATTTTAAACAAAACAGATATCTAGATTCAAGGTACGATGGTAATGAACAATGTTCCCGCAAAACATGTATTGGTTATCAAGTACTAGTTACGAGTTATGAGCCTAAATGATTTCTTTCTTATTGTAGGAGACCGCTATTCTTCCAATGATCGAAATGAAGAAGTCGTCCCTTTGCTACGACCCGGACACCTAGCGCTCGCTGCAGGGCCTCTACGGCGGCCCTTCCATCCAACTGTAGCGTTCTTAGCTTTTATAAATAGTTTTCGTTTTTATATTTTTGTACAAAAATGCGCAAAAAGACATGACTGTTGTGAACGGTTATTGTTTTATTGTCAGTTGACATTTTATATTATAATTGTAGGTTACTATTTGAAGACATATAATTTCAACGAAATACAAACATTGATTACTTTTAAACGCATTCATGATTGGTTTGAAAGCAAAGTAGGAATGCTAGTTTTTTAGTATGTATTTTATTACTAGAAAATATTAAATTATATTTAAAACATTACAGGCCTAAGAAAATATACTAAATTTGAATGGGAGCATAATTAAAATGCGTGTAAAATAGAAGTAATACCGTAAAATATCTTTATCGCTGCACTCTAATATTTATTTCAATTATTTAATAATATATATTTTGTGCCCATAGTTTGAGTACAAATCTGTCATTACTAGTTTTTATTTATTTTTAATCCAGAAGGCGAACCAGTGAGGTGCCAACCGTACAACGATCTTCGTCTTAAACTATCTTTTAATAATATATTTTTGTGTGTGTATAACATTAGTTAGTTTTTAAACACTAAAGACAGAGGACCACACTAAATTGTACTTCTAAATATGTTAAGGATGTCAATTACACGGCTATACACAAATATAAGCATATTTGACTTAGTTTAATCAGATATAAAACTTTAGCAATATATTTTATGTTTAAGAATGATTGCCATGGCATTATTTTTCCTATTAATAATATAATAGTGTACATTTGAGTCTATTAGCAGGATTCCTTTATCACTAGCACAGATGATTCCAAAATTGTAAATATAAAATAATAAAAGTAATGTAAAATACATTAAAGTTATTAGTTTTAAAACAAAAAATAAATACACTATAAAATACCATAAGTTGTAGAGTATTTAGAATTCAATTAGAATATTTTACTTCGTAAAAAATACAAAATGTGATTTTATAGAACTTATAAGTGCCTAAACGTTATGAAATATAGACGTTTTAAATTTAGTCATTATATATTGTATATTGTATAAATCCACCGAGGTTCTTCAATATATGAGGCTGTATATAGTGGTTTGTATCGTTTTCAGTAAGGTGAAGTTTTAGTGTTGTCACATTGTATTGGCGAGTTTTATAAAGTATTGATGAACATACTATCCATGTTTTTGTTATCTAAATGTCACTATTTGCACTGTTTCTACCAGTTTTCCCCATTTCAAAAATAATGACTTACTACAACAGGGGTTACGATGTTTTAGCTTTCCTCTTAAATGAATGTATATGTGCAGTTGTTAACTTACAATAAAAAAAAACAACGATTATTTTAATATGCATTTTTTACTTGTGACTACTACCACCTTTGCCATTAATAGTTAAGAAACTAAATGCATTTGCATTATATTGAGCGGAAAATGATTGAGTAAAACTATTTAAAAAAATAAATGGACAAATATTCTTTTGTACGTTTTTACACACAGGTTCAAGAAAATGTAAATTTTTATGTGTTCAGGATTTAAAAAGTTGATACTGAGTTAAGAGGCACAAGTAATACTAAATGAGTTCAACTTTTTTACAGTGAATTTAAATATTTTTGCCAATAATGAAATTTATGTTTCAGTTTTAGAAAATCTGAAATGCAACCTCTGAGTAAAACTTGATATAAAGTTTCTGGACGATATTTTAAGGAATAATTTGTCACACATGTTTCAAATGCCCATGAAATGTATTGATTGTGGTGGTTGTTAATAAAATGCTTGTTTTAATCCGATATTTTTTAATGTACCTTAACTCTGAATGGACGATAAATATTCTTTTTTTTAGAAAATAATTATCTATAGTTGGTGATTTATAAGTTTTGAAATGGGTATTAACAGAGTGAAAATAACTATTGAGTAATAAGTTACAAACACATTTTAAGATACAATAAATTTAATATGTTTCACTTTAAACGATCATATCCAACTTAAAAAAAAGTCTTAAGACAAATAGTTATGAGTCCCGTTTCAAATTCCAAGATTTCATTTTAAAAACTGCGTATGTTTGTAAGACTTGGCATTTCTATTTACAATGATGTTTTGGCAAACAAATTTTAAAATGTTTGCAAATATATTTACAAATATATTTTGCAGATTGGATAAGAGTCGTGAAATGCATTACTTTACTATGTAACAGTACAATATTAAACTTATATTTAAAAAATTGATGTTGCATTTACATTTATAAATTGCCTCTTATAAATTAAAATATTTGTTTAGATTGGGGAGTGGCAAATTATCATAACAATCAGCGTCACCTAAAGCCGCGTCCGCACTGGCCGAACATGTTTGCCGAACAAAGTTCTTCCGAACATTTGTTTGTTCGTTGCTAACCTTTTAGAATGTAAATCATATGGCCAGTTAATTTTTCGTTAAGGCTGCGGTCTACCCCAACCAAAACAAAAACAACAACAATGCCGAATATGCCGGCCTCACGGCCGTAGCGCTAGGCGAGTTTGATGGCTGCAGAGGTTTACGGGGATCGTGTTTCAGAATTAACCAATTAAAATAGAGATTGACTCTTAACTTTTTCTAAAAGTACAAAAAAGGATTTTGTCGGCTATCTTTTTAGAATTTTAAAATAAAATTTCTAATTTCAGTTATAATTGTGTAAAATTATCTGTTTTTGAGTTTTATAGATGCAGAGGTTTACGGGGATCGTGTTTTAAAAATAACCAATTAAGATAGAGATTGGATCTTAACTTTTTCTAAAAGTATAAAAAAGGATCTAGTCGGCTATCTTTTTAGAATTTTAAAATAAAATTTCTAATTTCAGCTATACCGGTCTATAATCATCTGTTTTTCTCGATTGTTAACTGAAGTTTTCTATTAGTTTTAATGAACTAATTACAAAATTGTAACAGACGAAAACTAGTACCGTTATTCTTCTTCAATATGACACCTTATTTATAGTTCTAGGCTTCATTTGGCAGAAGATAACACGATTCTAAAAAACCCTTGCATTTGGGTGCGCGCCAGGGGTAGACCGCAGCCTTAAGAAAGTTTGTTGATTTTTGTGTTCGCCGAACAAGTTCGCCACGAATGTTCGCCCAGTGCGGACGCGGCTTAAAATGTAAATTATTTTTTTACATGATCTATTTCGTCATACAGAGATAAGTTTTTGATTCAGTTTCATTTTTTATTATTGTTTGTACGTCAATTTAAGTTTAATTTAACACATTTTCCACATGTACAGATATAAGTATACTTATAATGAGTTAAAAACGTAAAGTGTTTAAAATTTAATTAAAGATGAACGGTAATTCATTTTAAACGCGTCCAGTGTGAAGAACAATATTTGACAACTCAGGCTACTTATTACGTGAGTATTAACAATCTGCAAAGTTAATGTAAAGTGTTTAATTAGTTAGCTATATTAATAATGCTGATAATAAAAATAAAATATACCCTTGTATAAACGCTTAGTTTATTGCAAGCGCCCATTCTAAAAAGCCTAAATGCATATTAATGACTTACAGGTCCAATTGCAAATGGGCTTCCATGTAGCTGGCTGTCCAGATTAACTGACTTGCTCTTCGTCAAGCGTTTCTGGATTTTTCATGTGCATAATGGTTAATGATTAGCTGTTAAATACATGATCAGTTCCTTTCACTATAAATGTTAGAAAAATATCAATAAATTGACCAAAAAAATTTGAATTGGAATGGTATGGAGTTTTATAAGGAATTTGCCTGCGGCTAGATGGGGGCTGCGCCTCCCATGTCCCCTAGTTGGTTTGTCCAATGGTGATTGAATGCAATACTTTGCCATACACCTATCTACGGAGATTTCACGTAATTTATGCGTCAGTCTTGGAGCCCATCACTCACAAGTTCTTAATCAACAAGAGCGAATTCGCCTCAAGTTTACTATTCGAGGAATATAGAAACATCAATAGTGCCATCTTTTCCATCAAAAGGTACTTACAATAAACCTTGGCTGAGCCATCAGGAAGGCTCATCTTTACATCAACCACCAACAAAGAGTTGGGGGTTTGCGTTGCCTAGGAATTCTTCTTTGCGAACATAACAAGATTTCCCTACGCTTTTTGTGCCAACACAGTATACAGGGTGAATCTCGTAAGATGTCCTAAATGGATTACAGACAAACGCTTTGCCCTACAACCTTCAAAATAAATTATTTCCCACTAAATTGACCCCAAGGAATAATTAAAAAAATATTTTTAACGTTGTAGAAATACAGGTTGTACCAAAAACTGGGGGTCACCGGTTCGAATCTCGGAAATTTCAAATACGAACATATGTCACATTATACATTATTAGAAATTTCTACTTAATAAAACATTTTGGTGGAAACAGAATTTTGTTATCTTTATTCGTTTCAAAATGGCGTCCATTTCTGTAACCAAAATCAAAATTTACGGAATACCCTGTAATTCTTTTATTAATTGCCATAACTACTTCTGATTCAAAATACTTATTTGAAATAAGCTAAGCTTTACAATGATATGTCACAAGACCACATTTATTTAAAAACTAAAATTTCCAAATTTTAATAGTTTTGAAAATGTTTACATAAACAAAGCTCAAAAATTTTTTAATGCTGTGACGTGACTTTCGGGTCACGAGAATATTTAAGTAATTAATTTTTAATACGTACGCCACAATAAAAAAAAGATAAGTTTTCCCAGGATTCGCTAAGTTCAAAAGCAGGGTTAATTCCAGGGTTCAACGTCGTAGATGCCTAATCTATTATTAACTACAATTGAATGATGAATGCCGAAATATATTATTAAATTTACTACGTTGGTTTTTCACCCAGGTGACGTTCTAATAAAATAATTTGACCAAATAATAAAATTGATTAATTTAATTACCTATTGGTTTTTCACCCATGTAGTCGAAATAATTAATTTAATGGTTGAAAGCCGATTTATAAAACCAAAATTACAAATTACAATCTACTGCTTAAAATTATTATAATGCTCTCAAACGTTTCGTCAACGTCTAGTTTCGCCGACTGCGATAACAAAACTGCAAGTCACCGACCCGGCTTGTCGCAACGGGCAGTTTACTTGGTTCGTTCACCAAATTAAATCGGTAATAAATAACTAAAACGAATTTAAGTAACTTAAAACTCCTTCGAGAAAATAAATCAACTGTAAAAATATAATCTGGGACGACCTGTCCTACGAAATAAAACTAAGGAGATAAATGTAACTAAAACGATCACACTGGGGAATATAAATCGGATAAAATTATAAACTAAACTTATTACTGACGATTATACCTAAAATGAAAACGACTGAAAATCAGAATACAAGGGGGTTTCGGGGCTAGTAACTAGAGGTTAATCGAGGACACGTGGGTCAAGATATACGTTAATTATACTTTGAAATAAACTAAGTTGATTAAGTCAGAATAAACTAAAATAATTAAATCGAAATAGCAGGTGGCTTTTGTTAGCTTACCGTGCCGTAGACAACACTCTTTAGAGGTTTTGATTTATTATGGGTTTCAACACCCCAAGATCGTTCTTTATATGGCGTGGGCCCGTTACTGTTGCTGCCGTGGTCGAGAGAGAGAGTACCGGTTTGCACCAGCGTTCGGCGACGAATGACTTGACCACCGGGGCCTGGAGGACACGTCCCCTCCTACGCTTCCCCTCCGTCACGTGACCTCTACCTCCCACCGCTCCGCTTTGCCGCGCTATTCAAACGCGGCCGTTACAATGCTAACCCATGTCATATCATCTTAAATCTCTTTGAAACTTTGTAATTTACACTAATGCCGTATCTCTTTTCGTTTTATAGTAATAACGTAAAAATGTCATTTTCCCGTTAATTAATCAGGACATGATAGTATGACAGTCCCCCCAGCATTGTTGCAAACCATTAAATTAATATGCAAGTTATAATGGGAAATAACATTTTTACTATATTACTACAAAACAAAAAGAGATACGGCTGTAGTGTAAATTACAAAGTTGCTCAGTTCAACGAGAGCTTTAAGATGATATACAAAATGACATGGGTTAGCATTTAAAATTTTTGAGTTTTGTTTATGTTAACATTTTCAAAAATATTAAATTTTAGAAATTTTAGTTTTTAAATAAATGTGGTCTTGTGACATACCATTGTAAATCTTAGCTTATTTCAAATAAGTATTTTGAATCAGAAGTTATTTGTGGCAAATAATAAAAGAATTACAGGTTAATCCGTATACATTTTGATTTTGGTTACAAAAATGGATGCCATATTGAAACGAATTAAGATAACAAAATTCTGTTTTCACAAAAATGTTTGTATTAAATAGACCTTTCTAATGATGTATAATATAACTTATGTTCGTATTTGAAATTTCCGAGATTCGAACCGGTGACCCCCAGTTTGTGGTACACCCTGTATTTATACAACATTAAACATATTTTTAAATAGTTCCTTGGGGTCAATTTAGTGGGAAATAATTTAGTTTGAAGGTTGTAGAATAAAGCGTTTGTCTGTAATCCATTTAGGACATCTTACGAGATTCCACGAATCTGTATATGACCACGAATAACGAACCGAAGACTGTGACAGAGAACAGCCAACAGCTGCTGGATTCCAGTTGTAGTGGCTTTGCCCCGTACGCCGTCCCGAGTGCTAGCTATGTAACGCCCCTCCCCTCACCACCTCATCCTCTAGAACTATCACTCACACACGCTCTCTCTCTCTCTCTCTCTCTCTCTCTCTCTCTCTCTCTAAACTACCTTCACCTCGCTCGGTGAATTCGGCCGGTTCGAGCTCGGTCCAATGACTCGTTCGGGGAAATAATCGGAGTAAATTTACCTCCCTGCACGGTGTAATGTCTGGTGCGATGGTTGGTCCAATGTTCGATCCGATGTACGACGGTCCGGAGCAAAGTCCGGTGGTGGTTGCCGTCTTTAGATCTTTCGCTGCACCACTCGCCGCCAGGTTCACCTCGTTCGCTACGCTCACCCGCCACAAGTCTACAACATATTTTATAGTTTAGTATTACCAATCTTCCCTCAATCATTTAAATTAGAAAGCTGTTTCTAGAATTAAAATGCATAAATGTTATCATATTTTCCAATAGAGAAATGTTGCTTCCATAAGAATAACATGGTAACTTTGTAGACTTTGGAAGAATCTGGATAAAAAGTATCCTATATGTTCTTCCTGGTTCTAAACTACCTAATACCAATTTTCTGCTAAATCGGTTCACCGGTTCTTGAGTTATAAGTAGTGTAAGTAACACGACTTTTTTATATATAAATATATATACATATAAATAAAGGCTTAATGTGTGCCAAATTTCAAGTACGTGGCTCAAACAGAAATGGAAATAATTCAGATACCACGATAAGTCAGTGAGTGAGTTACACTTGCGGGTGTATACAGTGCCCTTTAAAGATTTGTATATATAATTATTATGAAGCTATTTAACTGCTATTTTAAGTAAATATGAGATTTTTATTCAAGCAATTAATGCCTTAAAGTGACTTATGTACGCCCAGTTTGATACATGATTTTTTCATTAATAAGAAAAATCATGTAATGCAATTTTAAGTTTGGAATTAAGTTTTTAATAATACTGTTACAGACACCATAAAATTAGGTGAATTTAATTTGATTTATTTTAAGTTTTACAAAAATAAATAAGTCAAACATGTAAAAAACGAAACCATTTTTTATTTTTCAAAATTTATTTATAAACATATTTTGGTCAAACTTGAGATTTTTAGAAACGTTTTGAGATTTTTATAAAGACAAACAATTAATTAAAACTCAATTTTTAATAACTGTCGTTGTTATAGTTTTTTATCTATTAATTACATAAATATGTATTAAAATGTTCAGACGGCAGGAAGTTTAAAGATGTAAATGTTTTCTCAACTGAGCTGACAGTTGAAATGGCTCGCCCCTCATCAGTTGTTTTGAGTCCGACTTCCCTTCACAATTTAAGTGCATGAGAAATTTCCACTATACAAAATTTCTACCACTTACATAATTACACTTTTATGAGAAAAATTAAACACTCCTTCATAGTATCTTAATTTTTTTGTATCCTGCATTCAGAAATCAGTTTGGCCAGTATTTGATTTACTTAAAAAGTATGGTTGTTATACATTAAATTAACGTGCATGAATTTTATTTGTATTGACATTTTGTTGACTTAATTCGTGAGATAAGTTCCACCATCAGAACAAATCACTATATTAGTAGGCCTACACATCTTTTTTAAGAATGATGTCTGTAATCTGCTCCAAACAGACTAATGTGACACATGTTTTATTTGATATAATTTGTTATGTTTTTAATATCATATGATCTGTTTATTATTATTGAATATATTTTTGTTATAAAAGGCAAAATAAAATGTCCCTTTGAATTATATTTTCAGTCTTGTCAGTCTAATTATTTTCTACATTTGGTGCCGAAACCCGATTAATTATAATGTCTATAAGGAAATCTTTGAGAGAAAGACATCCTCCAGATAGGTACTCTCCTGATACACTAAATGATAGGACAAATGACCCTAGGCTGGATAAGCCTCTGTCTTCGAAACCTGAGACAATCAAAACTAGAACTTCAACGTCCAGTAAACGTCGTTTGTTACAATTACAGCTGGAAAAAATGGAAGAAATGAATAAACTAGAAAAACAACAAGAAGAAAGAGAATTGCAACGTCAACGGGAATTTGAAGCTAGGGAAATGGAACGCCAGAAACTCCAGAGGGAGATGGAACGCAAGAAGCTTCAGGAGGAAATGGAACGTCAGAAACTCCAGAAGAAGATGGAGCGCAAGAGACTTCAGGAGGAGATGGAACGCAAGAGGCTTCAGGAGGAGATGGAGCACCAGAGACTTCAGGAGGAGATGGAGCGTCAGAGACTGGTTGAAAAGAGGGGAGCAGAGCGTCAGAGGCAACTGGAAGCCAAGGAATTGGATCGAAAGAAACGATTACTGCAGAAAATGGTTGAACTTAAGTCAATGTCGGATTCGGGCAGTCAAAACTCCGACTATAAGGTAGGCCTTAATGTAAGTCTGCAGGAGGAAGAGTAATCATGTTGCAAAGTCAAAAGATGGCTAAATGAAAAGGAACCGTCAGTTCCAAAGTCCTCGTCAGCCATCGTGACATCGGCTGTGCAACGACTCGCAGATTCCTTTGAGCAAGCGATACAGCCTCTTTCTACTCGAAACCCACTTCCGACCTTTACTGGTAAACCTGGTGAATGGCAGATATTTTATTCTGCCTTTGAAAGAACTAAGCATCGTTTTAGCGAGGAGGACAACCTCACTAGGATTAGAAAATGTCTGGAAGGTGATGCCTTTAAAATGGTTAAACCTCTTTTTGTTTCTAGCAAAAACTTGGATACTGTCATAAAAACTATGCAAATGCGGTTTGGCAGACCCGAGTTTATTATTGAGTCTATGATGAAAAAGGTTCGAATGCTCCTTCCTGTCCGGGAGGATGACGTAGTTAGTCTTATAGAATTTTCTACAACTATTTTAAACTTTACCTCAACTGCAGAGTCATTGCATCTGGAACATTATATGCTAAACCCTCAATTATTGAATGAACTACTTAGTAAACTTCCCTATAGTCTTAAGTATAGATGGGCTGAACATGTTAACAGTAATTCTTTGGTAAGACCCGACCTTAACAAATTTTCTCAATGGTTGGAAAATCAGTGTTCGATTATGATCATTTATTTTCGCCCTCCCGAGGAAGCAGTCAGAAACTAAAACGAGCCCAAGCCCGTTTTCACTAGTTCAACCAAAGAAAACCATTATAACTGTTCATTTTGTCAAGAAAATCATGAAAGTGAAAAATGTAGGGTTTTCAGGAAGGCAGGCGTTCCCGAGAGATGGAAAATGGTGGCGGAAAAGAAACTGTGTGTCTTTTGTTTCCGTCGTCATCAAATTAAGTTTTGTAAAATTAAAAAGGCTTGTGGAATAAATGGTTGTAAATTATTTCACCATCGTCTTCTTCACACTGATAAAGCAGAGAAGGGTTCTGGTCAGGAAAAGCCTAAAGTTTCTGATCAGGAAGAACCTAAGGTTTCTGATGAGGACAAAGTTGCCAGTCATAATAAAGAAATAAACAGTAACCATGTTGATGGTTATGTCAATAACCAAGTTTTACCTAGGGTCTGTCCTGTTACACTTTATGGTCCAAATTGTCAATTGGACACTTATGCACTCCTGGATGATTTATCGACTCTCTCTCTACTGGATTCAACCGCGGCAGAGAAACTTGGTGTTAAAGGTAAGATTTAACCTCTCACCACATGTTGGTCTAACTCAACGAAACATTTTGATCCATACTCGATGAAAGTTGATGTTAAGATAAAAGGTATGTATGAGGATGAAATATTCGTCTTGAATAACGTAAGAACTCAAGCCCCATTAGATTTGGCGTACCAAGCTGTTGATTCAGTAAAACTCCGCAGCAGGTGGTCCCACTTGAATTATATTCCTCAGCCTTTACCAACAGCTAATTCTAAACCTACTATATTAATTGGTCAGGACCACTGTAATCTTATACTAGCTAGGAAAATTGTTAAGGGACCTGCAAAAGCTCCTACACTGTCATGGAGTTACTTAGGCTGGATACTGCACGGAAAATGCCCTCAATACAGAGAACGAGTAGATGATAACTTTACTTTATTGTCATTTGAACGTGACAGATTACAAGACATAGTGAAAGAGCCATTTGAGATTGACAATTATGGTGCGTCCAAAGTTGATAACGTCGCAGTAAAATCAGTTGACGACGAACGAGCTGTCAAAATTTTAGAAACATCAACAAAGAAGATTGGAGATCGTTTTGAATCAGGTTTGTTATGGAAATCAGATGATTTCAAATATCCCCCAAGCTATGACATTGCCCTGAAGAGACTAAAAGGTATTGAAAGAAAAATGACGAAAGATTAAGGATTATGTTGAAAAAGGATACATAAGAAAACTAAGTGAGGAGGAGGCTAACATTGTCAACAATCGTACAATTTACCTCCCTCATTTTGGAGTGATAAATCCTAACAAGCCAAACAAATTAAGATTAGTATTTGATGCAAGTAGTGTCAAATTGTTGGTGCTGGCCCAGTTCAAGGTCACCTGAGGGATGACGTCATCGAGGTCAATGACCTCACCGATGACGTCATCGATGACGTCATCGATTGCGTCATCGATGACGTCATCACTAATGACGTCATTTCTATGACGTCACACCCATGACGTCACAGAAATGACGTGCTGATGACGTCATCACCCCTTACGTCATCAAAATGACGTCACCGACGCCACTGAGGTCAAGGTCACGCCGAAACTTAAAATTTTTTGGCACTTTTGCCGTTTCTCGCACTACGCTCCGAGTTTCAGTCAGAGTCCCCGTGACCTTGACCACTTAGAGCGAATTTTCGACGAGAAACGGCAAAAGTGCCAAGTTAAACTCGAGTTTCTGACATGACCCTGCCTAAATGGGCAATCGGTTATCCCTCAGGTGACCTTGAACCAGAACAACACCAACAATTTGATATTACTGTGACCTTGAAAACCTAACAACGGAGCGCCGACACCGATGCGCACCCCACGACAGCCACCGAGTGACTGACTATCAGGCTCTGTGTACTCTAGGTATATGGGGAAGTGGAGGGGGAAATCTCAAGGTCATCCAAATGGAGTTTTAAAAAAGTTGAAGAGTAGAAAGACTACTCTTGTGCTTCCTGGGCGACCTCATCAATTTCCAACGGATCTGTAAACCAATCCGATCTGTAGCGGCAGGAGTCCAGAAAACAGGTGCACCACCCATCAGGTTGTCCGTAGCACTTCCGACAATTGGTAAGATTGGAGAAATGAAATTTAATACACCGCTGCGGACAACAAGTGTAAAAGTAGTTGGATTTGTAGATTTTGAAAGTTTGTAGTACCGGTGGTGGCAGCTGTTGGTTCTTGCATCTACACCTGCAACATCCAAAGCATTCACATTGCCGGCAGGCCAGCCCGTCCACTTGCCATCTTGGTAGTAGGAAACACTTGCCCTCGCAGCAATAGGTTGTCCCTGTCTCTTCCTCCCAAAGCTTCTTTGCACAATGGACGACGCCTTGTATCTCTAAACACTTATGCTCGCAACATGAGACACGCTTAGTTTCCATACTTGATGTTGCTTTGGCGAGGGAGCAAGATGAAGTGATGCCGTGGCCAGCAGGAATGGAGCTTATATAAACTAAGGTGAGTGGAGGGGGAAAGGTCAAGGTCATCCAAATGGAGTTTTAAAAAAAAGAAAAGAGTAGAAAGACTACTCTTGTGTATTTATAGCGATTTCATTGATAGTGAGTGCTTCTGTATGCCAAGTTGATCTGTACTGACAGGCTCCTAAATAATGTTTGCAAAAACCTGCAAAATGATTGTTGCACAATTTACAGCCAGTTACCTGATTTAATGTGAATTCAATGCAACGTTCAGGGCAACAAGTGTACTTATGCCCTCTCATCTGGTACACATGGAATGTCTTTAACTCCGGTTTCGGCTTCTTCCAAGACTTGCACTTACACATGCATTGACCAAAAGCTTCACATTTTCTACACGCCAGGCCATCCGCAACATCAATGTCATTCGGCCATGAAAAACATTTCCGTTCGCAACAGTAGTTGAGTTGACTCTCCATGTTGCTGTGGTGAAGGTGCGCGATGAAATGATGTTGCAGTCGTTGAGAGTGCACGTTAAATAAACTCAGTGGAGGGGGAAAGGTCAAGGCCATCCAAACGGAGTTTTAAAAAAGATAACTAGTCGTCCTCCTCCTCCTCCTCATCCGTTGTACTTAGGGAGCTGTCAGACGAAGAGCCCCGTGCAGGTGCTCCCCAGATGAAAAACAAATCAATTTTAAAACGAAGACCAGGATCTTGCATCATCAATTCCTTTAATTTGTCACATACTAAGTCGACCTTGTGTAAGGTGTCAACAACAAGCTTCCAATTCGTTGGTTCAATATAACTTGTAGTAGAGTCTGCCTCGCTGATAACCACATCCTCCGGCCGTATTGGAGTGTAAAGATGTGTAAAGTTCTTTGGCTGTAGCTGAGGTTCAGGCTGGCTGGAAGTGGAAGGTTGAGTGTGGACCCCTGTCGCATCGAAATCCATAGTCATTCTACATTCAATGTTGGGGTTTTCGTTTAATACATACACCAATTTCTCATGCAACATATCCACTTCTGCCGAGTCTTGCAGATGAACATTCCAGGAAAATGGCCATTCTTCATCCGTAGTGGAGTCAACTCGAGAAAGAGTGCTGTCCGCCATGATAGCTAAGCAAGGAATGATGTGAGCTACAGACTGTGGTAACAGTATTGAAAAGTAGAGGGGGTAAACCAAAAGTACGTGGAGGGGGTATTTTCAAGGTCATTTAATTTGGGTTTTAAAAAAAAGGAAATAGTGGAGGGGGAATTCTCAAGGTCATCCAATTTAGGTTTTAAAAAAAAGAATGAAGCTTACTCCTCTTCAGCCTCGTTGTCCCTTGCATCTTCATCAGCCTCATCTTCATCGACGTCAGACTCGCCGTAAGGATAGATCGGGGACATGGGCGAATATTGTGGAGATTGTTGACCGTTGTTGTCGTCCCCTTGCATTCTAACTTGGGACCAATCATAATTTAAATTCATTTGTATTATGATCCCAGGGTTGTCCCGCAGTATTTCCTTCATACGTTCGCAAATTGACTCCAAATAGTGTACACTATCGACCGACAGTGTCCAACCTGTACTTGTACCGACATCAGTAGTGGAGTCAGCTTGGCTGATGGTGTTGTTGTCTGCCATGGTTGCTTGTCGGACAAGGAATGACGGTTGATGTGATGCTCATGCAGGAACATGGTGAAGTGGTGGGGGGTGTGGTGGAGTAGTGGGGGAATTTTCAAGGTCATCCAAACGGAGTTTTAAAAAAAGGAAAACTTACAAAGTAACATTGAAACTTTCCAATTGATGGTGGCGAGCGTTTTCTTCTGCAACCTTGCCGACACATGTGACTATGCCGTACAGTATGAAAAGTACAACCATAATAAGGCCGAACAATAAAAGATAGCCGTTGACTATCATGATATTTTCTGAGTGGATCTGTTTTCTTCTTATCGCCCTCTCCTGCATCCTCTTCTCCAACTCGTGGACGAAGTCACAACATGCGTGAGGACACCTTTCATCTGTTGGTAGGTTTGCCATTGTTGATGTTGTCGGTGTGGCTGTTGAAGATGGAATGAGGTTTCCAATCGCGATGTGCCATGTACACCAATAGTCAAGTGGTGGGGGTAACAAAGCAGTGGAGGGGGAAGTTTCAAGGTCATCCAAATTGTGTTTTAAAAAAACCTATCTTGTTACTGAGCTTATATGTCAGTAACAAGATAGGTGTTTCTGCTCTTTTACTTCTTTAATATAATGAAAAAATATACATATTCTACAATGGTTAGGACAAGAAATACAACTGCTAGTCAGCTGAAGTAGTCCAAGTTGTCTGGCTCGGTCTTCATGGACGCTGGTGAGGAAGCCGTCGAGGAGTGTCCAGGCTCTTCCTTTGACTGCCGGGTGTTCCGTATATTGCAAGCGTAAACTTGCACATTTATACGGTAGCCTCGTGCCACCATCAGCTGCAACTCCTTGTATAAGTCGTTTAGCTCCTGCTGAGTCTTGATGCTCGCCTCCTCGTAACTTGCGCAACTAACGTTGAGGGACATCCTGATGTTGCTAGGTTGGCTGCTGGAGTAGAAATGAAGCCGAGGCACAGCGTTTGGAGGTACATGGAAAAGTGGTGGGGGTGATGGTGGTGGGGGTATGGAAGATGCAATTAAACACTTCTAAACTTTTTCCATTGATACAAAGGGATGGAACAAATAGCACAGGTGTCCTTGTAGTTTTCAAATCTAAACATTGGTGCTAGAAATCCAAACTGTTTTCTACCACCTTCCTGTACGAACCGTCGAAGGTCTCTGACGGCAGCATTGCCACAAGGCCTACAAAACTTTTCCCCGTCTTGGAACCTATACCAGGAGTATCCCGAATACCCTCTATTATCTTTCTTGTACTCCTCGATATCCTGCTTTACTGTTATAGGGATATTATCTCGTAAAGCCGTCTGGAATAAAGATGCGTCAGTTATAACTCGTTGTAAGCAAAGCTCGTACAAGGTGCTCATCGTTTGCTAGTTGGCAACAGACTGACCGTTCTTTGCACCCAAGCAGGTTTGAATCCTAGTGCGGTAGTGGGGGTAATTACGGTAGTGGGGGTAGTTGTGAAATGCAAAGGTCAAAGGTCAAGGTCACCCGCGAAGTTTAAAAAAAAAATGCAACATATCAATACGTGAAGTCTGTCACATATTGATATGTTGCATTTTTTGTTTTTTTTTTTATTTTTTTTTGTCTTTTATGATTCGTTTATTTATAAAACATTACAACAACAACATATGTACAACATTAAAACTTAAATCTAACACTGCTGCTTGTCAGCGATGTGGATGGTCAACTCTGTAGAATTGCTACCCGTGCAGCCGTGGGACACCAGGTATAGACACCCGGGTTGAATAGAGCGAAGATCCTCGTTTTGTAGAAGATGGACGAATCTCTTGGGCAGGTACACCTGGAACTTTGGTTCATCCCCCGGAGTAAACGGTGCCTCGCTGAGACTGCAGCAGATGGCCTCCCCAACTGTAGTCTCCATCTTCTTCATAGCATGGATTATGTAGTGCTTCTCGTCTTTTAGTTCCGAGCACTTCTTTACAGGTAATATTGTTGACTTGGAGTGAGCATTGAACTGCTCGACCAAAGTCTGAAGGAACTGGTGAGATGCCATGGTCAGGTTACAGATCGTCTTCTTGCTCGGAGATGTTGTCGTCTCGGAATCTCGAGTAATACTCATGCCAGGTCCCTGTCTGCTCCCCACTTATATACTCTCCGTTACCCCCACCACTCCCCAATTCCCCACTTTGAAGGTAAGAGGCGAGTTTATAAGCATTTTTTAAAGCGCAATGTCTATCTTTATCATGTTCTGGGCTTTTTGTACAAATACATATGGTTTCCAGCATGTATTGATAATTCTTATCCAATTCCACATCATTAACCGGAACATGAGTAAATCCTTCGATCCATCTTTTCTTTTCCAGCCCCTTTGTGTAAATATTGGTAAACTTGTCTGAAAAGTGATGCATAATGTGATACAAGTCCGTGTAACTTGTAAAACCATCATACCAATCGATATGATGGAAGTGTTTTGAAATCCATCTGTTGGTAGTAGCGGCTTTACTAGTTAAAGACGAATAAGAACATGGTGGTTTAAATAAAAACGAATAAGGAACACTTGTATTCATGTCCAAAAACACAAGTTCTTTTATAATGAATCTATCATCATTACCACGAAACGCTTGAAACTCAATAATACCAGGCTTGGACTTTACTTGTTGTTCTTCTCCCTTGTCCATTTTGAAGGTCACACGTCTGCTCATTACGAAGTCAGGAGGTCAACTGATTTCCACACCACGGTAGGTACTACTTTTATACCAGGCCGTACAGTTGTTGGCGCGTTGGTGTATATTTAATGTGGGCACCGTCCCCAATAGGCCTAACCCCACAAAATGTTGGTTATTGTTTTAAAAACTAACCATTGTCATTTAAGTTTCCATCTTTATATTTTCCTTATTTTCATTTTCATCACTAACACTTGATTCTTCTCCTCCATCTTCCTCTTCTTCCTGTTTTACTGATTTCTTATGTAGTTGAGCGTACTTTTCCAATTGTCTCCACATTTGTACTTCATGAGGAACTCTATTAAATATAGAAGTATCCACAGGTCCGTATAATATAGGTGCGTCCGGTTGTTTGTCCAATGTGTCTTCCAGATAATCTTTAATAATCGAACTTGAAAACACCAGTTGTCTCAAGTATCTTGTTATAGGTTCAGTAGCACAAGTTAAAATGAAAAACTCCTCTCGATTAAGTTGAATTTTGTTATCATGTCTTGTTGTGTCTCTAAACCGTAGCTGATGATCACCACGTTGTTTAATGATATCAATTTCCACATTTGAATCCAAAAGTCCTACTCTTGTCTTTCTTCCAAACATGTTACTACTTAAATAGCATTCTAGTAGATGCAAATGTTTCATAAACGATTCCCAAGCACTGTCCGTAAACAAAATCATTTTGGGTCCATGAGTTAAAATTACAGTAGGGGAATAATCTGTAGATTTCATAACACCGATTAAAACACTTTTATCCAAACTGGAAGAGATTGGGTAAAATATTCGCAAAAATACCTCACTCAATATGTTTGGAGAAATATTATCTTCAATATCCCTTTTTCTCTTTTGTATAGTCTTTCTTCTTTTACCTTTTTCTTCAACATTATTACTGGCGTGAAGTTGTCCGCAAACGTTTTGTTCACCTCCTTCCTGGTGACCTTGAGGATCTAAAAACTCAGATATCTCCTTCTCAATATCTACCACATTTTCAGGTGTACCACTAGGAGAAGCCATATTGAATACGATGCTACCCATACAACAGTAGGCAACAAACTGATGAGGAGCGGTCTGTACGCTCTGCTTTTATACTCGCGGAATGAAACAAAACCGGTTCTTACAATACATTTTTAACAATTCCAGTTAAAGGTGTGTATGTTACGATTTTATCATGTAGAATTAAACAGTATGCAGTTGTATTAGCCGGTATAGCATCGTTGAATTCCATTTCTATTTTTATATCCACACTTGAAGACTTTACTGATTCATTTTGTTTAGAACAATCGATTACAACTATTGGGTAGGCATCGAAATATTTGTCAGGTGGTAATAAAGGTGTATTTGTTTTACCGTAATATGAACTTTGGAATCTCGCGTACATATCGTACAATATACTGTATTTCTTCTTAGTGAATGACACATTTAAATTGTCGTATGGAAAGAATTGTGAATTTAAATAAACTTTAATATTTTTCAAGTCACAATGATCAAATTGTCCTGCATGTTTAGTAATGTCGTCTCTTCTACCTGTTTGTAAACCAAATATAATATACCTGGCTCGTTCTACATAATTCGATGTTTTAACAGTCCAAGTGTGTCGATCCGTAGTAGGTAAACTGGGATGCTCATGAAATTCCCAACTTCTAAATGGAATAACAATATCACGATCGGCTTTTAATTTTCTTAAAAGTAGCATTCTATGCTCGTCAGCCAATTTAACATGTGGAACTCTCCATACAATTTTGTCTAATTTTAATTTCCATTCTAAAGTCGCATCTGTAGTAGCATCTGCAGCTTTAATAATGTCTTTATCGTTAGAAGATCTCAACAAAACTAATTCTTGTTTAACGTTTAATATTATTTTCCTATAATCTTCAGCAAAACCAAGCAGCAAACGTAATGGAATATGAAAATCAAAATATCCATTTGGATTTGGAGTGATCGTGTCAATTGTAGGTAATACCCATCCGGCAGGTTTAAGTAAATTGGTTTCATTGGGTGTTATAGATGTTAATCCTTTTAAAGTTGTCGTAATACCTACTTTTTTAGTGGAATCAACTGTTACACCTGATATTTCATATCTAATTTCATCAAATAGGAAAGCCATAGGATTATTTATAAATGGAACTGTTGTACCAACAGTAGTACCGTCCTTTTTAGTAACTTGTCCTTCAATATATAAGTAACTTTCACATGGTAGTGTGTAAATGTCTTGATTTTGTATGGGAATACGAATTTCATCGTTATTGTTTAATTTCGATGAAGTGTAAGGGTTGTGGGTGTGATATTCTTTTTCCCATAGGGTTTCGTCGAATGTTGGACCCTGCGCTATATCCAGTATATCCATACTCGGTTAATTTTAATCCAATTCTCTCTAAGAAACGAATGTTCTCGCGTGTTAACTCCTCCACAGCTGAAGAGCTACTAATGCGGTTTCCCGTAGGTTGTTCGCTTTTAAATGTTAAACCCATGGTTTTGTATTAAAGTGTCGATTTTAAATGTAATCTAATCGTAATAGGCTCTTCTCTGAAGTCTACCAAGTTACCGTCTTGATCCAATACGCTCAACACGATGTCTGAAATGAAAGTGGTGTTCAACGGTAGATATACCAGGTTTTGTGGCTTTTCAACAATTTTAAATCCAGGTGGTACACTTGGGTAAAAAGTATGTATGATGTGGGTGTTAGCCCCATCCCTGTAAGCACCTTGTATAATGTTACAAGTTATGTCTATACTATTGACTTTTAATATTGTTACTGTTTTCTTACCGGAATGTGTTACATCTGGTTCTAAAACAGGCTCATCGTTGGAAAATCCTAATAAATCACCAATTGAGTTTGGTTGAGTGAAATCTATATAATATTTGGAAGTAATTTCAGCTTTCATCGTATTGTTATTACCTTTTAATGTTATATTGTCTTTTCCCATTTTAGTTTGCAAAAATTCATTTATATGATCAATTTCATAAGAACCTGTGGGTAACCTGCACTCTTGTAAGTCTGTAAATTTTCCACTGGCATCCTTTCCCTTATAATAATGCAATACGTTATTTTTACCTTCCGTAACATTGGGGATAGAGTTGTAAGTTGTAAAATCCAATAGTGCCGCCTCCCAAAACCTTCCTTTTTGCAAGCGTAACGCTGGAAAAAGGATACTTCGTAAAGTGGACGATTTTCCTGTTAATGATACCGTATAGGAAGACATCTCAATAGTGACTGATACTTTTAGCTAGAAATTCCAAACATAAATGGCCGCATATTGAAGTATTATCAGGTTGTTCTCTTTTATAGTTATAATATATGTTTTTAGCAGATTTAAAGTAATTTTGAAGTTCTTTTGGTGGTGGCAAATTACCGAAACTATCAAAATAATATACATTGTTATTTAGTTTCTTATAACAAACCCAATGGGTGCCAGGCCCTTCAGTATTATCCAAATTTACAATTCCAGTCTCATTTTGCCACATTTTCTTTGGTAAACTGTCTTTCATAAACACACCGCGGAAAAATGGTATTTTTAAACAGGAAATATATTTAAATAATTCAATATTGGTTAATGCTTTATGTGGTATGACCAATTGATTTTTTTCATTTAATATGCACGATAAGGTCTTAGGTAAAGACCTGCCCCGTTTTTTACCATTGACCACACGGTGGGCTTCTTCCTGCCTTTTCTTGTAGATCGTCGTCTTCTTTTTATATTTCCTCCATGTTTTCTTGTGGTTGACCTCCTTTTTACTCTCCTTCTCCTCCTTCTTCCACCTCCTACTGCTGTTTTAGCCTTCATACCTGCTGTTACTGCTAAAGCTGCTGCTTTTTCTGCTATGCTAGCGTCACTTGATTTTACTCGTTGCCAAGCTATGTCCGCAAGCTTTTTGTCAGCTATTGATCTATTTTTTGAATCGGCAAACGTGGAATATGCGATATCGTGTTCTTTACAAGCCTGATCTAACTTGTTTATGCCAGGATCGCCTCTTTCCAGTCGTTTTTTCAATTTAGTTCCTGGTCCGCAATACTGATAACCTCCCGGTATATGAAATTCGTATGGTAATGCGTCTATTGCTCTATTTACTATGGATCCTACTGGAATTCGTTTTAAAGCTTTACTTAACAGAGAAACCGCTGTGGACGTGATCCCACCTCCTCTCCTTACAGTGTCTCTATATGGACTGATGTACTGGAACGTCATTATTGTCCTTTTATAATCGCAATGTACAACTTATGTGTTACCTCTATGACAAGTTGGACATAAATGAAGTCGTTTATTGTGTTCTTTTATTAAATATCAAAATCACCCCAATCCGATGATCTAAACTTTTTTGTACGAGGGTTGATAAAATAGTTTTGAACAATTTCCCGTTTAATCCAAGTACCTCTCTCAGATTCCAACAAAGGAGTACGACCTGAACCAATACCAATATGATTGTATACATCAAATAATGCATTTCCTAAAACTTTTACAAGAAAATTAACAGTGACAGCATTATCCACATGTTCAGGGTCTTTAAGGTCTGTTATACGTTTATTATTACAAGTATACACTTTGCTATCCATTTGTGATAATGTGATAGTCTGTCCTACAGTTGCAGCATCATTTGCTTCTCTTCCTTGCGCCATGTTTTTTAATTTTTTATTACTACATATAAAAAACGCATAGTAATTATTTGGATCTAGATGTACTGTTTGTCCTAAGGCAGCCGCGTCTCTATCAGCATGACCCCATGACACATTTGATAACCTTCCATGCCTGCAATCCCAATAAGCGTTTTTGTATGTCAATAAACGAAATTTTTCATTACCTTGAATAAAGTCATCCCCTTGCTTTAATAATACTTCATCTCGTTTTGCAAATCCAGTTGTTTCTTGTTTTAAAGTCTCTTTCATTTGACCCACTGTTGCACCATCAGATGGTGCTGAACCATCTTTTACATTCGCCAAACAATTGCCAAGACAATCGATAACTCCCACATCACGTATGACACAATGATCTTTTATATATTTGAGATTTACAGCATCATTTTCATTTTTTGGATAACCTATATCGTTAATAACAAATTTATAAAAAGAAAATCCATCTTTTGTCTTTTCAGGTATCAAAGAATGTAAATAGCGTCTATTTACGCTGTCTTTTGCATCTTTAGGGTCATCTACGTTGGATATACGTTTATTGTTGGCACTATACGTTTTCCCATTGAATTTTAACGTATTTTTTAATTCAGATGACAAATAACCTTTGTTTATCGCATCACCGTTTTGATTTGGTTTACCAACGTTGATAATTCTATGATCTTCTGCGTCATATGTGTTATTTTGTAGTTTTAATGTTGGCGATATCTTTTCCTTTAATATTTTTAGATTTATTGCATCGTTTTCATCCGTAGGATCTTTTATGTTTTTTAACCTTTTATTACTCATATCATAATCTCCATCAGGTGTTTGTGGTAAACCAGCACTTCTTTTTAAACTATTGGCATAATATAACCCATCCGAGGAGTAACGTCCGAACTTGTCGACACTCATAGTGCAACTGAATAGTATTCTAGGGAGTAACGCATTTTTATGAGATTACCCCACGGTTTCGGAGTTCATCCACTAAAGCCACCCATTCGTTTTCCAATCCAGTATGACCCGCTTCTTTAGCTTCATGTATTAGTTTCATTCTATCAACCAATTTATTGATATTATTGTAATAAATCACATTTGTGTTATACAGTTTCTTCATTAAACCTGTACCTGTAACAGACTTGTTTCTTTTTCTTGGTTCTGTAGCACTTATATCCAAAGTGGATGACACAAACCTTCGTTTTACAGGTTTTCTTGGTATTATTGGCATTGGTTGTCTTCTCGTTGTTGGTATTAACTTGGATACAAATTCTCTATATTTTAAAGACTTTGATCTAAAAACAGGTTGGTCAGCTGAATACTTCCTCCTGTATGCATTAGTTTGTTCCAAAATCTTTTTATATGCTTCCATGTCTTTTTCTTTAACTAACAATTCTAAAGGCTTATTTTCAAATAATAATTCAAATAATCCTCTTGTGCCCTTATATCTTTGATCACCAACAATAATATTATCATGTTCATCAATGTTTACCGGGCTATTACCAACCATTAAACCCTCTTCTGTTAATCTTACTCCATAACTATGGTAGTTTTTATTAGGGTTTGTTCCAGCTAACATTTTTATCATGTATTTCCTTCCTAAAGGTCCTTTGTTATGAATGTTTTCACCCAACAAGCTTATGTTTGACGGACCTTCCCTTGCTTCTTCTTTTTCCTCTTCACTAGCAGTTGATACAACTTCATGTCCTCTTTTGGCTTTTACTTCATATAATTCTCTTATTCCACTATAGTCTGGTGATTCTAGCTCTCTTTCGGGTTCTCCACCGGTAAAACCACTATATGTAGAGGATTCCGGGTCTTCATCGCTAAAATCTTCTGATTTTACATTTTCTCTTTCAAACTTTGTAATAGGTGCAATCGCATCTCCTTCCAATACAGGTTTAGCAAATTTTTTGTTTAATTGTTTCAAGGGTTCAGTAATAGGTTTAAAAGTAGATTCAAGGAATTTCTCCCTCTCGCTAATACCTAGTTTCAATGCTCTGTTTTTAGCCCGAATAGAATCACTAAGTGATTTTATTTCTTTTACTAATTTTTCTTGGTTAACCATGTTTGTAGCAAGACGTGTTGTACAACAATGAATGTGTTATACCACGTTTAATGTATTAATATAAATTTATCAAATCCTATCCTGTATCGACCATTGTTTAGCGGTTGTTCCTTCATAATTGTTAGGAACCCATACTTTTCAGCCCAAGCCTTTCCACACAACTCTTTAAATCGTTCAAATGTCATATCCGCATTTACATGATCAAAATATATATGTTTTAGGTTGGTTTCGTCCTGTTTAAATACAATTAACATGTTTGCATTGTCTCTAATGAGTTGTTTAGGTATTTTGCTGTAAGTTTGGCCAATATAAATGCTATCTATGTTGTTATGTCGACCCATAGCGAAGTAATTCCTTATTGTGTTTTGGTTTTCACAAGATACATCGTCGAATATAAACACGGAGAATGGTTTAGCTTCTTGTGGCTGCATGACACTCTCGCTTGCATTAAACTTTAAATATTTAACTTCAGGCACATTAGTCAGTATTTTTTCCAATAATTGATACTTTGGTTGTTGTAGTGATTTTGAAAATACATATAGATTGTTAAATCGTAATCCTTTAGGGTTTGTAATCAAATTGAATACTACATTAGTTTTTCCACAGTTGGAAGGTCCGGTAACCAGACAACGAACGGTGTTTGGTAACAAATTGCCATGCTTCCCACTATTGAATTCTGAATTATCCACTGTGAGTTCATCTATATTATTAATAGTAAAACTCTCTTTTTGTGGTACTATCTCCATCCTTTGTAATGGTTCAACCTAAAATGATTCTCTATCGTTATATCAAATCCTTTTTAGGTATCCAAGAATCTTCCGTCTTATTAAATCCTAACCATCGTACTTTGACCTTATCTTTTTTCCGTTGCAACACCTTTTCAACTAAATATACATCGCCTACTGTTGATTTTAACATTTCATGTCCATAAAACCCTCCTTCAAGCAATTGTCCTTTATTATCTTTTAAAATATATGTCTCAGGTACTGTAGGTTGTACTTTGAATACAGTAAAAACCTCATTGGTCCAATTTGGCAGGTATCTTTTACTGAATACACCTTTATATTTACTTATTCGCACTTTATCACCCACATTAAATTTTTTAGGCTTTAGTTTTTCAACTTTTGGTTTAGTATTCGTTTTTATACGTTTTAATACAAGGTTTTCATTTTTACTAGTTACTTGGTTTGGTTTCATCCCGATAGTCCTATGAAATTTGTTATTGTAATCGTTTATAAGTTTTGGTAACATATCAATCCATATGTGCGATCCTCTGTTGGAAAACATTTTATACATTGCACTTTTTAAAGTTCTGTTGAATCTTTCGATTATTGAGGCTTTTACTTCTGAATTGGTTGAATAATGGTTTATATTGTGTTTTTTCATTAAATTTGCAAATTCCTTATTAAAATATTCTTTTCCATCATCTGTTTGTAAATGTTTAATAGTATGTTTGTCTCTTTGTATAGCTGTTTCCATTGCTTTTGTAACACTTTTGCCACTTTTATCTTTTAGTGGTAAAGCATCTGCCATTTTTGAAAAACAGTTAATAACAGTCAATATGTATTTATATCCTTTATTTTGTTTGCTATAAGGAATCATTTCGATTAAATCCGCTTGATATAAATCATTAATTCCTTTTATCACCGTATTTCTTCGTGGAAACTTTCTTCTTGCAGGTTTATGAAGTTCGTTGACAATTTGTTGCTTCAAGTCCTTCATATTGCAGGTTTCAATGTTTGTTGTATCACATGTATAATCACAATGAATGTTGTTTTAAATATTCACATCATTTATATGGGTCAAGGTCATCCAAACTTGTGTAAAAAAATGGGGAACACGGCGTTGGACTTGCCGTGTTCCCCATTTTTTTACGGAAGGAAAAAGGAATAAGGTCGTAGTTGTAGAAGGACGAAGAATAGGTTACTAGTTGATAGGGTTTAGAGAGTAGTGGCCAAAAGGAAGAGTGTGGATTTTGTCGGGCATAATGTATCTTTTATCATCCCGAGCTGACAACGCTTTTTTAATTTCAGTGACACTGTAGACTTGATGCTTGAAGCTTCGGATATTGTTGAATGTTGCTGATATCGTAGTATCTTCAAACAAACAAGTCTTGTAGTGGTCAAATGTCACGTGTTTTTTCAAATAAGATGTCTTCACTCCTTTTGCTTTCTTCACTGTCGGTGTGTTGTTCTCGTGGTACATCTTAAATGAATACAATTTCGCCATCAGCGCCACTATTTCTTCTAAAGGCATTCCATTTGCTTCATCTTTGAATTTTCCAATTACTTTTTTATATTTTTCATTAAAATTTGGATGGTTTTTCGGATAGTCAGAAAAATCGAAATCTTCTTTGTATGGAAAAGTCCTTAGGTCTTCATACATGTCCAAAGTCTTTATCCAGTAGATAAACGCGTCCGTATCCATGTATGCGACTCCAATGTTTTCCCTTCCGTAATGTTTAACCATTTTGTTATAATGGAAATCATACATCAGGGTTTTACTTATATCCAAAATCGACATACCTATGTATAACGGACGGTCCATGACTATTGTTGTTTTCTTCATACTGACAGCGACTAGATTTTCGTTTATAATCATGGATGTTCCGAAATTTGGTTTTTGCACTAATTTTTCCAATTTCCTAGGATCACTCACTAATTTTACATTTTTGTGTTTTCTTTTGTTCTCCAAGGTCTTCCCAAAGATGGCATTGTTCATTAATTTATAGAAGTCCTTTTCAAATGCTGTTGTCGCTGCAGCTCTTCTTGCAGTGTTGGAATCAATATATGGTTTCAACCAACAAGACTGGGTGAATTCAATTGCTCTATGAATTCTCACTATACGTAGACCCAATTCAAGAGCCTGTTGAACTACCCAGTAGTGAGCCACATAGCGATCCTTATTCTCCAAGGTCATCATCAATTTTGGCCATCTTCCTGTCGGTGAAACTTCAGTCTTGGCTAGGAGAGGCAAGTCGTAGTGATGGTCATGAAGGTGCTCCGGGTATTCAAAATCACAGTCCAAAATATAGCCTTTTGGACCATCCTTTGGAATCTGTGAGATGTCTCCGATGGTGGCCGGGTCGATCCACTTGAAGTCAGCGTAGGGAAGCGGATTTGACATTGCCCAACCATAAAGGTTGTTTGCATCAAAATAGCCAAGGTAGACCGATGGTTGTTGCTCGTCGAAGCCGGGGATGTACTTGTTGTTGGCTTTGACATGACGTGTTACAGCTTGTGTCAAACCGCCCCGTACACCAGATTCCATCATGAGCACCATATCAATATCCGTTAGAAGTTCCAGTCGACAGTTGGTTGACTTTAGCATAGCTTGCCATGCTAATCCTGGAGATGTGTACGAGTGTAGAGGGTCCAGTCCATAGGCGGAGAAGCAGGTGTTTCTGAATTCTTCCATCACATCGCACAGCAGAGTTACGTCCAATTTTATATAAAAGTCAGAATATTCCCCTAAGGTTTGAATGTTTAGTTGGTTCCAAACATTACATGCATGATTGTAGTCTTCAACGGAGATTTCACTTTCGTTTAATTTGCTGTTGAAGGCTTCAATCGGCGGTAGACTGGTTTCTTCAAATTTTTCTGTAGAAGTTATGTAATCGTAGGGGAACACTCCTTTCCGTAATACTAGGTCTAATTTATCTTCAGGTACAATTTTTCTGGTTTCTTTTAGGTCTTCTCTTCTTAGGTTCTCTGACAATTTGGCTAAACTAGATGCCATAAATCTGTAAGAGTCTACGAAGCGAAGTTTAATTTTACCTACTGTTTTTGAAAAGCTGATGTACTTTTCCAATGTTGTAGCAAGAACATCAATTTTACCGTCATCTCTTCCTAACTCCGGGATAATAAAGTGGGAGTCGTAGCCGCTAAGATTGTGTAAAACGACAGGAATAAAGTTTGGCAGTTTGTAATTTATATTGCATGAATTACAAGCAGCTCCTCTGTATATCCCTGTCAGGTGATCGTGATCTCTTACTTTTGGATTTTCTTCACTGAACATCTTCTTGCATAAATAGCATCTTGTCGCTAAGTTGTATTCTTCTTGTTGATTTTGGTTTAAAGGTTCCATAGGTACAATATTACCGAACAAGCGTTGAACCTTTCCAGCAATATCGTACAGTTGGTCTACAAAATACTTAGCGGCTTCTTCACCACGGTAGAGTATTGGAGTGGATGTTAAACCATAGTCTTGCAATTGGTTTTTAGACAAGGTTGATTTAACTAGTAAACAAAAACTGTTGGGCTGATGCAACTGATATTTTGTTCTTCTAGTCACTTCACCGTCCGGCAGCTCCTGTGGTACTAACGTTGATTCAAAATCTGCATAGACCACTATTGGAATTCGGTATTGGTGAACTGTCTTGTTAAATTGGATACACGCTCGAGATGGTGGTGGCAGACTAATCTTCACTTCATAGTTCTCGTTGCAAAGTCTTTTATGTTCCAATAACCAGTCCAATCCTCCACGTCTTGAATCTTTCCAAGAAAAGCAGAAACATCTCTTGCAAACTGTAATCCTATTTACTCTTTTGGTCAATTGTTTTACAACTAAGGCTTCAAAGTCCTTTATCCATACATAATGGGAAATTTCACCCTTAGTTATCAATAGCAAGTCCGTGTGGTTTCTTTGCTCAACCTTTACTACCCGCAAAGGATAAACGTTGTTTGAATCATCCAGACCAAAAACATTCACTGAAACGCCAGGATTTTTCTTTTCAAATTTGTCAATATCTTTTAAAGTAACTGGGTAAGTAAGACCTTGAAAGTTGTAGCGGTGTTCATTTTCGTAATATTCTCTACCAACTCTTTCAGGATGATCTTTAACATACTTGGTTAACATTGCATACTTGAAACATTCATTACCCTCATTTTGAACATTCTACACGAGTTAGTGTTTTGGATTTTCTTTGGTAGAGGGATAAAACTACTACCTCTTAAACCATATCCATGTTTATGAACCCTAACATCCATACCTTCGATTGATGACAAAGTCCATCCAGATCCTCTTCCTTCATGTTCTTGGAGTTTGGTTATAAGTTCCTCCAAGCATTCTTCAATAATATCATCAATGTCGGAGGTGAAGGTAAGGGTTCGGTTTTTGGTAATGAATGCTCTCAATGCTGTTTCACCATCAGTATTGTTAAACATAGCCTCTAACACCATTCCAAATTTAATAAAATTTAGCCTTTGTAATTCTTCCCTCAACGTTTGACCAACAAGTTCCTTAGCCTGGGTTATGAATGTTTCCAATTCCAATTGAACGTTATTAATTTTGAAATGTGTTACAACTCGTCCTGGCAAGGCTGTGGTGCGCAGTTGTCTTACATCTTCCAGTTCTTCTTCTTCCATATCCTCTTCTTCGGTGTCCTCTTCTTCGGTGTCCTCTTTTTCAATAGGTCTTGTAGCAGTAGATGGTCCAGCACCAGCAAATTGGATCACACTAGGTCTTCTTCTTTGCATTTGCTGTAGATAGCTGTCGTAGTAGTCCATCTGCTTCTGATGCTCTCCAAAAACCGGTCAATTGAGTCTAAGTCTATTTCATCCATGGTAATATCTTCTTTTCTATCTTCGTCTTCATGTAATTCTCTGTGTATGATGAAAAGATCTTCGTCTTGAAAGATTCCCCACAAATGTCGCAAAGAGCCATTTCAAACAGTTTGGCTTTGAATGCACACTCTGTGAATGTCCACGCAATAATGAGCAGCGCACTCCACCGGGACCCTTTATATCCGAGGCAGATAGGTGGGGAAAGTGACGTCATATGGAAACAGGTTATCACTCATGTGCTAAATTTAGCCTTTACACAACCGTTTGTAATACATTTATCAGTAGGCTTGATAAATTGATGATATTTGGTCTAGATTCAATAATTTGTACAAGTTTTTTCAAAGATGTCTGTTTGAGCAAGTTTATATAGGTCAAGGTCATTTGGAATTATTATTTTGAGCGGGGGATAGAGCACTAAGCAGCATCATTTACTACAAAGTGCTCTATCCCCCGCTCACATTCTTTTTTAACTTTTTGTTTAAACTTTTTACAAGGGTGAAACATCACCATCAGAGTCGGAATCATCCTCATCACGGAATAGGCAGCGATGACAATACATAATTCTTCTGGCAACTAACATCCTATCCATTGGACGATGGGGAGTGTCTTGTTCTTGTTCTTCTTCTTCGATTTCAATTGGAATTCATTTCCGACTCAGATGACGACTCTAATGTTTCGTAGGCGTGCAAGTCCACCTCATTGTCCGTTGAACCAGCTTCGTCAGAGTCCGTTTCAATATCCATTATTTCTTCCTCCTCCTCTTCTTGATCAACCGCAGGTAGTTGGTCCTCTACTTCTATAATTTCTAGAGGTATTACCTCCAGAATAGAGGACAATCCTGTTGCGATGGAACACGGTGTTGTCAAGTGGAGCCATGGTATGGAAGTGTTGTATCCATCCAATTTGCTTACCCTTTTTATACCCCCCACCAACTATACAAATTATGTGGGTCAAGGTCACGTAAAGATACCCTTTGAGCGGGGATAGACCACTAAGCAGCATGCTAGTCCATTGCCGCAAAGTGATCTATCCCCCGCTCTATTCCGCAGACCACACTCAAGTCCAAGTCCACATCCAAGTCCACACCCATATGTTACACTTTATTATTACTGCCACCAAGTAATTGTCACTCGCACATTTACTTGGTTTTGATAAAGGTACTGCACAAACTCCATATTGGTTGTTTGTTCGTTATACAAATGCATCATGAAATATGCAATCTTATCGATTGCTGCATTGTCCAACGGTTCGCAATTCACAAGTTCCAATGTGCCCTGGCTGGTCTTATCCTCTATAAGTTCCACCACTTCGTTGATGTCTTCTTCCAAGAGGATGAACTCAACACTGAAGCTCTCCATTGTTTGTTGTTGTTGTTGATAGTGTCTAGACAAATGCTTGACTAAATACTTTATTCATTAGTCCTACATATATACCAATTTCCCCCTCCTATTACCTATTCCCCCTCTACCTTTATATAGGTCAAGGCATCCAATAATACCCTTTGAGCGGGGGATAGACCACTAAGCAGCATGCTAGTCCATTGCCGCAAAGTGATCTATCCCCCGCTCTGTATTCCACACAAGTCCTAGTCTTTACACACACATAAGCCCCCAGTCTTTTACACTTACTCATATACTCTGTCCTCCCTGCCAATTAAGAGTTCCCCATGTTTGCCACTATTTTCAATTAACCTTTCCAAGTCCCAAAACACAATGTCCAAATTAACCAAGTTCGCTCGTCCAATTTGAAACACACTATTCCCCCCAAGTCACTTGCTCTCACTTGTTGTCCTGTATACTGCTTCTTCTTCCACGCTACAATCACTACCCTACCTTCTTCAACAACCATTTTTTAACATTATCATACACCTTCTTCAACATCCCTCTACAGTTTAAATAGTTTATGGTTACATACTCCCACTCCTTACCAATGATCAGTGATCCACTCATTTTCTAGCGTTCCACTGGAAGGTTCAAAGCAGAATGAAGTCGGGATGTACAGACCCCCCTCTTTTATACCAGTTAACCGGTTGTCCTTGCTGTAAAGTGGGTCAAGGTCATCCAATGCTACCTTTGAGCGGGGGATAGACCACTAAGCAGCATGCTAGTCCATTGCCGCAAAGTAGTCTATCCCCCGCTCTGTATTCTACACACACATGTCCCTGTCCAAGTCTTTCATTACATACCCAATATATATTCAGTTCCTTCATCATCACTATCACTCATCACTGCTTCCACAAACTCCACAGGATTAAAGTTAAATTGTTTCAATTGTTCTTTTAAGTTTTCAATTTGTTGGTCCTTTACTTCTAAAACACTGTGAAGGTGTGATATGTAGTCCGCTGCCTCGTTGATGCTTGCTACTCTCGGATCGCCTAACTTCAAGCTGGGAACTACACCCTGCAGCCTGTAGTACGCCATACGCCTTTCTTGCTCCTGCCGTTGACCAGGACTGAGCAAGCCTTGCCCGTCTTGGCTCACCTCCAGCAAGGTCCGTAGCATTGGAGCTTTGCAGGCGTTTGCCCGAGCAACAGTTATGCTGTGGAATGGTCGAGCAGGTCCACGAGGAGTAGCAGGCAGGACGTTGGCAGCACGCCTTCTTGAAGAAGAAGAGGAAGCCTGAGAAGTTTTGCAGTTGGAAGCCATGTTGAAGTGAGGTATTCAGCTAAGCGATACAAAGCAGAATAACCAAACTGCACATCAATACCCGTATATATACACTTATCAGTGGTGGGGGTACTAGCTAGCCTTGGTAAAGTGGGTCAAGGCCATCCAAAAACATTACCAGAACGGGGGATAGATCACTAAGTGGCATGTTAGTCCATTGCCACAGAGTGATCTATCCCCCGCTCTGTATTCCGCATTCACACACACATTCATACAAACACGCAAGTCCCAGTCCGAGTCTTTACCCACACCTATCCACTCTCATCCTCACTATCATCACTATCATCTAACAATCTGTCACACTTCATAATTAGTTTTTCCATTCTTTCCGGATCAAAAGTATTTCACTGTGTGCACTCTCCAACAACCTCTTCTTTTCCTCTAACAACCTGTCCTTTTCCTCTATCAATACGTTACAACCTTTAATATATCTTATAGCAGCTCTAACAGTGTCTTCCTGTGAAGATGCACCAACCACTACACCTGGCACTACCTGCTGGAGTTCTTCATACAAGCTAGACTCTCTTCTGGAGGCTCCACTGCTGCACAACTCCGTCTTGCTCGGAGTGAATCCGAAGAACCGAACGCGACTCTTTGACAGCGGCCCCGCCGGATCGGGTCCAGAGCTTGAGCCAGAGTTGGATGCGGTCGGGCCAGAGGTAGAGGCTGGAATGTTCATGGCTGACATGGTAGTATTCAGCTAAACAGTGTAAAGCAGAATGAGAAGACGGTTGATCACCGCTCCTATATATACCCATTTTTAGTGGTGGGGATAACACGGGGGGGGGGGGTGTTGAAAGAAATTTTGCTCATCAGTTTTACATACCTTTAGCACACCAATTATTTTGGTTTCTTCTATAACTTTACACACCTCAAACACCCAAGCAAACAGCTCATCTATGTTGTTATAATTAATTTTTGTCCAGTGTTGATACTTGTGGGTTTGTTTGTTTATAATACATAGATAAAATGTAGACCCCGTCTTGTCTTATACAATACTCAACTTCCATTCTATGCTGGTTTAGCACTTCCCAAGCATTGTGTTGATCTATCAAGAAGTCACCACCTTTGTAATTGTACCGTGACATGTTTACCACGGAGCACAGAAACAGACTGAAGCAAATGAACGGCTCATACAAGCTTAGTAAGAGCGTTAGAGTGGGGGTATCACGTGATACACAACATTAGTTGTAAGGTTAGCACTTTACTTTAAACAGTAATTTATATGGGTCAAGGTCATTCAAACTTTGAAAAATTTTTACCTCCAAACACTTGTAGCAAGCTACAAGTGTTTGGAGGTAAGTTTTTATTTGTTAATGATTTATTTGTAACTTAGTCTTCACCCTCAAGGACACGGTTTGAGATTGTCCCAGTGACTTTACATCACCGCCAGGTTAAAGTATTATACAAGTCAAGTCTTTTTTTTTTTATTAGTTGACTTGTATAATACCCCTCTCCCTTACTTTAAGAAGGTTAAGACTAAATTTGGAAAAATAATTTGGAAAAAGACTTTTAAATATTGTCCAACACAACCTAACAATTTTGGCTTTTTCTTTTTAGTGAGCCCATGTCCTAATCCATTTCCCAAACAGATCGGCATCCTTTTCTTCGAATTAAATAAGCCCCGGGGACAAAAAATTCTCTTTGTACCATCGCAGGTGGTACTTTCATTCTATGAAGGCGGCCATCACCTTTTAGAATGATTTGCACATTTATGTTAAATGCTCCATAAGCTTGAACAATGAAATAATATTTTTTGTCCCTCTTGAGCCTATTAATTTTCAGCTTCTGCGGACTGTTGGGGTGTTTGAACTTGGACTTTTCAGGCATAATATTAAGGCTATAAGGCTTTGGTGTCGGAATTTTGATTTTCTTATTCAAGTGTCGTTGGCAACGATCTTTTTCTGGAAGAGCAAAACTCGGACAACAAAGAACCACAGCCTCTCTGCTAAACCAAACATAATCGCATTTATCACGCTTGCCAGCAGGGCATTTAACACGATTACGTTTCTTTTGTGTTGGACTCTTAGTGTTTTGGAGCGGCGCTTGATCTAACTTAGGCTGGCTGGAAAGGATGGAGGGTGATGGTTTAGCACGGTCAAGGGGTAATTTGCAAAGAATTTTGGGTCGGGTAGGAGAATGGGTTAGATCAATAGTGGTTTTAGGTGAGGTAGAATTGTCTGGGGAGAAGATCGATTTACGGGATGGTTTGACTGTAGATGGAATGTTGGCTTTGGGTGAGGTTGACTTGTCTGGGGAAAAGATCGATTTGCAGGATGGTTTGACCGGTGTGGATGGCATGGGGGATACGGGTAGTGGACATTGGGTCTTTGTATAGGAAAGGATTTTCTGTGTACGGGAGTAGGGAATGATTTTGGACCTCGACTTCTTCTCCTCAAAGACCGCTGACTCCGAATCAGAATCTGACAACAATGAGATCAGCGGTGATGCTATGAGCACTCGGCTGCTTGCAGGGTGAGCGCCAGCCCCTCTTGAAGTCGACGGAGCGTCACCAGCACCACTGACACTTGGACTTGTTGGTTCCGTTGGTGGCAGCGGAGATAGGCTGGGCATCGAAGGAGCCGACGGCATCTCCAAACAGCTGAGGATTGTGCTCATCAAACACGTTTGGAGAATCGGAGCAGCGGAGGTTGAAGTTGGAGTAGATGTGTTGGTCGGAGTAGACGTGTTGGTTGAATTCGATTTGATGTATGGGAGAACTGGTGGATAGTTCTTGAAGCGCATGTTGAGGTAGAAAGAGCGTTAAATGCAAATAACGGAGGAGTACTTCCAACGAAGGCTGGAGCGGGAATGAGAAGTGCGTGCAACCGGGCCCCCTTATATCCCCACCGGGGCTGCCACGCCCAGGATATCAGGGGTGGGGGAGGGGGTGGGGGTGGGGGTGGGGGTGGGGGTGGGGGTGGGGGTGGGGGTGGGGGTGGGGGTGGGAGTGGGGGTGGGGGGGGGGGCTCACACTTTTTGCGGGGGGGGGGGGGGGGGCTCACACTTTTTGCGGGGGGGGGGGGGGGGGCTCACACTTTTTCAAAAAAGAAGCCCCACTTGGGGCATTTATGTTGCCATCGCTGAAGCCTCCCAAGAGACCCAACTATAAACAATTCCAAACTTGTGCGTTACTAATACCTAACTGTTAACTTTTAAAAGACCTCTATATATATAAACTGTGTTAGTAAGATCTGACTGTTAAAGATTTTGAAAACTTTTATATTTAGGTCAAGGTCACGAAAAAACTTTAAAAAAATAAGCCCCACACCCCCCTATGGGGGTGTGGGGCACTTGGGTTGTCATCGCTGTAGCCTCCGAAGAGACCCAACTATGACAACAAGGCAACATCCAATGTCGTGTACCCTTCGCCACGCGAGACTTGTAAACATTTACTGCATTTCCAACTAATAACTTTTCCAATAGCTAACGAAATGTCATTTACATATTTTGAAAAAAAAACTGAGGACGCCCTAGTGGCTTACGTCCTCGGTCCGAGTGCAGAGGCCATCGGCTCATTACCCCCGTATAAGCGTACAAACGGACCACCTCCTATTTCTCAGCCGCATTTAAGCATGCATGAGAGGAGCCTAACAATTATAAAACAAGTGGCTTTACACGGGGGCCTACTCCCGTAACCCTATCTTTAATATTTTTAATTTAGCAATGCAGTAAGTTTTTACAAGTCCTATGTGGGTCAAGGCCACACGGACATTAAAAAATTTCGGCCCCCGTACATCCATGGCGAACCACGAATGTTCGGGGGCCTTGGGGACAAAAAAAACACAAATAGCTAACAAAGTTTCATTTACATAATTTTGAGTTTCCAGAAGGGAAACTAACTGAGGACACCCTAGTGGCTTACGTCCTCGGTCCGAGTGCAGAGGCCATCGGCTTATTACCCCCATATAGGCGTACAAACGGACGCTCCTATTTCTCAGCCGCATTAAAGCATGCATGAGAGGAGCCTAACAATTATACAAAAGTAACTTTACACGGGGGCCTACTCCCGTTCCCTGTCTTTACGATTTACTTTGAGCATTGCAAAAGCTCAAGGGGGGATTGCTAAAACAAGCGTATACACTTTAGAAAAATATAACACACTTACAACACACAATTGAGCTCAACGTAGTCAATGCTGGAACAAGCACATACATGTTAAACACATATAACAAACAAGACACACAGGAGACATAAGGTACAAGTAAAACACTCTCATATAAAACAATTCGCAATACCCAAACGCAAGCGCAATATCTTACAACTAATACAAGTCTTAAAGTTAGAGTAGACTTCGCTAAACACTGAAGGCGCCATTCAATGTTTAGTGATGCCTATGGCGGTCCGTCCCGATCGTTCACGTTCAACGCGCGGGAGCGGACTGCGAGCCGGCTCTGGCTGGGCCCCCTTATATCCCCACCGGGGCTGCCACGCCCAGGATATCAGGGGTGGGGGTGGGGGTGGGGGTGGGGGTGGGGGTGGGGGTGGGGGTGGGGGTGGGGGTGGGGGGGGGGGCACTTTTTGTCGGGGGGGGGGGGCACTTTTTGTCGGGGGGGGGGGGGCACTTTTTGTCGGGGGGGGGGGGGCACTTTTTGTCGGGGGGGGGGGGCACTTTTTGTCGGGGGGGGGGGGGGCACTTTTTGTCGGGGGGGGGGGGGCACTTTTTGTCGGGGGGGGGGGGGGCACTTTTTGTCGGGGGGGGGGGGGGGTCAGGTAAGTTAAGTGGGTCAAGGTCACCCACAACACTTGTACTCTAAGTGTTGGCTATACCCCCACCACAACTGGGTCCCTAGGCTGCACAACACCGCTTCGCCAGTATGTCTCCGGCTTCCATGCGGTGCGTCTCGCTGTTCTCTAGCTCTCTATATGTAAGTAATTTTACAAGTTCTGAATGTAGGTCACTACACTTTAACTCTGGGACGATATCGACTTGTAGTATTTCAGTGTTTTGACTCAAGGTCATCACACTTTAACTCTAGCACATCAGTTATCGTACCAGAGGTGCTCAATAACCTAACTTGTAATGTTTAGGGTGGCGTTTGCACGCCACGTGGTATCGCCATGAGTGTCCAGTCCAGGTTTTAAGTTAAATTAATTTTACTGTAATCTTTTCCATTTCCGTTTCGTTTTGCCAAAGTATAAGGTGTCGCTTAATAAAGTGGTATTTCTCTAGAGTTATAGGAGATTGCAAGGATACAATTAGTTTATTTAGGAGACTCTTCATCTTGGAGTTTAACACAATTTCCACTTTGACTTTGCTTCCTCGGCTCTCACAGCCTAAGCTGTACAGAAATGTTTCTTCTAGTGCCAACTCGGGCCAAGAGAACAGTGTGTTGACTGTAGGACAGCTCATGGTGAAGTGATGCGATACTCCAGCGTACCACCTCACCTTCCCCCGCCACTGTGACCTTCCCCCACTCCTGCTGTTTCCCCCACCTCTTTTCCCTTGACTCATGCGCTACAAGCAGTCTCTCAGTATTGTGCGGACTTTTGTGAGGTGAAGCCATGTCGCAGGACACTTTAGGTAAGAAACTTAGCCGTGTTAAGACTTTATTAGTTGCTCACTGTCCACCACCCAAAGTTAAGAGAGTTTCAACTTTCGCTAAGTGGCGCAAACTGTTGCGCGGACACCCTAAGTTTTATACAAAACAGACTAATGTCAGTTTTACTGATGAGGATTTGTTTAAAATATTGGATGAAATGACTTTTCCTTGCAAAATTCAGTTAGTTACTCCCATTCCTGACAGTTTAGAGTCTTAGTCTCTCAAGCCGATATACCTAGCATACACAGAGCCTGACAGTCAGTCACTCGGTGGCTGTCGTGGGGTGCGCATCGGTGTCGGCGCTCCGTTGTTAGGTTTTCAAGGTCACAGTAATATCAAATTGTTGGTGTTGTGCTGGTTCAAGGTCACCTGAGGGATAACCGATTGCCCATTTAGGCAGGGTCATGTCAGAAACTCGAGTTTAACTTGGCACTTTTGCCGTTTCTCGTCGAAAATTCGCTCCAAGTGGTCAAGGTCACGGGGACTCTGACTGAAACTCGGAGCGTAGTGCGAGAAACGGCAAAAGTGCCAAAAAATTTTAAGTTTCGGCGTGACCTTGACCTCAGTGGCGTCGGTGACGTCATTTTGATGACGTAAGGGGTGATGACGTCATCAGCACGTCATTTCTGTGACGTCATGGGTGTGACGTCATAGAAATGACGTCATTAGTGATGACGTCATCGATGACGCAATCGATGACGTCATCGATGACGTCATCGGTGAGGTCATTGACCTCGATGACGTCATCCCTCAGGTGACCTTGAACTGGGCCAGCACCAACAATTTGACACTACTGATGCAGCAGCGAAATCGAATGGTGTCTCATTTAATGATGGGTTGCTGAGTGGGCCGGACTACTTGAACCCATTGCCGTCTGTGCTTTTGAAATTTCGCTTAGGGAAATTCGCTATTGCTGGTGACATTAAGGAAATGTTCCATCAGGTACGTATCAGGAAAGAAGATGTGGATTCACAGAGGTTCTTGTGGAGGGAGGATCCCAATGATCGACCAGACACCTACATTATCGAGGTAATGATTTTTGGATCAACTTGCTCCCCATGCACAGCTCTATATGTGGTAAACAGCAACGCGAAAAGTTTCTCAGAAAAATACCCTGAAGCGAGTAAATCAATACTGACCAAAGAGTATATGGATGACCTGCTTGACTCCACTGACTCTGAAGAGGAAGCAAGAAAAAGAGTACAGGAAATAATAGAAATCCATAAGTATGGCGGATTTCAAATATGCAACTGGTTGTCTAATTCCAAAAACATTTTGTTGGAAATACCTAAGGAACTTAAGGCGAATTCTACTAAGCAGCTGAAACATGACAGTAGTTTACCTACAGAGCGTGTACTTGGAATGTGGTGGGACACCGAATCCGACAACTTTGTATTTCATCGAAATGCCGAAAAAATCAATATGATGGAAGCCGCATACCCAACAAAACGAGAAGTTTTAAAAGCAGCGATGTCGATCTTCGATCCTTTGGGGTTAGTTACGCCAGCTACAATCAAAGGGCGTATGTTAGTTCAAGACGTATGGCGAACAAAAACGACATGGGATGAAGTGTTGCCCTTGGAATTGACTAAGAAATGGGAAGAGTGGCTGGAGGAAGTCAAACAACTTCAAAGCCTCAAAGTACCTCGATGTTATTTAAAATGTTTATCAATTACTGAAGAAGTTGAACTCCATATCTTTGTCGATGCGAGTGAAGAAGCTTATGCAGCTGTGGCATATTTAAGACAGAAGAATTTCAATGATTCATACAAAACGATGTTAATCATGGCACGGGCAAAGGTAGCACCACTAAAACCGACCACCATTCCAAGACTGGAATTACAAGCGGCTGTCCTCGGGTGTAGACTTTCTGCAAACATTGACCGAGATATTGGAGTCAGTATTGCAAGAAAGCAGTTTTGGTCGGATTCTGTAACGGTTTTACACTGGCTTAAATCAGACCCTAGAGCATTCAAACGATTTGTCTCGAACAGATTAGTTGAAATTCAAGAACTTTCAAAACCAGAAGAGTGGAAATGGGTACCAACAAAGCAGAACCCTGCCGACATTGCCACAAGAAGTAATAAGAAGTTTACTTCCAACACACATGAGTACTGGATTTACGGCCCTGCCTTTCTTCAAAAGGAATAAGACCATTGGCCTGAACAACCGATGACCCTTCAAACAGGAAAAGATGAGGAAATAAGGCAAAAATATGTAGAAATACACAATGAAAACAGACTCCAGGTAATTGAAGTTGAAAGATTTTCTTCGTGGGAGAAGGTAACTCGTGTAACAGCATGGTTATTGAGATACATAGACTTGTTAAAATTTCGTGTTAACTTGGCAACAAAAAGGAATTCAATAGTCAAACCAGTCGACTTTCGTACTATTTTAGAACTTCAACCTGACGAAATCAAGAAAGCAGAAAAACATTGATTAGGATGTCACAAGACACTTATTTCAAAGATGAAAAGACTTTACTGAAGAACGACAAACCTTTACCTAAGTCAAGCAGACTTCATTCCTTGACACTACTCATAATTGACCAACACTCCCTAATCAGGATGTCCGGAAGAACGTGCAACTCACCAGATATTAGCCCAGAAAATAGATTACCAATTGTGTTAGATGGGAAAAGTCATGAAGCAAAATTGATTGTACGAATGTTCCATGAGAAGTGTTTTCACCAAGGAATTGAAACGGTAATGCAGATGACCAGAGAACAATTCTGGATTTTGAATCTACGTTCATTAGTAAAGAAAATACAGAGGAGTTGTATGCGATGCAAGATTGACAACGCAAAGCCAAATCCACCACAAATGGCTCCTCTTCCCTTGTCAAGAGTAACAAAAGTTGAACATCCGTTCTTTTACACTGGAGTAGACTATTTTGGTCCGATTGAAGTGACTGTTGGTAGCAGACATGAAAAACGGTACGGTGTACTGTTTACCTGTTTTTCTACGCGTGCTGTTCACCTTGAGATAGCTCATTCCCTAAGTACAGAGAGTTGTGTTATGGCCATTCAACGATTCATAAGTCGAAAACCCTGTCCTTCAGAAATGTTTTCTGACAATGGAACGAACTTCGTCGGGACTGACAAAGAACTTCGGAATGCCATAAAAGCCTTAAACAACCCCAAAATTCAAAGATCTGTCGTTCAACATGGCATTAGGTGAAATTTTATTCCTCCTAGAGCACCTCACATGGGAGGCTAATGGGAGCGGCTTATACGTTCTGTAAAAACTGCCTTGAAAAGTGTGATGCGATCTCAGTACCCAAAAGACGAAGAGCTGCAAACATTTCTAGTGCGTGTGGAATTTATAATCAACTCTCGTCCACTTACACATGTTTCCATTGACCCTTCTGACCCCGAGCCAATTACTCCCAATCATTTTCTCCGTGAAGGATTTAAAGTAAATATCAACGAAGACGAACTTTGTAAGAGGCAATTGTCAAGAATAAAAAAATCTTTTAAATGGTTTCTGGAAGAGATGGGTCCAGGAATATCTTCCATGCTTGACAAGAAGGTGTAAATGGCACAAAAGACAAAATCCACCAAGTATTGGAGACCTGACTATATAGTGGACGAAAATAGCCTTAGAAATACCTGGCCACTAGGAAGAATTTCAGGGATTCACCCAGGTCGTGATGGTCAAGTGAGGGTTGTGGATGTTGACACCACTAAAGGAACTTTTCGTCGCCCTCTAACAAAAGTTGCCATTCTCTCTGTTGGAGGAGAAAAGATGTAATCTTCTCCAAATCAGACTAATGTGACACATGTTTTATTTGATATAATTTGTTATGTTTTTAATATCATATAATCTGTTTATTATTATTGAATATATTTTTGTTATAAAAGGCAATGCAAAATAAAATGTCCATTTGAATTATATTTTCAGTCTTGTCAGTCTAATTATTTTCTACAATGTCAAAACTTAATACTCAGCTATCACTGATACCGTTCAATGAAACGAATGTAGTACAATCGATATCGAGATCAAATCGCAATTCATTAGCTGGGAGATGTCATTTGCTTGATATTTAAAATAAAATGGTCCATAAACTCATATAAATGTAGCGAACGATGTCGAGCCAAAACCGTCAATGTGCGCCGCAGTTGAACAACAATTGGTCTCAATCCGGAGATGAATCTGTTTCATGGTTACAGCTACAGCTGCTGTAACGATTATTGGCGCTGTTAACGATATCCGAATTTGTTTTACCAAATTTCACAATAATTGTAATTCTTCATATTAAAATATTTACTGCTCTTAAGGGAATGCCGTTTTCTCAACCATCCATGGGTAGTTTAATTTTTTATCCACTCTTGTCATTCACATAGCCTACAAATAAAAATAAAAAATATTGGTAATTAAATATTTTAATAACCTCTCATATACTGCCAGCCATATAATGTAAAAATTATCAAAGTTTACTTATATTAATAATTGTTCAATAAAAATAGTGAAAAATCATACTTGAGATCTTTATAAACCTTGAGATATTTATGGAACATTATCATTATTAACATAAACTCTGCATTTTAATATGACATAGTCATTTTTCATGAAATTTAACTATATTTACTTGCGAGATAAAACTAAAATAATTTCCTATATTTGTTATGTGGCATTAACCTTGGGGTTAATTTAACACGTGAGATACCTGCAAACTCTCCACCAGGATTCTGCTTTTGCATGGTTAACAAGGCATGATGTCCAACTGAACAAGAGCGAGTGTTCGTTGTCGAGTCGGCCAGCCGGTGGAGTATTGCAAACATTGCCCTTGTCCTGCCCTGTCCCTGGGGGTGTTGTATGAATGGAACGCCCATCACTTGATGCCAGTCAATAATGGTCCTTTGTAGACATGCAAGAGCTGTGGCGTGTTTGAAAATGTTCAGTCAACAATAACCAGAAACTACGGTACAAAAAATTAGATTTGAAATCTTTTTTGATCATAGTATACATTTCTTTGTTTATCAAATTTGCCCTTAATATCAAAATCAGAAAGAATTTTAAATACATCAAAATTTAGGATAATTATATACATTTGTGTTTATTGGAAGTTCAATGTATAGCTAAGAGAGCTGAAATAAATAGCTAATATACATAACGAAAAATAGTGTGAATAATTCCTAAATCGGAAGTTTACAGGAAATAGACACTAAAACAAAATCCCACAAAAATAAAAATTTATTTAAAAAACTTAATTTGATAATTTTTTTACATTTCCTCTACGTTTTGAGAAAAAAAAATTTGCTTTAAACATTATTAGTGAAGTAGTTGATTCCGTGTCTATGCCATACGAAGACGTATTTTTCGCTACGGAGTACTCATAAAGATTTTGAATACACGTACGTAGAGATTATATTGTGGTTTGACTAAGATTGTGGTTTTGAAAAGTATTGCTTTTCGTTCAAGATAAGCGAAGTTTCAGCCGGGGCATTGTGCTATAATTTATTATCATACTGCTCAATTTAGATAACCATAACCACATTTAAAATGAGAATTTTACTACTTGTTAACGACCTTCCTCAATACAGGCAATACACTTTGTTGCCATTAAAACAATCAGATGTTTTTGACGTTTTCCTAGTGCAAGTATTTTGTTAACATGCTTGATGAAAAAAACACAACATTCTTGATTCTTGATCAATTGATGATCTACCCCAGGTTCAATATTACTACTGTATATTGTTTTATTGAAAAGGGACGCTTATGGAGCAGTATGACGAAAATATTTTATAAAAAAGTGGCTTAATTTGTGTAGTTTGTACTTTGAAACCCACTTAATAAGCGGTAAATTTCTTAAAACAAGTAGCCAACAATCTTGAGAAATTAAGTTAGAAAACTAAAATATAAATTTGATCTAAAACAGTAAAAGGATAATCTGGCTTTTATTTACAAATAAAAAATTCCACCAAACAGACTGAAAGCAAATAATTTAATTTTTTTTTTATAAACGCATTAGACTTAGAATATATTTTATTCTTTAAATTACAATTTAGTAATTTCATATTTGACTTTTAGATCTATTGTTTCCTATTATCCGTGTATGGGAGAATGTGCAAAGCAAACAGGTCCTAGAGGAAGCGAGAATCGGGAATACTAGACAATAAAGACGTCTACTTGCTTCGATCTTCTTATATTGCGCTACAATTTCGCTCGACTAGAAAATTGCCTGGCTCCAAGTTTGTGGTACATATCCACATCTTAAATGTTATTTTTATGAATAATCGGTATTTTTATCAATAATCGGATGTAGACACCGCCTTTTATTTTAAGGTTAAACGGTGAAAAACAGTTAATTATAAGACATAATATAAATTATTGATATTTGTTAACATTTTTGCACAAATTTCAGATATCCGAGATGATCTAGTGTTTACAACAGAGCTCCAGACAACAACAGGTTCGGTTTGCGGAAAGTCACCAAAGAGAGCGGAGAGTGTGGTCTGGTCGGGTCAGATGAGGTTGTAAATGATGGGTCAATAATGGTTAAAATATCTTCGTTCACTCAGTTAAAAAGCGAAAATACATAAAAATGTAATAGACAGAATACGTTGATAAACCATGCACACTTTACGTCTAGTATCGACAGAGCAAGACGGACAACGGCCCGTACATAAGATGCGTTGTTGCTAAACAAGCGATAACGAAGACAATATGCTTATATTAAATAAGCAAAACAATATCAAGGAAATTAGCGTTAAAAGTCATACTAACCGGGAAGGTTAATGTATTTTCACTGCCTCCGTCTTTATTTATAAATACTAAAACAATAAACCCCCGTAAAATCATATTTAGAAATAATTTTTAAAAACCTCATGTTTTTGAAAGATATTTAGTTTGAGACTCTGCGAATGTTTCTTTAAAATCCTTCTAAAGATTCACGTACGTCAAATTATCGTAATTTTGACTGCATATCTTCAGCGAATTTCTTAAGGAACATCTGACTTTATAAGGATTTTAAAGAAAGGCGGATATAAATGTTTAATGAAATAAAGTTGTTTTACGGCATAAAAGAAATTGGGACGGAATTTACAATGAAAGTTTCATTAGAAACTATATCTTTCCTGGAATAAAATGCTTCTGACAGATTTAACCTCAACAATAATATATATTTAGTTTTAAAAACTTTAAGACATTTCAGTTGCAGACCAAACCATTGAGGGCAATAAGACAAAAAATCCAAGAAAGAAATATCATTTTAATATTAATAACAATTTAATACAGATTGTGTTTATTACAATCTAGTACTTTTAGAGATTTAGTGTCTTGATTTTTATTTATCCATCCGTATACAAAAGAATCAGAGCCGAGAGGAAGTGAGAATCTCAATACCAGACAATAAAGGCTTCTCTTTCCTCTTTCTATCTTCTTCTACTACTATTTTCTTATACTGCACTACCACCTTGTTCGATTTTTATATCTGGCTGTGCTCCAAGTGTCTATATCTCTCAACAACCGATATCATCATAATAAAGAAACATAATTGTACATATGATCAATTGCAGATTATTACCGACTATTAATAGCATCGTCAATCGTCACTACCACTTTTGTCATTACATGCAATATTTACTAAGCAATATGTAAAATGAAATATAAACGAATTTCTCCACTTAAAATTGTTCTTAAATTCGTAGAAATCCTTAACGGTATAAAACTCCTTAGCAATCAAGTATCTTTTCCGATCTAGCAATCAAGTATCTTTTCCGATCTCTACTAAAATATTTAAGGCTGTTTTCAGATCCTACGGGAAGACATTGAGCACTTTTCTTGAGGAAAAATGTGTCTGGTGCTTAAAGCAAGTTGTATTATGGCGGGGAATTCAGATGAGGTTGTTTTTGCTGAAATTATAACTTAGTGTTTCGGACGGATATTTGAATGCAAGCTTTTTTTATGGCTCTTTGAGGGACTTTGTTGGGAGTGTTTACAAGGTTAATTTATAGTAAAGCTAGACACAATTACTTTAAATACCAAATTTGGATCGTCTTAAAAGAAAATTTGTTTTGAAGAAGAACAGTAATGGAATCTGATGCCAATTTACCTCTACTATTTGTGGTTTTATAACACTTTTGGCCCGATTACACTACCCATAACATGGCAGTTGTCTTCAGAATGTTTCTGGAGTTGGTGATGGCGCCGGCCGTCTGCTGCACCACTCGTCCCTCGGTCAGTGTCGTCAGTTAAGTTGAGATTGTCCAAGAGCATTATAGCATGCTTAAAATTAAGTCCTTGTAGAGAGTCATTATGAACTGCCTTATGTAGATCTGTGTAGTACACTTAGGGCACTATTAGTTTGAGATTGTGTGCTCTGGCGTCTTTAGGCGTTTGCACGTGAGCCAAATTAAGCTAGGTAAATTTTATTAGTCCACCGATACTAGTTTATTTTCAAAACGTGAGCTCCTGAAATGTACTTACAATAATTAACAATGACTGTCAATTCCTGTGAAGGCACATCCACAGTACAAATACACTAGGTATAATATTACAACATTGTTAAAACGATACCCTAATTATGACCGTAAAAGTATAAAATTCAGGTTGCACCACAGGGTGTTATTCACAAAACTCATAACACTGGCGTCACGAGCCCATACCCTGCTCATCGCTGCCGTAGAATGTTTGTGAATTCAGCATAACAAATTATAAGAACGACAAAGATTATCTAATTTGAATTTTATTTAAAGGGGAAATAACAAAAATCCGTTCTGATCATTTGAGACACAGAAATGTGACTAACCCAGCTTCTAGCGAAAATTATTCCTTAAGAGTTTACTTTGAAAACAATATCAATAAATCGCTGCAATGTGAGTCTTCCCACGACATTACCATGTCTTCTTCATATCATTCCATGGGAATCTATCTTTGTGATATCATTTTATAAGAGTGATACTTGAATTGTGAAATTTCTTTTTTATTTCTACTGCACTAACTAAGTTTATATAATACTCCCTCTTCACCTTTAAACATTAAAATATTAATGCATCTGTTGTGGAAGGTTAGTTACAATATATATTAATATCAGATTAAAACCATTGAAATATAAACATATTTTTAACACGTTATTTAATTGTAATATAGGTCCTACTGTATTGAGCTATCTAATATATACCAAATTATACGAATTATAAAATGTTAAATGATCATTTTTTAGTATTATCAGTCACGTTTTAGAATAATGTGAAAACTAATTGCCACAAATATTTGTTACCCAATTTACATGGAGCACATAACATTCATGGATTGAACTGGGCAATTTGCCAGTTAACCAGGAATAGCCCAGGCAGAGAATTTATGGATTCAATATGGTTTAGAAATTCGATGGTTACAAAAGAGAAATTGTGCTCGTAGCACTTGGATAAGCTTTCAATATGATATTTTGTATCAAATGGCAATCTTTCTTTCACATTTTGTTTTAATTTTTATGTAAATCTTTTGCAATTACATATTAGGACGAGATGAACTCCATGCGACTTCTGATATGCAACAATTTATTTTAAAGCCATACTTAGCTCAACATAACGCAAACAATATTCTTTAATAAGTCGGATTTTTTGTCGGAATCACTCTAATAAAATTACATATGTCCCTTTATTTATTTAAATTTATAAATCTAACAAACAAAAGGAAAATATTCTGATATTAGCTAAACGACGTAATATGATTGAATGACTTAACATCTTGGTTGTTAATCGACATTCCATTTTCTAGAAATAATTTTATTTTAGTGTATCTACGCCAGTGGCATTTTTTAACGTTTTGACGGGGAACGGTCCAAACCCCAGTCTTGTTACTATCTAACATCGACCAGTTGTTAGAAAGCATCATTAATTAATAGCCCAATGACAAATGGCAACTGGGTCCGGAATCGAACCTTTAAAAAGCTACTAACTTTTCTCAGGATCGAACCGGCAACCTTTGGATTCAAAGGCGAGCACCATAACCACTCAGCTACCCAGCCAGTTAATAATTGCATACTTTTTATTTTATATTTTAAAAATATAATTAATGCAGAAACTACTTTTAGTTCATGAAACATTAAAACAATTTATACCATATTTTGTTCCTCCAGTCTGAGTTCTATTGTTAAAAGCGTGTCTTCCAAACGTTGTCCGGTTAACAAGTTCTAACGAGTAATGAGAACCAGTCTTAACGCTCATTTCACTAACAAAGTGTCCTCAACAACTTCACAGACATTTTGGCTTTGTCTTCACGAAGTTTCCACTTAATTGAGCAACTTAAGGAGCTTTATTTATTGTCTTGTTATTCCTACTATAAAAACAGAATTTCTTCTTGATAAATGTGCACATGAGCGTTTATAAATCACATCAGTGGCGATACTCGAAGACCTTATTTCGGGTTCCGTTGTCACTCGTGTACCCTTACAATATTAATTGCCATGCGCCTTCTTAGTCCAGTGAATAGAGTCATAAAAAGGGGTGTTCGCTTACAAACGGTCTGGTAGTTCTAATTTGTTTATATGTTGTCTAGGATGGTTAGTAGTTGTTTAAAATTCGAAATGCACAATTTTCCCTCCACCGCGCCCGCCGCCATATTGAAAAATACGAAAAAATCCGTATTTTCTTCAGATTTTTAGTTATATTATATTTGGGGTTGCATTTTATATAGAAGACAGTAATGTAAATGCTGTAGACAATTAAATTTCCTATAATTTACATATTCAATTTGTCTTTCTATGACTTATGGTTATGGAGTTATTAACTTTTAAAAATTAATAAATATTTCTTTTTTTTTTCAATTTGCCAGAATTTGGATTTTGGAAAACTAATTCTGTTTTAGCCTAATCTAGGAAACCGAATATCAAAATATCTTGGCAGAAATGTAATTAATCTACATTTCTTTTAACCCACTTTATAAATTGATGCGTAAGTAAAAAATCAAAACAACACCATATTGATATTTGTTGGTGTTGTGTATAATTTTATCTAATAAAACGCATCAATTGTTTACTATTCTTTGATACAACTTAAAATTAACATAAATCATACCAGAGTTTTTTCAGATGAAACAGAGATATTTTACTATTTTACAAGAATATCTACAGGTGAGAGGTAATGTTCAATAGCAAATAAACTGCAAACAACGTAAACCATTTTCGTGAAGATTTGTTTATTGAAACAAAGTACCATTAGAATAAAATTTATAAAAAATATTTAGTTCTGAATACATAATGACACCTTCCATTACACTATATACTGGGTGTAAAAAATTACCCAAAAAATCTCAACTGCCTGTCTTTTAACGAATTGTAGTGTTCCAAAATCAAAATGTTGGCAAATAAAAAAAAATTGAAATATTTATATTTTTTTTTTAAAGTGAATATCTCGGTAACCATAAGTCCTAGATAGACAAATAAATATGTAAATTATAGGAAATTTAATTCTCTACAACATTTACAACATTTACTGTCTACAACATCCCTCTATTCACTGGACTATCTCTTGAAACTAGAAAGGATCAAACAACAATATTGTCTTATGGGTCTACTTATAAATTTATATTCGTCTTCATGATCCGTTTAATTGAACGGGTCTTCGAAACCTGTACCCTGTGGTATTTTTATATACTATTGTTTTATTTTTTTAATGGTAGAAATAACAATAACGTATTAAAACAGCCACTAATACCAACCATTTATTTCGGCAAAAATTTAACAATCTATTTTATCTACTTATTAATTTATTGAGTGTGTTATTTTATTAATTGTTTTACAATTATCATATGTACAAATTCAAATCTTATGAAAGTACAAACAATATATATTGAATGTAATCAAATTACAGTAAATATATTTCCTGATAGTCAAAAAGGTTTATTAGTAGTGTGTTTTTGCCGGTTTCTCCTCAGTTCATGGTCACGGAGTTATAACTGATTGGGTTGAGTTACATGGGGGTTGTAACGGCGGGGTTTTTTGACCGGGTTTATATGACCTCAAACACATGTCTCATTCTGCTCTATCGACTTGCACTGTAAACACCTAGGAGCATTCCTTTCATACAACTATCACTAAAAGGCTTTAATTAAATAAATAAATTTTAAAAACCCCTCCGGATGGCCTTGACCCACTTCCCAAACCCATCCATCACTGTCAAAAACCCCCGCCGTTACAATCCCCTTGTAACTCAACCCAATTAGTTATAACTCCGTGACCTTGAACTGAGGAGAAACCGGCAAAAACACACTACTTTTTTATAAAATATGAATAGATTTTTAGTTTAAAAATTTTTAATAATAATAATAATAATAAATTATTGTATTAAATATTTTAATAAATAAGATTGAAAGCTACGCATTTATGTTGTACCAGTATTCACCAGTTTATACACTAGAACTAAACCGCCTAACTGTAATAGGACAATTCAGTAATATTATATACAATTTTGATTTGTGGGAAATTTGATAATAGTTTGGATAATAGTATAGACAAATTGGCATAGTATCCCAAAGATACATCATTGCATACATTTAACATTTCGTAATCCACTGAGGAAAACACGTGTAAAACAAAACAAGCAAAATAATTTAAACAAGACAATTACTATAGTTAAAAATCTCAAATTACCATAGTTTTTCTTGTTTATTTATTAATTTGCTTTCTTTTATCTACGACGGAGACATTTTACTTGAAGAGATATACAAAGTACCAGATACGCTTTAAAAAGAAATCAGTCAAAACTGATCAATCATTTTGCTCTTCTTACATGGCTACGTTGTTCCCTATACCTTCGTTTGTACTATTTTTTTCTTTAGGGTTATGTAGAGGACAAAGTTAACAGTCTACCCTTTGGAAGAATTTTTATTGTAGTTTAAAAAATTCTACGAGTATCAGCTCATACTAGCTTGAGTATGGCCTGAGCTACAGCATTACGCTTATAAATACATGTTTTGTGATTATTTGACGGTAAATTTCCATTTCCAATGGTGTAGTTAATAGCAATCATTTATGGCTGTTACTTCCACAACAAAATGTACATTTTTACAAACGTTCACTACTTATTACGTATTTCATTTATTACTGCAGTTTCGCTAAGCTAGTGTGTATAACTTATTCCATAATTTAGCTGAGGTACTAAAATAGATCTTGATATGTGTCTAAAAAATGTTGGAATGGGATTTCTTGAGCCTGATGACTATTTGTGGGGACCGTATATTAATCAGAAGTGCTGAGCCAAGCTCATAAATTATGGATCAGCTTCTAATACTAACTGCTGAATCACAGGTCGACCTACCCCAGCTCCTATAACATCAGAGGTAACTAATTCCATCGTTTTGAATACATTGTTGATTTATATTCTGTATATTTTTCAGATATAAAATACTTATGCATTGGTAGTTAAATAAATTACTTGTGTACCACATAATTTTTCAACAAAGCCAAAGCTCTGCAGTTGGTTTTCGTTAGGCCATGTTCACATATGTACAAATGGCATTAATCTCCAAATACAATATGATATGTGTAAAAATTCAATAAATTAATTTCATTAAACACCCATCAGATAATGTGAAAAATACAAAATGAAAATGTCAAATATAAGGCTGTTCCCGTGGTATTCTCAATTGGTTATTCACATAATAAATACACTAAATTTTATTATTCAGAACTTTGTCTGAAGTGTGCCAAAAATTTTTATTAAAGAATGACTCCTATGGTGTAGAATGAACCGGAGTATCATTATTGAAATCATAATATACAGGTTTTCCAAAATTGTCACATTTCCCCTCATAACAAAAATTTAAATAACAGCTATAGGCCTAGGTATAATAATAATGATAATCTTTATTGTATAAGGCATTATTGATGCATTGCAATATAATTACTTGTACAAATAGACTACTAATTTATAACTATTGAAAAATATTTCTTTGTACAGACAGTGTTATGTTAATAGTATCTTGATGTACTTTTTAAATTTGTCTTTTGATAATTCTTTTACTTCAGTAGGTAGCGCATTGAAAAATTTGACGTTTAACAATAAATAATTTTTTGTTTGTTGGGATTTTGCATATTTAAATCTATTGATTTTTAAATGGTTTTTTGATCGCGTATAGTGTTCATGATATTTATTGTTTTACTGTAAATTTGAATATTTTTCTTAAGATGTATTAGGATGGTACGGACATAATGTTAAATTTTTTGAATAAAGGTGTGGTGGTTCGAACATGGTTCAAAAACTTATTAAACAGGAGTTTGGGAATGATGTACACACACACACACACACACACACATATATATATATATCATTCTGGGAAATACATATTGACTAAAAGAGAAAACTTTTGATGTATACAAATTTTCAGCCCCTTTCAGATGCAAATCTTATTTGGTTTTTCGAGTTATCGGAGAAAAAACTCAACTTCAAACTTACACAAGATAAGATTAATTCAAAATCAGTACTAAAATTATGACCATTAAATTCAGAACTCTGAGAAAAAGCATTTCAATTAGAAAGTATTATTGACTAACACGTAATTTTAAAATGCTAAAAAAGAAAAAAAGGTACGAATTGAAAGTAATGTCCAATTACACAATTTCTTTGACACTTCCTTTATTAGGCGTTCATATTTTTGACAGTTTGGTTATGGTTATTTTTATTGAGTTTTAGAAAGAAACCTTTAACTTTCTCCGATGTGCTATGAAAGTCACTATATCGAAAAGGAGAACCGCTGACCAAAATTGCACTTTAAATTATAGATTTGTATCTCACGGAATAGACGAAATACTTTTAATTTATAATTAGGATGATGTAGGCTTTCATAGTTTTATTTTAATAACGAACCAGTAACTCTATTCTATATTACAGTTATTTGAATAATACCTTGAATAAATTTGACAAATATGAACAAGTTTGAAGCTGGTAATAGGATTTAGGAGGAAATAAACAGCATCGAAATTGATAGTCAATTAACTTGACAGCGGCAAATGTACCCTGTCAGTCCCGTGGTTTGTGACGGTTTTATCATTTACTGAGTTTATCTTATTATTTGACTTGGTTCTAAGAAATTGACCCAAAAAATATCTGTAAATATTACCAACATAAGTAGTTTACATTGAAAGGACCGAAGTGGCTTTCTACTGACTCAAAACCTTTAAAGGCGCGAGTGTAACCTAGCACAGAGCAACCCCGTTCATTACGTCCGACTGGTGGACAGTGTACAATCTTTTTATCACACTGCACAAATATGTCATTTTATAATCAATTATTTAAAAATTAATTAAAAATTTGATCATTTGTTTACGGTCAATTTGTTGCTTTCATCTTCAATTTATTTTTATCAAACAGCTATTTCATAAATTATACTTATTCCAAAATCTTGCCTGTGTAAAACATTTTTGCGCTGGTTTTAGCGAATTTCCCTATAGGGAATACGCTATTACGGTAGTAGTCATGGTGAAACCTATGTCCGGGACCATAATACTTTTTCGTTTTGAGGTCCCCAGAAGCCAAAAACACCATTCGTTCGATTTCATATATATATATATATATATATATATATATATATATATATATATATATATATATATATATATATATATATATGTGTGTGTGTGTGTGTGTGTGTGTGTGTGTGTGTGTGTGTCCGTGGTCCCGATAACTTTTGACAGGAACCTTCGATTTTGATGAAATTTGGTATGAAGGTGTAAGACTAGGTCTATTTTCATGAGTTCGCAAACCAGCATGATCGGGGTATGGGAACGGGGTTTTATGGGGTTTTAAAAGGTTTCAAAAATGGGTTTTTGGCATTTTTTGACCTTAATTTTCAAAATTCAACAATTTTAACTGAAACCATTTTAAAGAGCTTAAAAAACAAACAATTTAGTATTTTGAATTTTTAACTTCGCTTAACAGGTTACGGAGAAAAGTCAAAAATAGGTTTCCTATGTTAATCTTATGGGAAATCAACAAAACCCTGTATCACGCTTCTTTATTGGAATAACTTGATAAAATTTGGTATGTACATTCACTAGGTAGGGTTTAACTGATATTTGCTTACAACACACATATGGCGGCAAACCTACATATTCCCCCCATGGGGTTTATGGGGAAAATTAAAAAGTGCCGAATATCGATACAGTTTGATATTTACCTTACCTATTACATTTCCTAACAAAAATAACATTTTTTAACAACATCCCATGGCGATGGCACCAAACCTACATACTCATTCCTATGGTGTTTATGGGGAAAATACAAAATCTCAAGATTCTTTGGAAATTCGCTGTGTACGCAGGTCTGCTGCGACGGGGGTATTTATTATCCTTGTTTATCCTTGTTTCATTATAATACATTGTTTATAGATTATCCTTGTTTCATTTGGAACAGTACAACTTTTTGGTAAAGACAAAAAAATTAACAGATAATTTCGTTCAAACGATGTCTTTGCTGGCCAAAAACAGTACATAAAAACGTTGTCTTATAGAAATACATGTCAATTGGCCATTTTCTTAAAAAGCATGTTATTTATAATAATAATAATATTTTATTGCATCGGTATTAATTATATACATAGCAATAGTGAAGTAAACAAAAATATTAAATATTACTCTAAGAAATCTAAAAGTTTTTTGATAAACGTTCTTAAATTTTGTAAGGTGCTTTCTTCATTAATTTTTCAGTCAATTTCTTTTTTAATGATTTTTCTCTTATTTCCAACCAAGTAATGGGCAATGTATTAAATAATTTAATTTCCATATATTCGATATTTCTTTGAAATTTTTTATTTTTATTTACAGTGATGTGTTTTCAATTTAAAATTGTTTCTTGTTTCATGTGTATGTGTACTAAAATTTTGATGCAAATTTTTATTTGTTTTTTGACATTTAAAATAATTTTTAAAATGTAAGTAGATGGTAACGTAAAAATTTTTAGTTTTTGAAAAAGTGTTTTGCAGTGTGTTCTTTTTTTAGCTCCACTAATAATTTTTATTGCCTGTTTTTTTTCTTTTTAAAAACCTTATCCGCTAATGGAGCATTGCCTCAGGCTGTAATTCCATACATGATATGGCATTAGAAGCAGCTATAAAACGCAGTAATTAGTGTTTCTTCAGTAACATTGCCTCGGAGTCTTCTTATGATGTACAAACCTTTTGAAATTTTGCTTAAAGATTTATAAATCTGATTTTGCTAATTAAGTTGAGAATCATTACTCCCAAGAATTTTAATGAGGCCATATTTTTATAGAGTTTTATTCATATTTATTAGATTGGCACCAATTTGTTATGGTTGATGTAGCAGTATTTAAGTTTTGAATAAGTTCACTTTCAGAATTTCCACATGCATTAATTACCAAGTCATCCGCATATAAAAAAACAAGATATATATATATATATATATATATATATATATATATATATATATATATATATATATATATATATACAGGGTGTTCGGAAAAAACGTTTCAGGAATTCAGGAGGTTATTGCCCACATCAAAATAAGCAAAAAAGTTCCTATAAACATATGTCCTAAAATGATTCGTTAACCCGCTAGCCGCCATTTTGTTTTTTACACTAAATAATTTTTATTTCCGTAATGGATCATTGTATTAAGTTGATATTTGGCATGCACCTTTATCATAGCAATACCCATTTTTGAGAAAAAAATTTGTTTTTTTCCAATGTGTATTTTCAAAATGGCGGCTATTTCAAAATTTTAAACTAAAATATCTGAAAATCGGTAAATTTTAGAAAAATTTTACTAGACACAAAAAAGTTGACAAATTTAATTATCTAACCAATGGTACCAAGTTTCTAGGGATCTGACAACAAATAACTGAGTTATTGAGATTTTTCAATTAAAATTACCTTAATTTGCATTAATTACAGTGCAAAATCAATGTTTTTATGCATAAAAATCTCAATAACTCAGTTATTTGTTGTCAGATCCTTAGAAACTTGGTACTATTAGTTAAATAATTAAATTTGTCAACTTTTTTGTGTCCAGTAAAATTTTTCTAAAATTTACCGATTTTGAGATATTTTAGTTTAAAATTTCAAAATAGCCGCCATTTTGAAAATACACATTGGAAAAAAATAAATTTTTTCTTGAAAATGGGTATTGCTATAATGAAGGTTCATGCCAAATATTAATTTAATACAATGATCCATTACGGAAATAAAAATTATTTAGTGTAAAAAACAAAATGGCGGCTAGCGGGTAACGAAGCATTTTAGGACATATGTTTACAGGAACTTTTTTGCTTATTTTGATGTGGGCAATAACCTCCTGAATTCCTGAAACGTTTTTCCGAACACCCTGTATATATATACTCGCCTACGGCTCGATGGGGGCTCCGCCCCCATGCCCCCTCAGGGGTTGCCCCTGAGTAGTTAAAGCCCAAATTAGAGTCGTCGTTACGTCATAGATATATCTTTCATAGTTATAATTTGAATGCCAGAGCTCAAAGTTCAAGATTTCATAAAAGCTTAGTGTTAATTTGGGGGGATACATAGTGTTACTTGGAGATTAAAAGTAAAAAGCAATTATAAAATAATTATTATCTTAGCTTTTTACAGGCTGCGAGACTATCTTCAATTTATATGTGAGAATTTTTTGATATTTAAAGAATGGTAAAAGAATCGTTGAGGGACATTACGTCATCGCGCAACTAAGAACTTGGTGCAATGAAAAAAGTACAAAAATATCGAGTTATCATTAAATTTGAATTAAATGTGTTTAAAGGTCCATTTTTGTAAAAAAAATATTTGTTCACTTGAAAAGAACTTAGCCATTACAAATGTTCAAATATGCTACAAATTTAAACCTGAAAGGTAGAGAAACGGTTAAAACAAAACTTATGTGTTAAAAAGTTGTGGGATCACGCATCTTGGTTACTTAGCGCAAATAAAGGAAATAACGTATAAAAATTAAGAAAATCTTGTTAATCAATAATTAAGTCTAAATTATTAAACTGGTTAGTACCACCGAAGTAGTGGACTGCCAATTTAACTTTACTCACAATTAATACTAATAAAAAGTTTGAAAATTGCTTATGGCTTTTTTCTTTTTTCCCTAGTCTCTTAATTCATAAAAAACTGTCCCCACTTAGGAAAATAAATAAAAAAATTCTAAACATTTCCAAATCGATGCAAAAGTTCACATTAATAACTGTAAACTAAAATGCCTTGCTTGGATAAAATAAAACTATAGGTGCATGGTGGTAATAATAATAAAAATAATCGGCCTGTAAATTCACCAATAAAAATGGAAAAACTTATTTTAGATAAAGAGTGTTGATATTGACAATGGTTTTGTCAAATCATGACTTACGAAAACTTATAAAATAATTGTTTATTCTTAGGCCTCCTTAGACAGTAGATCTAGGTTCTTGTATAAAGAAAAAAACATTTGGGGAAATGAACAAATATTTATATATGTAATGTACAGCAATATCTCACCTAAAATAATCAAAACCTTAAATGGGATTATTTTAAATATAAGTAATTGTAGGGATAGAATGGAGTTGTGAAATAATAATGGACTATGTAAATATTCTAGATATCATGCTTAAAAATTGATATGTGTTAAAATTTTGGCCACATGATGTAAGTAGTTGGTGTATTCAAAATGAATAAAAGTGGAATAAAATTATAAGTTTTAATTGAGGTACGCTGTATATAATGAAAGACAAAAATACTTAAGAAAGATATTAGAAAATTTAAAAATCCACCGATAATGAGTTGCAGGTGAGGCCCACCGAAGAACTGCCCGCTAAGACAGTAAGAAAACCGGCTAATACGAAAATCGCCTGTAGCTCGTTTTTTAAAACCACATCCTAGTTCTCCTTAGTTCGTAAAAAAATTGAGAATTGTGAAATCATGATCGATTATGGAAATATTCTAGATATTATGGTATATGGAGGCTCCACCCCCTTTCCCAGAAATTAGTTGCCCCTATTCTTTAATTGCCGTAAAAATCTCAAGCACTGAACATGGTAGTTGAGGCCTCCACCCCATAACCCTCGTTGTAATTTTGTTTGATACTCTAACTGTACTGATTAGGGTTATGAGTGTGGGTTTATGTGTAGTTTCTATGTACCTATTATACCTGAGTACTAGTACAGATTTTAAGTTAAACTTGTTAATTTTGTTTGATACTCTAACTGTACTGATTAGGTTATGAGTGTGGGTGTATGTGTAGTTTCTACGTACCTACTATACCTGAGTACTAGAATAGATTTTAAAAGAAACTATACTGTAGTAAACTAGTCGCCAGGGGATGTGACGCCATGCCTTGCCTCACCCTCCTAGCGCAAAAAGTATGAAAAAAAATATCTGGATAAAATGGATGAAAATGTAGGATGGCTAAGCTAAATAAACTATTTTGCATAAACTAATTATTATATAAACTATTATTTAAATGAAAAAAATAAATACCGTCAGAAAAAAATAGGACAACATGAACAAACTGTTATGAACCCGCTACAGGCTAATCACAAAAATACTATTCGATGCAAAATAAAAATGTATGTTATAATTTAAGAATAATTATTATAAATACTACTCATAAATCCTGTTGGAGTTACAGGGATAATTCAAACATTAGTTAAAAATTAGAAATTTACCTCGATTCGTTGGAAACCAAAGTTTTAGGTCAGTAAGTAACAAACAATGTAAAAAATCGCTAAGTAACAACAAACAATTCAAAACAATCAGTTACCTAACAATTAATTGTAAAACAACAGTATGGCCTAACAGGTAGAATAAAAGGCATTCATAACACTTATTTTTTTTTGTTTGGTATGTACTTCCCCACTCACTCATCAGGGTATCAGAAATTCATCAAATGTCGGTAAAGTAGATTTAGTTCTCGCTTGGGAATTACTGTGTAGTAAGTGATATATGGGTGATATAACTAAACTTCGCTGAATCTACTTTACCGACATTTTCTGATACCCCGATGAGTCAGTTACACATTCGGGAGTATATAATTTAGACTCGCCTACGGCTCGATGGGGGCTCCGCCCCCATGCCCCCTCAGGGTTTTGCCCAAAAATTCGTTAATTGTTGTTTAAGTCGCATATAATGAACAGATTACATTTGAATATAAGTGTTTGTAAATGAGCAAAATAAATGAGTTTGTAAGTTTATTTATAACATAAATTAACTCCCACGACTGCAGAAGTAACCTAAATTTGAACTTGGGCTCCGCCCCCATGCCCCCTTAGGGGTTGCCCTAAATTTGTAGAATAATTTAAAGTCAAGTATTGAACAGGCTAGTTCCATCAACTAACTGGACAGCGAAGACAGTAACAAAACGGGCTAATAAGCACTACTCACAATCAATAATAATAATAACAATAATATCCTTTGAAAATATTTCACAGGACTCAGCCCCCATGCCCCCTAGTTGATTTTACTAATTTCGTTCATCATTCACAAAGTCTCAAATAATGAACTGTCTAGTTTCACCAAAGTACTGAACAGGCTAGTTCCATCGAAGTTTTGAAAAGCTAAGTTTTAAATTACGTGTAGCTCTACTACAAAAATGTATGATACTAACTCCACGTTACCAACCGCTTGGTCTGGAACGTCAACGATTTTAGATGCGGCACAGAAAAATTGCAATGGGGCAAAATTAATCCTAATTAAGTATCTTTAAATTAAATTTTCATAGATAAAAAATGTAATGTGCCCACTATAGCAAAACAATAATGCTAAAAATAGAAAATAATTGATTATGTGTAAATAACTATTAAAATAATAAAAATAATCAAGCTATAATAATGCATAAACTAAAGAAATTGAAAGTAACACTTAAACCGAATCTAGGATCGCCAACCACGATATTAAAAGAATCGGAAAATAAAAACTAATAAAAATCGAAGTATTAAAAAGCTAAGTTATTAATTTACTTGTAACTCTACTAAAATGTGTGATGCTAACTATTCCACGTCACCAACTACTTAGTCTGAAACGTCAACGAGTTAACATGCGTCACATTAAAATTGCAATGGGTCAAAATAATTCCAAATTAAGTATTTTTAAATGAGATTTTCGTACATTTTAAAAATAATATAATATGCCCATTAGAGTAAAACAATAATGCTAAAAAATAGAAAACAACCAATAATAAGTGTGAAAATTGCTATTAAAATAATAAAAAATCAAGCTATGCTAGTTAATAAACTTAAGAAATTAAAAATACAATTTGAACTAAATATTGTATCGCCAACCACGATATTAAAAGAATCGGCTGATACAAACTAATTAATAATAAAAACTTGTAAATTTCAGGATATAGAAGAAAAACGTTTGAATTACTGAAATAGCAAATAACATTCAAATCAATAAGCGAAAACAAGAATTGAATAACATGAAAACAAAATCATAGGAAATAATAAAAACGGGGAAGATCCGCAAAAAACCCCTACTATTACAAACTACTAATTATAAGAATATAAAATCTAGACCTGTGAAATAATAATTTATTCATAAAAACCTGTTAGTTTTGTTCAATAGCCGTTTAAAAATTATTAAAACATATTTTAAGTGTGTATTAAAATAAAATATAAAACACTGAATATAAATAATGCAGAAAGATAATAATTAACTGTCTATTAAGTATCGTACTAACTAATCACGACACGATTACTTACACGGCACGATCTAGACAGAAAATTCATAGAATGCGAAATTCGGCTGAGAAGTTCACGTGGGGTGAATTTGAATAAGTAATCTAAAATAAATTGAAATGAAACGAGAACCTAACATTTAAATCTGTTCTTTTTGTTCAACACTTATTTAAACATTCTCAAAAACAAATTTTAAGTGTGAAAAAATTTAATATAAGACACTGAATATAAATCAAACAGAAAGATAATAATTAACTATTAAGTATTGTAATCGTAGTATGTTACGTTAAGATCACGGCTCAAGCTTCACAGAAAATCCATTCAATGCGAAATTCGGCCGGAAGAATATTCCCGTGTGAATTTGAATAAGTAATCTAAAATAAATTGAAACAAAAGGAGAACATAACATTTAAATCTGTTAGTTCTGCTCAACAGTTATTTAAAAATTCCCTAAGACATATTTATGATGTGTGGAAAAATATAAAAGAAACGAGCTTTCAATGCAGCACAATCTCATTGCTATTTTGAAGTCAAGTGGATAACGGTTTGTTAAATATGAGGGATACTAACGTTGTCAACAGCAAGAAAGCAGGTGTAGTTAAAAGACATGATTTAAATACAAGCGAGAACTAAGCGACTATTCACCCGCCATGGGAATTCTCCATAGTAGGAGAAGAAAATTCACCTTTGGTAAACATTCAAGATAGCGCATATGCTGCATTAGCTACAAATTAGGCATTATCACTGTATAAATCATAACGAGTATAACCCTGGGTACCTGGTGAAATGACCCGCTCTCAATGCAGTAAAACACCGTAATTCATATTTAATTGGAGTTTATCCATCGAAGGATACAATGCTTATATCAAACACGGGTGTAGTTGAAAGAGATGATTTAAACACGAGCGAGAACTAAACCTGCAAAGTGATCTACGATACCACTCGGTGATATACGCTGATACGGCTGAACTACGTTACCGACAAATCTATATTTTTAAATTTTTTTATTGTTTAAAAGTAAAAAAGTTGTAGTTTTATGATTTTCCCTAAATTGAAACATCTCAAAGAATGTCCATGCCAAATTTCAAGTCTCTAGCTTTAACGGTCAATTCAGGACATTACTATCATCAGTGAGTCAGTTACACATGCGGCTGTATATATTATAGACTCGCCTACGGCTCGATGGGGCTTCGCCCCATGCCCCTTGGGGGTTGCCCTAAATTCGTAAATTAATAAGAAGTCAAATTGTTAAACAGGTTAGTTCCAACCGAAGAACGGGTCAATTTAAGATCATCAGTGAGTGAGTAAGTCAGTCAGTCAGTTACACATGGGGCTGTATATATTATGTAAATATTCTAGGTGTTATGCTTGAAGGAGGGTCCAACCCAATAAATGGTAGCCCCAATTCCGTAAATTACTGTCAAAACCTCATACAATGAACAGGCTAGTTGAGGGCTCAACTCCAACGACAGTAACAGAAGCCGCCAATACACACTACTCACAATAAATAATACAGTAATAAGCTTTTAAATTTGCCCACGGCTCATGGTTTAATCCCACTCCCTAGCTTCCCTTAGTTCATTAAAAAATATAATGGAGTTGTGAAATATTAATGAACTATGTAAATAGTTATGCTCAAAAGTTGTTGTGTAAAAATTAGGAGATACGATTATGATTGCACATGATTGAGGTAATCGCTGTATTCTGAAAAGATAAAAGTGGAATAAAATTATAAGTTTATATAGAGGATCGTTGTATGTATTAGAAGAAAAAAGGCACAAAATCAAGATATTTGAAATTAAAAAAAAAAATGGTTTAGGCTAAGATGCTTCAGTTCCGCCACGGGGTGGCCAAGAAACGCAGGAATCATATAGGTACCATATAGAGAAACGATAACAATTTTATCATTCAAAATCAGCAATTATTAATTTAACAGTTTTAAATGTTATATACATATTACTTCAGAAAATTAATAAAAATAGAGCCCTTGTAGTATGTAATAGCTCACAGGATATAAAGTACTATAATCATGAAGTCTTAAAGTCTTTATATAGTCTTAAAATGAAGAAAATTGCAACTTAAGAACCATAAAATCGGCGTACATTATGCATTTTCAACCAATGGTAGTAAAAAAAACCAATTGTGAAATAATAGCCAAAAAAGGATTATTGATTAAATTAAAATATACTGAAAGAGTTACAATAATTGATAAGCATAGAATAGTTTTCAATTACAACAATAATAGGGTTAATCGAGACTTTGTGTGAGAGCACTGCATTGAGGAAGTTTGACGGACAAAGTGGCAGCGAGAAAAATTACTATTGAGTTTAATTCAATTGGTTAGTTTAATATTTCTCAGCCTGATGGGTCATCAGATATGTAGATGGTCTTAAAAAAACGTAGGAAGTAGGTTAATGTTAGCGAAGGTAAGAATGGAAAGTTCAATTGTTCTATAACTTAATATGTTCAATCGATTCCTAAACTAAAATCTAAGCCTGATTGGACAGCAGCAAATAGGTCAAAGACCGGATGTCAGACGTGTTGGGACACGTTCAACTCTTCAAAGTAAAACTGTACCAGAACTATCAACTGAAGCGCTATATTCAATCTGGGGATTCATATAGAGAGACAGCATACAAATAGTAGAAAATTAAGTTAAAATTACTGTATAAGGTAATTTTTGTGCGAAAATCTACAAGAAATTTTCCAGCATGAGAAAACTAAAGTCTAGAAAATGTATTAAGACTTAATATATTTTTAGCAATTAATATAGAAATCAAAGCGGACATCACCTGAATGTAAAGATACGCTTTCGATTCAGTAAATTCATTTTCAATAATAACACAGCAATCAGAGGGACAACCATACTCAAACAACTGTGCGCCCAATCGAGATTCATTATCGGGAAGAGGTGTAGTTAAAAGATATCATTTAAATACAAGCGAGAACTAAGCGACTATAATAGCGCTCCAAGCGACATCTCTAAGAACCAACGTACTTCCTTACGACACCTCGTCTTTTGAGAATTATTTATAATTTGAAAGCTGAAAATTTTTAGTTTTTGGGCATTAATACTGTCTAGAACAAAGCGAGAATTGCTGAAATAACCCGCTCTCTATGCAGAAAAACACCGTCGTCTAATCAAGACATTCATACAAACGTAATTCAATAATGGTATCATACACGGGTGTAATTGAAAGAGATCATTTAAACATGAGCGAGAACTAAACCTGCAAAGTGATCTACGATACCACGCGGTGATATACGCTGATACGGCTGAACTACGTTACCGACAAATCTATATTTTTAACCTTTTTTAAAGTTTAAAAGTAAAAAAGTTGTAGTTTTATGATTTTCCCTAAATTGAAACGTCTCAAAGAATGTCCATGCCAAATTTCAAGTCTCTATCTTAAACGGTCGCTTCAGGACTTTAAGATCATCAGTGAGTCAGTCAGTTACACATGGGGCTGTATATATTATAGACTCGCCTACGGCTCGATGGGGGCTCCGCCCCCAAGCCCCCTAAGAGGGTTGCCCCAAATTTGTTAATTGCTCTAAGTCTCAAGTACCGAACAGGCTAGACCCCCCTTCTAGGGGTTGACCTAAATTTTTAAATTAATAAAAAGTCGTGTTTAAAATACGTTAGTTCCACGGAAGAACTGCACACTCAAGACAGTAACAAAACCGTCAAATACACAAAATTCACAATCAATAGTAAACAAAGCTTTTAAAAAACTCATATGAATCGGTTTTAATACCCCTTCGTAATTAGAATTCGTTTAAAAGTTTCGAGCTGTGAATTTATAATTATTTATTTAAATATTTTAGGTGTTATGCTGGTAAAAAAATATACTTTAGATTAGACGATTGTTGTTGTGTTAGATGAAAAGAAATTTCAATTAAAAGAGTTATAGTTGTTGTTGTTGCTATCATTATATTTAATCGTAGTAGTTATGGTAACAAATATTTCTCTGTTATCCTATCCTATAATATAATACAAGCTATGTCTGAAGGGATGTGTGTTCCACGATCTCGAAATGTAGCTGTTAGATTTTTCTTAAGCTTTGCACGAGTGTTTGCCCACAAATAAGTTTAGAAACAGCCTCAGTCCCAGGAAAAATCGAAGTTGGTCTAAATTTAAGTTTAAAAATCGTTATTTTTAACATTGGTCTTATAGGTTGCTATTTTGGTAACGAAATAACAACTAAAAGTAAACAAAAATAAAGGAACATAAATTTTAAGCAGTTTTTCAACAGCTGTTATCTGTGAAGAGTCTGGTGTAGATTTAATAGCTTGATTACCATGACACTATAACAAAAGTCAATTAAAACCAACGAGCAAGGCTCGTTTAACCTGGTACTAAATAGAGATACAATTATGGGAAAATTGGCATAATCCCATGCCTGACCCAACTCAAATAAAAACTTGTAAATTTTAGGAGATAGAAGAAAAACGTTCAAATCACTGAAATAGCGTATAACATTCAAATCAATGAGCGAAAACAAGAATTAAATAACATGAAAACAAAATAATAGGAAAGAATAAAAACGGGGTTGATCCGCAAAAAACCCCTACTATTACAAACAACTAATTATAAGAATATAAAATCGAGACCTGTGAAATAATAATTTATTCATAAAGACCTGTTTGTTTTGTTCAATATTCATTTAAAAAATCTCAAAAACATATTTTAAGTGTGTACTAAAATATAATGTAAAACACTGAATATAAATAAAACAGAAAGATAATAATTACCTGTCTATTAATTATCATACAAAGTAATAGAAGTTAAGGTCACGGCACGAGCAACACAGTAAATTCATTGAATGCGAAATTCGGCCGAAAGCTTAACTTGGGGTGAATTTGAATTAGTAATCTGGAATGAGGTGAAAATGAAACGAGAACCTAACATTTAAATCTGTTCTTTTTGTTCAATTTTTATTTAAACATTCTCAAAAACATATTTATAAGTGTGAAAAAAATATCTAATATAAGACACTGAATACAAATCAAACAAAAAGATAATAAATATCTGTCTATTAATTATTGTACAAAGTAATCGAAGTATGTTACGTTAAGATCACAGCTCAAGCTTCACAGCAAAATTCATAACGTTAAGATCACGGCACGAGCTACACAGAAAATTCATTGAATGCGTAATTCGGCTGAGGGGTTCTCATGGGGTGAATTTGAATAAGTAATCTAAAATAAATTGAAATTAAACGAAAACCTAACATTTAAATCTATTACTTTTGTTCAACACTTATTTAAAAATTCTCAAAAACAAATTTTAAGTGTGAAAAATTCAAATATAAGACACTGAATATAAATCAAACAGAAAGATAATAATAAACTGTCTATTAAGTATTGTACAAAGTAATCGAAGTATGTTACGTTAAGATCACGGCTCAAGCTTCACAGAAAATCTATTCAATGCGAAGTTCGGCGGAGAATAATCCCGTGTGAATTTGAATAAGTAATCTAAAATAAATTGAAACAAAACGAGAACCTACATTTAAATATGTTAGTTCAGCTAAACAGTTATTTAAAAATTCCCTAAAACATACGATATTTATGATGTGTGTAATATATAAAGGAAACGAGCTTTCAATGCAGCATAATCTCATTGCTATTTTGAAGTAAAATGGATAACGGTTTGTTATATATGAGGGATACTAACGTTGCCAACAGCAAGGAAGCAGGTGTAGTTAAAAGACATGATTTAAATACAAGCGAGAACTAAGCGACTATTCACCCGCCATGGGAAATTAATTCATAGTAGGAGAAGAAAATTCACCTTTGGTAAACATTCAAGATAGCGCATGTGCTGCATAAGCTACAAATTAGGGAATTATCACTGTATATATTATCTAGTATAACCCTGGGTCCCTGGTGAAATAACCCGCTCTCAATACAAAATAACGCCGTAGTTTACAATATATATTAGAGTCTATCCATCGAAGGATACAATGAGTATATCAAACACGGGTGTAGTTGAAAGAGATCATTTAAACGCGAGCGAGAACTAAACCTGAAGTGTGATCTACGATACCACGCGGTGATATACGCTGATACGGCTGAACTACGTTACCGACAAATCTATATTTATTACCTTTTTTATAGTTTAAAAGTAAAAAAGTTGTAGTTTTATGATTTTTCCTAAATTGAAACATCTCAATGAATGTCCATGCCAAATTTCAAGTCTCTATCTTAAACGGTCGCTTCAGGAATTAAAGATCATCAGTGAGTCAGTCAGTTACACATGGGGCTGTATATATTATAGACTCGCCTACGGCTCGATGGGGGCTCCGCCCCCATGCCCCCTTAGGAGTTGCCCCCAAGTTTGAATTAATAAAAAGTCAACTTTGAAATAGTTTAGTTCTACAGAACTGGACAGCCAAGACAGTAACCAAACCGTTTAATACACACAATTCACAATCAATAGTAAAAAGCTATGATAATCTCCTATGAATCGGTTTTAATACCCCTTCTCAGTAAATAGTTTAAAAAATTTGAGTTGTGAAATAATAATTATTTATGTAAATATTCTAGGTGTTCAGCTGGATGGAGGGTCCAACCCAATAATTGGTTGCCCCAATGCCGTAAATAACTGTCAAAAGCTCATACAATGAACAGGCTAGTTGAGGACTCAACTCCCATGGCAGTAACAGAAGCCGCCAATACACACTACTCACAATTGATAATAATAAGCTTTGAAAATTGCCCACGGCTCATGGTTTAATTCCACTCCCTAGTTCCTCTTAATTCGTTAAAAAATATAATGGAGTTGTAACATATTAATGAACTATGTAAATAGTCATGTTAATGAATTGTTGTGTAAAAAGTTTGAGTTACGATTATGATTGGACATGATTGAGGTAATAGGTGTTCCTGAAAAGATAAAAGTGGAATAAAATTATAAGTTTATATGGAGGATCGTTGAATGTAATAGAAGAGAAATAAAACAAAAGAACGTATTATTAATAAACCAGAAGCCGCCAATACACACTACTCACAATTGATAATAATAAGCTTTGAAAATTGCCCACGGCTCATGGTTTAATTCCACTCCCTAGTTCCCCTTAATTCGTTAAAAAATATAATGGAGTTGTAAAATAGTAATGAACTATGTAAATAGTCATGTTAATAAATTGTTGTGTAAAAAGTTTGAGATACGATTATGATTGGGCATGATTGAGGTAATAGGTGTTCCTGAAAAGATAAAAGTGGAATAAAATTAAAAGTTTATATGGAGGATCGTTGAATGTAATAGAAGAGAAATAAAACAAAAGAACGTATTATTAATATACCAGAAGCCGCCAATACACACTACTCACAATTGATAATACTGTAATAAGCTTTGAAAATTGCCCACGGCTCATGGTTTAATTCCACTCCCTAGTTCCCCTTAATTCGTTAAAAAATATAATGGAGTTGTAAAATATTAATGAACTATGTAAATAGTCATGTTAATAAATTGTTGTGTAAAGAGTATGAGATACGATTATGATTGGACATGTTTGAGGTAATAGGTGTTCCTGAAAAGATAAAAGTGGAATAAAATTATAAGTTTATATGCAGGATCGTTGAATGTAATAGAAGAGAAATAAAACAAAAGAACGTATTATTAATATACGTAACAAAGTTACGTAAATTAATAATACGTGAAAGATATTTGAAATTTAAAAAATATATAGTATAGGCTAAGATGCTTCAGTTCCGCCACGGGGAGGCCAAGAAACTCAGGAATCATATATTTACCATACAAAGAAACTATAACAATTTCATCTTTCAAAATCAACAATTATTAAATGAACAACTTTAAATATTATATACTTCCCTTAAATTCTGTTGAAGTTACAGAGATATTTTAAAAGTTCAGTGAATGCAAAATTCGAACTTCAAATACAATATAACTGTAGTTAGTTCTACTAACAAGTTATATGAAATTTCAGTAATAATAAAAGTTGCATATCGTTCTTAAAATAACGATTTGAGATACGACAAAAATTGAAAGGTCTAAAAGTTTGATTTATGTCACTTATTCACAAACAATCTATACTTTAAAGTATACGTAACAGAGAAATAAGTTCATAATCAACAGATAAATCACATAATATTAGCTGGCATTAATTACAATTTTACTAAGATCATGAAAAAATCACGTCTACATATGGTAAACCCCTCATATAAATAAATAAGTAAACATTAAAAATACATACTCTAAGTTTAAGGATCAACAAAACGTTAAATAAAGACACACAATATTTACCGGCATTGATTATGAATTATTTTTAAGTTCAATTTTTTAAGACTGTTATACTTCTAAATACAGTGAATTTGCTTTAAATATTTCTGTCAAGCTAAGGTAATACAATCTTTAAGCTTATGGGGAAGCAAAATTCAAAATTCAGCAACATAGAGCTAAATTAAATAAAATGTTTTGCAGTATATGAAAGAGCATTAAAAAACTTGAATTAGGAATACAACTCCCTTCTTCAATCTCTGTGTATCGACTTAGATAGTAAAATTAAATGTATTCGCTAAAATCGTCTAAAATAATTTAGAAGCCAACCGTTTTTGCCGCTAGAGCATGAAAACTGAAATAACTTCACATGTCTTGAAGGAATTTGTGGTTGTTACATCTAAAAATGAGCTAAAACAACTGTAAATATCTAACACATAACATAACAATACTGTGACCTGAAAATTGACGGAAGGAAAGCCAATTTGTCGAAATATTGGTTTTCAAATATCCATAATAGAATTAAAATTATATTCCTACGAGAAAATTGCCTTGGAAAAGCTACGCAAGAATCGTTACGTATAAATCATCTTATTTCATGAATGCGATAGTAACTTAAACTTACTGGAGTGTAGTTAAATTTGTTCAAAAATATAAGTACGAGAACTAAACCTGTTAACTGAACATCACTAAAACAGTAAATGAAAATGTCTGTGTAAACTGTCACCCGAAATGGGAATTTCATCCATAGTAGAAGAAAATCCTCCATTGGTAAACTTTCAAGCTAGCGCACATGCTGCATTAGTTACAATTTGGACATTATTGCTGTATGAATCAAAGCGAATATTCCCATGATAAAATAGCCGCTCCCAGTACAGCAACATACCATCATTCAAGTTAAATTAATGAATATCTTTCAAGGAATACGATGTTTGTATCAAGCACGGGTGTAGTTGAAAGAAATCATTTAAAAACGAGCGAGAACTAAACCTGAAAGTGATCTACGATACCACGCGGTGATGTACGCTGATACGGCTGAACTACGTTACCGACAAATCTATATTTTTTTAGCTTTTTATAGTTTTAAAGTAGAAAAAATTGTAGTTTGATGATTTTTCCTAAATTAAAACATCTCAAAGAATGTCCATGCCAAATTTCAAGTCTCTAGCTTAAACGGTCGCTTCAGGACTTTACTATCATCAGTGAGTCAGTTACACATGGGGCTGTATATATTATAGACTCGCCTACGGCTCGATGGGGGCTTCGCCCCCATGCCCCCTTAGAGGGTTGCCCCAAATTTTTTAATTGCTCTAAGTCTCAAGTACCGAACAGGCTAGACCCCCCCCCCCTAGGGGTTCCCCTAAAATCGTAAATTAATAAAAAGTCGAGTTTAAAATACGTTAGTTCCACGGAAGAACTGCACAGTCAAGACAGTAACAAAACCGTAAAATACACAAAATTCACAATCAATAGTAAACAAAGCTTTTAAAAACCCATATGAATCGGTTTTAATATCCCTTCGTAATTAGAATTCGTTTAAAAGTTTTGAGCTGTAAATTTATAATTATTTATGTAAATATTTTAGGTGTTATGCTGGTAAAAATAACTTTAGATAAGACGATTGTTGTGTTAGATGAAAAGAAATTTCAATTAAAAGAGTTATAGTTGTTGTTGTTGCTATCATTATATTTAATAGTAGTGGTTATGGTAACAAATATTCCTCTGTTCGGTAGCTAAATATAAAGTTTTAAATTTCTATAAATTTTATGTATCCTATCCTATAATATAATACGAGCTATGTCTGAAGGGATGTGTGTTCCACGATCTCGAAATGTAGCTGTTAGATTTTGCTTAAACTTTGCACTTGAGTGTTTTGGCCCAAAATTAAGTTTAGAAACAGCCTCAGTCCCAGGAAAAATCGAAGTTGGTCTAAATTTAAGTTAACAAAATCGTTATTTTTAACATTGGTCTTATAGGTTGCTATTTTGGTAACGAAATAACAACTAAAAGTAAACAAAAATAAAGGAACATAAATTTTAAGCAGTTTTTTAACAGCTGTTAGCTGTGAAGAGTCTGGTGTAGATTTAATAGCTTGATTACTATGACACTATAACAAAAGTCAATTAAAACCAACGAGCAAGGCTCGGTTAACCTGGTACTAAATTGAGATACAATTATGGGAAAATTGACATAATCCAATGCCTCACCCAACTAAAATAAAAACTTGTAAATTTCAGGAGATAGAAGAAAAACGTTTAAATCACTGAAATAGCGTATAACATTCAATCAATGAGCGAAAACAAGAATTAAAAAACATGAAAACAAAATAATAGGAAAGAATAAAAACGGGATTGATCCGCAAAAAACCCCTACTATTACAAACTACTAATTATAAGAATATAAAATCGAGACCTGTGAAATAATAATTTATTCATAAAAACCTGTTTCTTTTGTTCAATAGTCATTTAAAAATTTTCAAAAACATATTTTAAGTGTGTATTAAAATATGATGTAAAACACTGACCATAAATAAAACAGAAAGATAATAATTAACTGTCTATTAATTATTGTACAAAGTAATAGAAGTATATTACGTTAAGGTCACGGCACGAGCAACACAGTAAATTCATTGAATGCGAAATTCGGCCGAAAGCTTAACATGGGGAGAATTTGAATTAGTGATCTAAAATAAGGTGAAAATGAAACGAGAACCTAACATTTAAATCTGTTCTTTTTGTTCAATACTCATTTAAACATTCTCAAAAACATATTTTAAGTGTGTATTAAAATATAATGTAAAACACTGAATATAAATAAAACAGAAAGATAATAATTAATTGTCTATTATTTATTGTACAGAGTAATAGAAGTATATTACGTTAAGATCACGGCACGAGATACACAATAAATTAATTGGATGCGAAATTCGGCCGAAAGCGTAACCTGGGGTGCATTTGAATTAGTAATCTGAAATGAGGTGAAAATGAAACGAGAACCTAACATTTAAATCTGTTCGTTTGTTCAATACTTATTTAAACATTCTCAAAAACATATTTATAAGTGTGAAAAAATATCTAATATAAGACACTGAATACAAATCAAACAAAAAGATAATAAATATCTGTCTATTAAGTATTGTACAATATAATCGAAGTATGTTACGTTAAGATCACAGCTCAAGCTTCACAGCAAAATTCATGTAGTTCGAAAATCGGCCGAAAGGATAATCTAGTGTGAATTTAAATGAATAATCTAAAATATATTGATAACAAAATGAGAATCTAAAATTAAAACCTGTTTGTTATGTTCATTAGTGGTTTAAAAATTCTCAAAACAAAATCGTTCATGAAAGACGTTCATATATGTAAAAATTACAATGCTAGTAACAAACACGGGTGTAGTTGAAAGAGATGATTTAAACACGAGCGAGAACTAAACCTGCAAAGTGATCTACGATACCACGCGGTGATATACGCTGATACGGCTGAACTACGTTACCGACAAATCTATATTTTTTGCCTTTTTTATAGTTTAAAAGTAAAAAAGTTGTAGTTTTATGATTTTCCCTAAATTGAAACATCAAAACCTGTTTGTTATGTTCATTAGTGGTTTAAAAATTCTCAAAACAAAATCGTTCATGAAAGACGTTCATATATGTAAAATTTACAATGCTAGTAACAAACACGGGTGTAGTTGAAAGAGATGATTTAAACACGAGCGAGAACTAAACCTGCAAAGTGATCTACGATACCACGCGGTGATATACGCTGATACGGCTGAACTACGTTACCGACAAATCTATATTTTTTGCCTTTTTTATAGTTTAAAAGTAAAAAAGTTGTAGTTTTATGATTTTCCCTAAATTGAAACATCTCAAAGAATGTCTATGCCAAACTTCAAGTCTCTAGCTTAAACGGTGGCTTCAGGACTTTAATATCATAAGTGAGTGAGTCAGTTACACATGCGGCTGTATATATTATAGATATATATAAAGGGTGATTCACGACGAAGTGCAGAAATTTCGGGAGCTGATCCTAGACATGAAAATAAACAAAAAAGGCCATGTAAACATATGTCCTAAAATCCTTCGTTTAGCCGCTAGCCGCCATTTTGTTTTTTACACGTAATAATTGTTATCTCCGTAATGAATTGATGGATTTACTTCATATTTGGCATGGACCTTTATCTCAATAATGGTAATTTCTAGAAAAATAATTATTATTTTCCTATGTCTATTTTAAAAATGGCGGCCATTTTAAAATTTTAAACTCAAATATCTCAAAAAACGACACATTTTGTCAAAATATTATTTCATACAAAAAAGTTGACAAATTAAATTATCTAAACAATGATACGAAGTTTGTAAAGATCTAACAATAAATAACGGAGTTATTGGGATTTTTCCGCAAAAAAACATGGATTTTGCATTATAATTAATGCAAATTTAGGTTATTTAAATAGAAAAATCTACATAACTCCGTTATTTGTTGTCAGATCTTTTCAAACTTGGTATCATTGTTTAGATAATTTAATTTGTCAACTTTTTTGTCTGAAATAAAATTTTGACAAAATTTGCCGTTTTCGAGAAATTTAAGTTTAAAATTTTAAAATGGCCGCCATTTTGAAAATAGACATTGGAAAATAATAATTATTTTTCTAGAAATTACCATTATTGAGAAAAAGGTCCATGCCAAATATGAAGTAAATCCATCAATTCATTACGGAGATAAAAATTATTACGTGTAAAAAACAAAATGGAGGCTAGTGGCTAAACGAAAGATTTTATTACATATGTTTATATGACCTATTTTGTTTATTTTCATGTGTAGAATCAGCTCCCAAAATTTCTGCATTTCGTCGTGAATCACCCTGTATATATATATATAAAGAGCAATAATATAAATCAATGTATTATTCTTGTTTAAAATTTGTTGAACAGTTGGAACATTTTTGCTGCTTACATGATAGAGTAATACCTTCATTTTGTTGGGAAGGCCATAACATTTTGCGTAAGAGAAACCAAAATAGGGCTACCCGATTTGTTGTTCTACCTTTTAAATAACTCCAATACAGTATATATTCTCAACGAAATAAGGCATATGTGGTTTGACAGCAGTACAAATACTAAGATGGACAGATAACAAGCTCAATAACAAGTTCAATTATCAAAACCACCAGTTTGAGATACCAGTTAAGATAGCCCAAACGGTCATTTAAATTTGTTTACCACATTGTCATGTTAATTCTAGCACTAAATAAAACTTTGTATTGTCATTCTTGCTTAAGAATGGATGAGGCTTCTAGTACATCAAGTAAAGAATGCTTATTAATTTAAAACAAATAAAGGTACTTTGTCATAAGCTTAATAAGGGGGAACCTTAAAAATAAAACCGAAAATTAAAAGTTAATCCAACATTGAACAACGCTTTATTGAAATGCAATAAGCGTCATTAGCTTGCGTTACTTTTTATGGCAAACATTTGCTAAAACAATTGAATTAAAACAGTTAATAATTTAAATTTTCAGTATGAATTCCTAGGCCAAATTTTTAAAGCTATTGCACTTCAACCCTTATTAATATTTTCTTAAGCGAGTTTTTTCTAAAACTAAAATACTTTTATAAGTCTTTTATGTTGTAAAATTTGTATAGCTATTTGGATTTCATTACTTGTAAATGAGTACTCAGCAAGAGTGTATAATCGTTGTTTAAGAATAAAAATACCCATGTATAAAATTTTTATTTTATTTCAATAGGCATTGTCTTTTAGAAAGTATCTGTTAAACATTGACAAAACTTAAAACGTTGTATTTTTTATAAATTTCTATATTAAGATGTAGTCATACCTAACTTTTTTCTCTGTTATAAAATTTTTAGCATAGTAAAATAAACACATGTATCGATGGTGATTTGTTTTATTAGATATTATGATACAAAGTTTACAATAACTACCTATACTATGTGTCTGATTTTAATGTGTATTAAAATGAGTGATCCAACTAATCGTTTGGCAAAACAAACATGTTATATAACATAGTGGGTAGTAATGGAGTGTCAACGTTGCTTGATTTGCATGTATAATCACGACAATGAGAAACAGAAGCTATTTTTAATTTATTAAGCTAATTTTATTAAGCTATTTATTAATTGGTTTTAGATTGTTTAATTTTAATGGAACTCGATTGGAATTAATTGTGTTTCATTTTATTCAAACTATAATTCTGGCTACATACAAAGGCCCGGGGTCCCTCAACTTTGGCGATTTGCAGTGGTGAAGTAACACTCTAGCCAGTGTAGTGGGGTGGAGAAAGAATATTTTACAGTTTAGGAAATAAAAATTTTGTGGGTAAAATAAGAAGAACGAGATTTTTAGATTGTCCAAGGATTTAAGGAATACTGCTTCATTTAAAGTGGCTGAATTTTTAGTGATAAGCAAGTGCCTGCAATCAGTCTTTTGGTTCTAAGCAAGTATATACTTTGATGTTTTAATTACTTTTATTGTAAAAACTTAGTTTCAAATTAAAATTCATTTATTTCCAATACACAACACATTTTACATTCATTGCATAGTATTATAACGTAACGTAAGTTTGGAGTAAAGTAGCCGATAAAACGAAAAATTTTATTAATATTTTTTGTATTGCTTTTAAAATTATTTCTACTTAATTGCGCAAACTAATAACTAACCTATGAACTAGAAGTTATCTCTACAACCCTGTTAAAAAACCATGCAACAGTTTATGCATGTATTTTTTCCGTATTGAAGTGCATACAAATAAGGGAATTATATTCAAATCTCCAGTAACAGAATTACTAAAATATCATGTTGGTTAGATTTAAAGAAGGAATGATTTGCTGAGACATCAATTAATGTAATCCTGTCATACATTATCAAGAAACAATAAAAAAATTGATCGTAACTGAAATATATTTTCTAGTATTTAAAAAAATACTATACAAAAAAATATAAAAAGGGACATATTACAAGTAAACCTCATTTTATTAGAAGAGTCAATGGAAAAAATAATTTAACATATTATTTTAAATATTTTAGAGCAACAATATAATAATAATCCACTTTCTGTTACAGTACCGTAATGTAAATGACTTTTAAACACATATAAAAATATAATGGCGAAAGATATATATATATATATGTGTGTGTGTGTGTGTGTGTGTGTGTGTGTGTGTGTGTGTTTTTAATGTATGTATTTTAATTTGAACTTATTATGTTATTACAGACAAAACAAATGGTCGTTTCGTATTTCATACGCTTTGAAAGGGACAGCTTTTTCATACAATACAGGTTACAATATCAACAATAGAAACCAATAAAGCACATATTTATTCAACCTGATGTTGCTAGACAAACTCACGGCCAAATACATCAGATGTAATGAATAATTATTTCATGAGCTCAAGTGATTTTTAAATTAAGTATGAACATCGTGAAGGCGGATCTGGAATTTCTTTAAAGTTGGAATATTTTTTAAAGTTGAATCATAAACAACAATTGTATAATGAAATATTTTATTTTCATAGGTTAGCTGATTATCCATTTATTAATTTCTCAATGTTAAGTAGAGTGTTAACAGACAATTTTAACAAAAATATTTGAACATTTTCCTATAAATTAGGAAATGGATAATTTATGTCATAAAATGTAGTACACTTTTAGAGTTGTAGTAGTTTAACCTTCAATGCCCATCCGAGAATCTCAATATATATATAAATATATAAATTAAATATATATAAAGACAGTGTTAAGCCAGTATATTATTATATTTTATTTATAATCAAGACACAATATATGAACATCATAAATTTACTAAAAATAATATTTCACTTGCAAAAGATCAAAAGATTTACAAAATTAATTTAACGAGTTAATAAATACGTAAGTTTGAAGAAAAAATCTAAATAATATTTTCCGGCAATGAGTTGAGTCAGTGAAGTGTGGTAATCAATAATACAGTAACAGCCATCAGCCTTGATGGGGTTAATTTGCCACTGCCTAGGTTAATTGGCCATCAGTTATCATGCTGTATATTTTACCCGGACCTAATTATTTCGGACCATGGCAACAAGATATTGTGTAACTTCAAAACCTAAAATACTAGTTATTGTATTAAAAATAATAATACAATATACATTCGAACGCCATTTGTATAATGTAATATGTTACAGTAATTTTATTAATACAATATAATACAACTGTGCAGGGATTCTTCTGATTGTAAGGAGGATCATTTAAGTTGATGTAAATACTTTTATTTTTAAATTCTCACAGAACGAAGAAGTGTGCATTATGAGTAGGAAAAACTTCATTGCACTTTCGACGAAAGCCTCATCGTCGATGGGTTCTGTCTACAGTTTCAACCGTTAAATCTCTAAGAGTCCCACTTCTAGCAGGAAAATAACCAACAAGATACTCTGTCCGGACCGATGCGTTGGTTTGATAACGCGTATAAATAATTGTTGTACTTTAGGGGCCTCCCTCCTCGTAAGAAAAACTTTTTAGTTCAAAGATTAAGTCGTGAAGTCAAACATGTGAAAGCAAAAGCTACAATTGTACTTGCAACTGATATGACAGTCTCACCCAAGTTACAGCCTTTAGTTATACTATAGATAAAGCAAAAATCCTAGCTAGATGTTTTAAAAGTCCCTCAAAGTTGAGTACACGTCAAACATGAAAACATGAATGAACAAAGAATTATATTACCGATGCATGACCAAAGTAGATAACGATATAGTTAAAATAAGCTAAATAGTGTCCTATTTGTTTACATCTGTAGTGCACAGAGTTATATTCTAAAATTGGTTAGTATGAAGCTTAATACGCCTAACATCAGGTCGAAATAACATGTACTATGTGAAGTAGTAATTTTAACGTACTCTACATAACTGATGTGGTTAAGAACTTTTTCTAACACTTAAGAAAAAAAGGAGGGATATATAAAACTTTAGAGGCTGTGCGACTTAATAGTAACAAAAAAGCCAGCTGATTTAAGGCTCGTGGTTTCTAACTGGGACAAATACATCATACAGTTTTGGCAATGGTCATAAAATTATAAGTCTATACCGGGTGTCCCACGAAAATGTTTAAACTTTGCTTTTGTATTACTTGCCAACTTATGTAACGTATATTTTGAAACTTTAAACAGTTTATACATTTAAATATATTCAGTAAAAGTATCATTTCAATAATATTTGTAGAATCAAAGTAGTTTCAAATTAAAAAACTATATTATAACAACGGTAAAAAATGGCGTTTTTGCTAGTTTTGTAAAATACTTTAATCGGCACATTCTAGTGAAATAGGGCATTTCGACCATAAAACTTAAACATATCATATTGGAAAATAGTATCTTGTTTTCTTAATAAATCTCTGTACTGAAGTACTGTTTTAAGTTCTCTGGGTGATTTATGTTTAACCAGAGAGCGATTACCAGTTCTTTTATTTCCTCGTTAGATCCTCTAGAGTCCTTTTTTTTAGAATACTACCAGTGTCTAACAAAATATTTTTCCTCTTAGTTATTGTTGGATTACTAGGTGATTGACCAGTCTATCACACCTGTATATCTAGTTTATATTATTCATATTTTAATAAAGTAACAGTATTCAGAAATGCAATATTTCATTTCAGATAGTTCACTGTGACACAACAGGAAGTGACAATTAACTTCCTGTCAACTACATATGGTGTCAGGCAGTTCGATGAAGTGCAATTCTGCCACCACGCAGAATTGCTAAAACAACTGCTTATCCCCAGCTCTAGCCTATCGCAAAGCGAGGGCGGAAACAAAGTTTTTACATATTTGAATAAGATTTGCCAGTAGGTGGGGAAAATAAAATTAGGGTGGAAATTTGAGAAGAAGAGAGGACAGTGACTGATTAGGAGGTAGTTGGGGAAGCAAGAGGAACCAAAAGATCTAGGAGTTTCTAACCACCACCAAGTATCCAGACTCCTATCACAGGCCCCGACCCTCGACCTTTAACACATCAAGGCAACCCTGAGACACCCTCCGACACACCGCGAGCCCGGGGTCGACTATACCTGCCCCAAGGCGCTTAAAGACGGTTTCCTGATCAAGGACGACGTCAGCGCGTTGTCCGGAGCCAGCCCCACCACCAGCTCATTAGATCTGCCAACGGAGGAAGGAGATTCAAGATACACCGTGAGGGAAACGTGGATACGTTAACTTCTCAATCCCAATAGGGGACCACCCCACCACAGACTTACAAAATAACCAGATGGAACTTGTTAAGTTGAATATTTTCTCAGAGGCGAACGTAAAAACTGCAACGTAATAAACAAATCAGGTGATGACTTAAGAAATTAATTTTTGTTGTAAGAAAATTGGTCAAATTCGTAATACACCACCTTTTTGCTGTTAGAAACGTTAGGGAGATGAAATTTTCACAGAATATTTCTATATCTTATTTTTACAAATGTGTATAGTTTTAAAATGTTCTTTGAATAAATAGGCAAGTACTCTTACTATAAAATCAAACTTTTAAACCTCTTTCTAGGACACCCAGTACTTTTTTTTATTACTTGAATAACAACATGCATATCAATAAAAAGGTTTCAATTATTTTAAAATAGTTTTAAAAGTAGGCTTGTACGTGTATAATGCGAAATAAAGGGGATCTGAGTAAGTAAAATGTGTCATGTACAAAGTCAAGGATGGCCGCAAAAAGTACAACAACAAGTAAATTTCCTTGCGTGTTGCACAAGAGCCTTTTTAAGTAAACAATAAAAATGGCACAGCTCCAAATCCTGAAATTGTATCCACAACATATCACTGCGGGACTTTTAGATGCAAATTTATGTTATAAGATTTTACGCCAAAGAATTTCTACTCACATTAAATCAATTTCTTTGTAATATCATAATTGTACTTTTCTTTGTACAGTGTGTTTAGGTTTATTTAATGCTCGTTATTAAATTTTTCTAAAGTTATTCCGGTCCTTTAGATGTTCTTTAAATGTCTAATTTTTTTAAAGTTCTCAGGACTTAATATTTAGAATAAAATATGGTATTGTATGACTTGTATACCGCGTATAACATGCATATTTATTTAATGTAAAAAATAAAAAAAAATATTGAGCCATATGTAAATAAAATCATGTCATTATAAAACAATATACAAGGTATCATAAACAATACAATAACATTTATTCTCGAAGAAATTAGTAGTGTTAAGTTGAGAGTGCTAAACCTATTCTGACAGGTGTGGAAGAAAGGGTCAAATCGTGAAAGTCAAGATCACTCCAGGGAGGATTAAAAAATAAATCCCTGGAGTGTATTAGCTTACGATCCGGTGGTTAGGAAGATTGTTATGTTTAGAAAAACGTTTAATGGAAGCTTAATAAATAATTAAGAAATGATCATGCATCTAAAGATGCTGTAGGTGTAATTTTTTTTTCACTGGCAGATCCAGAAACCGTTGTTGTTTCTTAAAATTTATAAGTTGTCTCTCATCTACGTTCTCACCATCATCACCATCTGTATTTTTAAATAATTGATCACTAACAAAGTTGATTATTTTACTTCTACTAATAGAAATACATACAAATGTAGAAAAAGAAGAAAGTCCCCATCCTGCATTCGCAAGCACATGAGGTTGCCTGTCGATATTTGAGGGGTCCAGATCTCTCAATTCACACCACTGATATTAAAATACTTATTACGAACTCAATCCGAATATTCTTAGTAAATACCTTTCTCAAACCGGCTGGTTATGCTAATAAGAAATAAATATAAGGGTAATACATAAAATACTTCATAAAACATTTCTATAGTTAAAGAAAACGCTTTAAATTGGCATTTAACTCTAATGGTAGTTTTATGTGAAGAATTATCGCATTATTTTATGAATAAAATATTGAGTAATTCAAGATTGATATAAATCACAATTTAAATTATCTATAACTACTTTATTGAAATGTCGTAGTTATTGAACGATGATTGACGAATAAATCGTTATAGTTAATTTCGTAACTGGTGAACATGCCGTAATTAACACATTTTTGTCGGAGGTCAAATAAATGTTGCCCCGCAGTATTAGAAGCTGGTCCATAATTCAGGACCCGTGCTCGGCTAGTTTGATTCATTTAACGACCACAAATTTTGCAAGGTATAGTAAGATATTAAATTGCGTTATCCTCACGTAGCAGAATTACATTATATAAATAATCGCTACACAGTTACTGTTCTTATCATTTGAGTAAAATCAATTGATCTTTTCGACAAACATTGTTATCTCAGTGAATTTCAATTAATCTAGTAATATATTTAAATTAGTCCATATGTATCTTTTGAAATGGGCCCGTGCCCCAATACATAACTATAATCATCCTCCAAAAATTGTTTTCAGGTCATTTTCTACCCCTGAAAGAAATAATAAGCAGCTTCTGTATAAAGAATTATAACTGAAAATTACGCCTACATTTTATTATTTTATCAATAGTTTTTAATTAAAAAGTATACAAGTTAAAATATAAAAAAGGCGTCTGTCATATAATTTTACTGCTTGCTTTTTGTATTTTTATAATCACATGTTTTATTCAATAATCTGAACATACTTGTAAACATTTATGGATTTCTTATAAAATACTTCTATGATTTAATAGTTGTTTAAAGCCTTGATTTTCTTCAAACAGGTTGTTTTTTCTTAAAACAACAATTTAATCAACTATTATAGATATGGAAAAACTACTCAAGCCTGACAAATTTGGCATTGACGCTAATACAACTGAGTCTAATCAAAAAGACCTTTGAAAACTTCCTACTGGCAGCAAAAGTTAGAGATGAGAGAGACAAACTAAAATTGCTCATGAATCATGTATCGTCAAATGTCTTTGAATATATAACTGAATGTGAGAGTTATGAATCTGCCATATCGACCTTAAAGGAAATTTATGTCAAACCAAAGAATGAAGTCTTTGCAAGACATTGCTTACTTACTAGAAAACAAGAGAATGGAGAAAGCATCGACCAGTATTACCAAAAATTAAAGAAATTAAGCGCAGACTGTAATTTTCAAGCTGTCACTGCCATTAAAAAATCGAGATGAATACATCAGAGATTCATTCATTAATGGCCTACTATCCTCATCTATCAGACAAAGACTCTTGGAAAATCGGTGTCTGCCACTAGAAACTGCCCTCGATCAAGCAAGATCCCTTGAAATGGCTCTTTTCAATCAAAAATGTATGAAATATCCCACTCATCAGTAAATGCGACACATTCTATTGAAGATCAAACCTCAGTTGGTAAGTTGAATAATTTAGAAATAGGCACATCTGCTGCTACTTAAATCACTGAAAAGTGCTACTTCTGTGGTATGGCTAGACATCCCCGAATTAATTGTCCCGCTAAAAATAGAGAGTGTCACAAGTGTGGTAAAAAAGGGCACTTTTCTAAAGTTTGCAAATCTAGTTTTAGTAATAATTACAAGCAAACCAGTGATAGTAATAAATCAACTGCTTCATCTGTTGTTGCTGCCGCTCCTTCTTCTTTGTCTCGAGCTACATTACAAATAACCCTGAATGGTATTTTAACAGATGCCCTAATCGACACTGGAAGTTCTGAGAGCTTTATTAATGATGAGTATACTAAATCTTGCAAATTTAACATATTTCCTAAAACCGGAACTGTTTCTATGGCATCTGCCGCTCTATCCTCAGAAGTACTTGGCATATGTAAAGTAAGTTTAAAATTAAAGGGACATGAGTACAATCAAGCTCAGTTAACTGTTCTTAAGGGACTCTGTGCCGATGTAATAATAGGACACGATATTTTAAAACAACATTCAAGTATTGAAATTGTGTTTGGTGGTTCAAAATCCTCTCTCTCTGTACGCAGTTTAACCGCAGCTAATGTTCCGCCAGCTAATCTTTTTAGCAATCTAACGATAGACTGTAGCCCTATAGCAACTAAATCTAGACGACAAGATCCTCAAGATGCTGAATTCATTAAAGCAGAAACTGAGAGGCTACTTAATGAAGGAGTTATTGAGCCGAGTCAATCTCCATGGAGGGCCCAAGCGTTTGTTGTACGCAATGATTCAGGTAAGCCAAGAATGGTTATTGACTACTCACAGACCATAAATAAATTCACTCATTTAGATGCATATCCACTGCCTAAAATTGATGTTTTGGTAAGTAAAGTGTCTACATACAGTGTATTCAGTTCCGTTGATCTGAGAAGTGCTTACCATCAAATACCAATTGCTGAAAATGAAAAGGTTTACACTGGTTTTGAGGCAGATGGAAAACTTTATCAGTTTTGTAGAATACCATTTGGAGTAACAAATGGTGTAGCTAGTTTTCAGCGATGTACTGATTCCATAGTTAAGAATGAAAAACTAGACGGCACATTCCCTTATCTAGATGATGTGATCATCTGTGGAAGAAACCAATCTGAGCACGACTCAAACTTATCTAGATTTATCAGTGTTGCCAATAAGTATGGTCTAACCCTAAACAAGGAAAAGTGTAAATTTTCCTTGGAATCAATAAATTTTCTTGGATACACTATCTCAAATAAATCTATAAAACCAGATGAAGATCTTCTGAAATCTTTGCTTACTATCCCTATACCTAACAAGCCAGCTGAATTAAAACGAGTGATTGGAATGTTCGCTTACTACTCTAAATGGATAAAAATGTTCTCACAAAAAATACGTCCTCTAATTCTCTCAAAATCTTTTCCCTTATCAAAGGAAGCTGTTTCCTCCTTTGAAAGTTTGAAATCTGAAATTGCTTCATCTGTAGTTACCTCAATTGGGGAAAAAGATATTCTAACTGTCGAAACCGATGCATCAGACTTTGCAATAGGAGCTACTCTTTTAGCATCTGGAAGACCAGTTGCATTCTTCTCACGCACTCTATCACAATCAGAGCAGCAGCATTCAGCAGTTGAAAAGGAGGCGTATGCCATTGTGGAATCAATACGTAAATGGCGACATTACCTTCTTGCCGAACATTTCAGACTAATTACCGATCAACGGTCAGTATCATTCATGTTTGACTCATCAAACAAAAATAAGATAAAAAATGATAAAATTATGAGATGGCGTTTGAAATTAACTCCATTTAGTTATGATATTGTGTACAGATCAGGCAAGAAAAATGTTATTGCTGACACCCTTTCAAGAGTATGTTCGTCCTTAGATCCTCAGAAAAATAACAAAACCTTAATGCAGTATCATGAAGCCCTGTGTCATCCAGGTGTAACTCGACTATACCACTGGATTAAAAGCAAAAATCTACCATTTTCACTTGAAGACGTTAAAAGGACAACTAATTCATGCTCGACATGTGCTGAATTGAAGCCGAAGTTCTTTAAACACGAAGGAACCTTGATCAAAGCTACAACTCCAATGGAAAGACTCAACATTGACTTCAAAGGACCGCTGCCATCCAGATCGAGGAACAAATATATGCTTACGGTTGTTGATGAGTTTTCCAGATTCCCTTTTGCATTTCCTTGTAACGACATATCTTCAGCCACTGTGATCAAATGTTTTCGTGAATTGTTTACTCTTGATATCCCATGAACTAAAAACGTTTCTCAATGAAAATGGAGTAGCCACAAGCAGGACCACGCCCTATAATCCTCAGGGTAACGGCCAAGTTGAGAGATACAATGGTATTATTTGGAAAACTGTTTCTCTCGCCTTGAGGTCACGTGGTTTGCATATAAGTTGCTGGGAGGATGTTCTACAAGATTCTCTACATGCTATACGATCACTTCTCTGCACATCAACTAATACTACTCCGCATGAGAGAATGTTTGTACATCAAAGACGAAGCTTTCACGGAGTCTCTTTACCTACTTGGTTGAGCCAACCTGGACCGGTTCTCATGAAAAGACAGGTCAGGTTAAGTAAATATGAACCACTAGTAGAAGAAGTTCAACTTATAGAAGCCAACCCAGAATATGCTCATGTTCTACTGCCTGACGGAAGAGAAACCACAGTATCACTTCGGCACTTAGCGCCAATGGGCGAAATCACAGACACTGACGAACCGACAGATGTGACTCAAGACTCAAGATCAAATGTTCCATAGAACAGTGATAATCGTTTTTCAGACGGACAACGGCGCGAAGACGACAATTCTCCAATCCAAAATGAAATTGTTTTTCGACGTTCGTTCAGAAAAGTAAACCCTCCTCGTTTCCTCAGTGATTATGTCCCAAAATAATTAGGGGGGAAGAATGTCATATAATTTTACTGCTTGCTTTTTGTATTTTTATAATCACATGTTTTATTCAATAATCTGAACATACTTGTAAATATTTATGGAATTCTTATAAAATACTACTATGATTTAATAGTTGATTAAAGCCTTGATTTTCTTCAAAAAGGTTGTTTTTTCTTATAACACAACAGCGTCTCCTCGTGTTTCCTCAGCATATAATTACCAGTCGTTTTATAAGGTTATTCATTGGTGGTGTTATTAGTAAATAGGTCTCTATTTATTTTTTTTATACATACCTACATTGTAAAATTAGAGTTTTATTTATAGAATTTCGATGATAGTAGTCTGGTGTATCTAAGTAAATAATTAAAGGTAAATAACTTTGTAGATACAACTGGAAATACTTTTTCTGTCATCAGCAATTTAGTAAATACTACTTTATCTAACATCAAAATAACTTAAATGGTGCTGGATGAACTTTGAAACAATTAAATAAATCTAGCTAAAAACAGCAAAAGATAGGAATGTTTTGTTGTTAGAGTTTTTCTCTTACAAATATTTTACGTTAGAGTTGAAGTAACTCACTCTTCATCATTTCTACAGAACTTATCCTCTTCACAGACCAGGTTTATAATGAATTATCCACTTTTGATTTTTATTGGTAAATTTTCTATTCCATTTTGCTACATAAACAATTCCGTCTGCTGATATGACGCAGTAAATTGTTTTAGTTCATATTTCTTAATACAATTTCTGTTCTGTTGTTTACATTGCGTAGTTATTCCGTTGCTAACGTGATCCCTTAAAACAACCCAGCTCAATGTTAAATTGTATTACTATCAGAAAGGTTTTGTAGCACAAAGTCTTATAACTCACTCGTTCTTGGGTTCCTTTTATCCTTCTTATCTTCTCCTAAATGTAGGAATGATTTCTATAAAGAAAGTGCACTTCTGATTAGTTTATTTTAAGATACGAGTAGAGACTGGCAAACAGCCCATACTAGCGTGTTATAAATATGCTGTGCCGGATCACTACATCACCTTAAGAGACGTATAAACAGCCCACACTAGTGTGTTATAAATATGCTGTGCAGGAACACTACATCACCTTAAGAGAATCATAAGCAGAACACGGTATGGTGTTATAAATATGCTGTGAGGAACACTACATCACCTTAAGAGGCTGGCAAACAGATAACACTAGCGTGTTATAAATGTGCTGTGCCGGATCACTACATCACCTTAAGAGACATATAAACAGCTCACACTAGTTTGTTATAAATATGCTGCGCCAGAACACTACATCACCTTAAGAGACTGGCAAACAGCCCACACTAGTGTTTTATCAATGTACTGTGCCGGAACACTACAGCACCTTAAGAGACTTATAACCAGCCCACGCTAGTGTGTCATAAATATGCTGTGCCGGAACACTACATCACCTTAAGAGACTCATAAACCGAACATGGTAGTGTGTTATAAATATGCTGTGCAGGAACACTACATCACCTTAAGAGACCCATAAACAACCCACGATAGTGTGTCATAAATACGCTGTTCCGGAATAATAGGTCACCTTAAGTGGCTTTCAAACAGCCCACACTAGTGTTTTATAAATGTGCTGCACCGGAATAATACGCCACCTTAAGTGGCTGGAAAACAGCCCACACTAGTGTTTTTTAAGTGTGCTGTACCGGAATAATACGTCACATTAAGTTTCTGGCAAACAGCCCAAACTAGTGTGTTATAAGTGTGCTGTACTGAAACACTACATCACTTTAAGGAAAGAGACTCATAAACGGCCCACGCTAGTGTTTTATAAATGTGCTGTACCGGAAAACTACAAAATCTCAAGATACTAGCAAACACCCCACACTAGTTAGTCTGTTATAAATATGGATTACCGGAACACTACATCACCTTGAGTGGCTGGCAAACAGCCCACACTAGTGTGTTATAAATGTGCTGTACGGGAAAACTACATCACCTTAAGCGAGATAAATTGTTCACATGTCCTCTGGATTGGAAACAACATGTTTTCGTCACTTCCTTTAAAACATGATACACTTGTATCTTTTTAAACATTTGTATTGTATTTCAAGCACAATTTTCAACAGCTGTTACTACTTTCGATTTATTCTTAGGAGAGCCAAAAGATATGGTAATGCTTATTTTGATCGACACGACTTCCGTTTTATCGTTCATAAGTCATAAATACTCAGTTTAAACAAACAAATATTGCTATAATCAAAAAAGAAAAAAAATGTTTTTATAACTAATTTTATTGTAAATGTTCCCATATTTTTCATATTTGGCATGAACCTTTATCACACCAAGTTCCATTTCGAGGAAAGAAATATTTTGTTCAAAAGTGTATTTTCAAAATATCGGCCATTTTGAACTTTTAAACTTAAATAACTCTCAACCGGTAAATTTCATCAACATTTTAGAACACAAAAAGTTGAAAAATTACATTTTCTAACCAATGATAGCAAGTTTATAAGGATCTAACATCAAATAATGAACTTATTTTTTTATGTAGAAAACAATGATATTTTATTAGAACTCATGGACATTAAGGTTATGTTAATAGAAAAATCGAAATAACTCCATTATTTGTTGTTACAACCATATAAACTTGGTTGTAGATTATTTAATTTGTCAATTTTTTGTCTCTTATAAAATTTTAATATAATTTACCGGTTTTGAGTTAATTGAATTTGAAAATTTAAAATGGCCGCTATTTTGAAAATACACTTTGGAAATAACATTTTTTTTTAATGAACATTGGTGTGATAAAAGTTTATGCCAAATATGAACTCAGTACAATGATTTGTTATGGAAATAAAAATTACTTGGTGTAAAAATCAAAATGGCGGCTAGCGGGTTAACGAAGCATTTAAGGACTTATGTTCACAGGAACTTTTTTGCTCGTTTTGATGTGGGCAATAACCTCCTGAATTCCTTAAATCTTTTTTCCGAACAACCTGTATACTTTTTGTGGTGGATGCCTCTACTTGTGTTTGTGGTATTGTGTTGTGGAGGCGGAGTGCAGTGTACCTCGTCCCAGGGTCAAACATTTTAAATAAACTGTATCAGATAACTGACACATACTTTCTCCCAACAACATAAAAAGGTGTTAAAAGCCTCAAAACATTAATGACTTGATGGCTCAGTCGGATAGGAGTTAAGCAGAACGAGTTTGACTCTACGAGCGTCTGTGACGTTTAACACCGTACTGCATTTACCGCGAAACGAAAAATAGAATTTTCTCCGCAACGACTTTACGTAGAGCAATAATTCAAAGTACTGGATTGTTTAGTTTTTTTATCTCGATTTAATGACGATAAGTAATACCGGGTGTTCATAAAGTCTTGCCCTGATTTGATAGCTTTGCTGTACAGAAACCATTAGAGCCACGCGCAACTTACATTGCTTCTTTTAAAGAGAATTTAATCTAGTTTTTTTATATTAAATTGGTAACACCTTTGTTTAGCTGTTTGACAACAATGCAATTTTTTTTAAATTCGGTACAAAAGCAAATCAGAAATGTTTAGCCTCCAGAAGAAGTAACAGTGTGTCCTATGGTTCTATGAAACCCAGTCCCCCATTACCGGTACTGTCTAAAGACTTTATGTGCGAACGTTCAGAACACCTGCACCTGATGTAAAGAGTATCGAGATGTGGTATCCATATTTTTGTGACAGGGGCAGTGTGTGTGACAAGAAACGAACTTGACGCCCGCGCATTACTGAAGTCACTGTGGATTGGGAGTGATGGCCTGACTGAATTGCCTCCTCGGTCACCAGACTTTACTCCTCTGGACTTTTTTATGTGAGAGTTTGTCAAAGACGTAGTGTGTTCTACCCCAGTTCTTGATTTAGAGTCACTAAGAGAGAGAATAAGAAATGCAGTGCAGTCTGATACTCATTAAATGTTAATAAAAATATGGGAAAATAGAAAAAGTCGCCTAGATTATTTACAGGCAACCCAAGGCGACACATAGAATTTTATTGAGTTTGAATATATGTAAATAAAACTTGAGAAATCACTTGTTAAAACTGTAAATAAAACATTATTCTACCATCATTTGTTTTCATGCTATTCGATTTCTTTATCAGGGCAAGACTTTATGAACATCCGGTATTTATTTCAACGTAACAGCTATTTACAAAATCCAAAAATTCATTTTTAAAAACACTTTTTTGTTTGTAACTATTTAACGCGCATTTTCTCGGAGATGTGGGTAGTGTCATTTTATTCAACATTTTAATCTTAATAAACCTCAAAACTTTAATCAAAGTCGTTAAAGCCTTAAAGCCATGATTGAGGAATTTTTATTTTTTACGTTTTTTAGGGTTTTTAGGGGTAAACTACCCTTGAGAATTCAAAATTGAAAAAAATGAACAAAGCCCGTGATTATTGTGGATTCGGACCTATATAAAAAATTTCATTAAAATTGGACCATTGTGGCATTCTCTAGCTCTGTTTATATCCAAACACATAGACAGATATCACTCTGAAAACCCTCTTTTCTGGACTCTGGCGGCACCAAAATCAGATAAATTTACCAGCAACTCAAATTCTAAAGTTTTGAAGAAACCAATACTTTCTCCATATACTATGGTATAAGTTGGAGAAAGTAAAATGGGATACACAGGATTAGGTTTGTGACCTGTGTTGTAGGCATGAGTGCATCTATCTCTCAAACAAAATATTATTTTTTATCAGAAAATCAATCGTTAATAAATTTACAGTAATGGAAATTAAACAAAAATTATCTAAACTTTGCTTTACTATGGTAACGCCCATTGAGCCTAAAAAAACTGGGATAGCATATTTTATGAATTAATTTATTAAAATCCTAGTTTAATCGATAATAAGGTTGTAAAAACATTTTTATCTTAACTCAAGCTGGGTGGACAACACGTAGGACTAAAGACCTTGACTTTGTAACTGAGGGAAATAAATCCAAGAGACCATAAGTGAAGGGCTCGGAATGAAACTTTTCATGGCATAATAATAACAGGTTTCTCATATCTGTTTATCAGAGAGGTCTGTGGATTGTTCGTCATGTAATGTAACAAATAGGCCCAGCCTATATTTTGACATGATTATATTGTTTGTTTACCTAATTTTGCATTACAAATAGGCCTAGCCTATGGGTTGATCTGATGATAATATTTTAAATTAATCTAATATAATATCACGATAGACATTAGTAGTGCAAAAGTAAGGCTGCTGGCTCACTTCAAGGTCACCTGAGCGATGACGTCATCGAGGTCAATGACCCCACCGATGACGTCATCGATGACGTCATCGATGACGCAATCGATGACGTCATCACTAATGACGTCACATCCATGACGTCACACCCATGACGTCACAGAAATGACGTGCGGATGACGTCATCACCCCTTACATCACCAAAATGACGTCATCGATGTCACAAAGGTCAAGGTCACGCCGAAACCTAAAATTTTTCGGCACTTTTGCGGTTTCTCGCACTACGCTCCGAGTTTTAGTCCGGTTCCCATGACCTTGACGACTTGGAGCGAATTTGCGATGAGAAACAGCAAAAGTGCCGAGGAAACTTGAAGTTTGCAACGTGACTCTGCCTAAACCGTCATGTGACACCGCTCGGGTGACCTTGAACTAGCCCAGCTGCCTTACTTTAGACCAGTACTACAACCGCGATGTGCACCCTACGACAGACACCGAGCGACTGACTGTCCGGCCCCGCGCACTCTAGGTATATGGGAAGTGGTGGGGGAAATTGTGATAACCTTGGGAAACTTGAAAATGTCAAGCCGGGTAGCACCGTTTCGGTGCTACCTTAAAGTTACATGCTAAAGTGTGATGACCTTGAGTTAAAACATAGAAATACTACAAGTTGATACCTTCCCAGAGTTAAAGTGTGATGACCTTGAGTCAAAACACAGAAAAAATACAAGTTGATGCAGTCTCAGAGTTAAAGTGTGGTGACCTTGAGCTAAAATACTGAAGTACTACAAGTCGATATTGCCCCAGAGTTAAAGTGTGATGACCTTGAGTCAAAACATAGAAATACTACAAGTTGATACCATCCCAGAGTTAAGTGAGATGACCTTGAGTCAAAACACAGAAATAATACAAGTTGATGCAGTCCCAGAGTTAAAGTGTGATGACCTTGAAGTTGTAGAAGTGTGGTGACTTTGAACTACCCCAAATTGTCAGGAATTGGAGTAGCAACCGCGATGTGCACCCTACGACGGACACCGAGCGACTGACTGTCCAGCCCTGCGCACTCTAGGTATATGGGAAGTGGTGGGGGAAATCTCAAGGTCATCCAAATTGGGTTTTAAAAAAATAAGAAACTCTAAACCTCATGCTCCTCTTCTTCCCTTTCCACCTCATTTGTAGTATATATGGTTGACGATGGTAAATTTGACAAATACTCCAGTGATTGTTGATCGTCTTGCTGCAGTATAACTTCAGACCAATCATAATCTAAAGTGACCTTGAGCTTTATTCCCGGGTTGTCGAGGAGAATAGACTTCATCCAATCGCAGATGGTTTCTAAATAATGCACGTTGTCGATTGTCAATTTCCAATTCGTATTGGGTACATCTTCGGTGGAAGACATGGCATTGCAAGCAGGTGTGTCCGCCATGGTTGTTGGAGGAGGAATGATGCTTGGTGCAGCGAGCAATGCTGGTATTACAGAGTAGTGGGGGGAAATTTCAAGGTCATCCAAATGGAGTTTGTAAAAAAAAGGAAACTTTTTCTATTTACTTATAACATAACCACTTAAAACTAAAAGGATTGGGATCAACAGTACGTTTAATCACCATATTCGTTATATTCTACCTGTTTCTCAGTTTTCACCTCCGCCCGGATAGTACCTCCACTCTTTAGCTCCTTTTCGGCTTCTTCTAGTTGCTGGGTAATCGCCATCTGACATTGAAGTTCAAAATCATCACGCGGCACAGATCCGCAAATATCCATCTGAGCCAACCAGAGCTGCCTGAGGTTCTTTTCCTTTTCCTCGACAGCTTCGACGGCTGCATGTAATTCCTTTTCTGTAATAGAGGAGTCCCACAATTGTTGATCATCGGTTTTGTTGACAACCTCCTTTTCAGACTCCTTGTACAAATTGTTCAGCTCCTGCTGAGTCTTAATGGTTACCTCCTCGTAACTAGCACAACCTACATTGAGAGACATCTTGATGTTGTACGGTTGATCGTTGGAGTTGAAATGAGGCTGAGGCACAGCGCTTGGGGGTACTATGAAAAAGTGGTGGGGGAAGTTTCAAGGTCATCCAAATTGTGTTTTAAAAAATCCTATCTTGTTACTGAGCACATATGTCAGTAACAAGATAGGTGTTTTTTTCTCTTTTACATCTTTAATATAACAAATAAATAAACATATTCTACAATGGTAAGACGAAAGAAGACAACTGCTAGTCAGCTGAAATAATCCAAAGTCTGGCTCGCTTCAGTCTTCATGGACGCCGGTGATGAAGTCGCTGGAGAAGAGTAATGTTCAGACTCTTCTTTTGGGTGTCGGAGATTGCGTATATTGCAAGCGTAGACTTGCACATTTATACGGTAGCCTCGCGCCACCATCAGCTGCAACTCCTTGTACAAGTCGTTCAGCTCCTGCTGAGTCTTAATGGTTACCTCCTCGTAACTAACACAACTTACATTGAGAGACATCTTGATGTTGTACGGTTGACCGTCGGAGTTGAAATGAAGCTGAGGCACAGCGCTTGGGGGTACTATAAAAAGTGGTGGGGGTGTTTGCATCGAAGCAGGTTTAACCTTTAGCTTGGTGGTGGGGGTAACTGTGAAATGCAAAGGTCAAAGGTCAAGGTCACCCGCGAAGTTTAAAAAAAAAATGCAACATATCAATATGTGACAAACTTCACATATTGATATGTTGCATTTTTTGTCTTTTATGGTTTATTTATTTATAAAACATTACAATAACATATGTACAACAGTAAAATTAAAATCTAACACTGCTGCTTGTCGGCGATGTGGATGGTCAACTCGGTGGAATTGCTACCCGTGCAACCGTGGGAAACCAGGTAGAGACAGCCGGGTTGGATGGAGCGCAGATCCTCGTTCTGGAGGAGATGGACGAACCGTTTCGGCAGGTAGACTTGGAACTTGGGCTCATCCCCCGGAGTGAACGGTGCCTCGCTAAGACTGCAGCAAATGGCCTCTCCAACTGAAGTCTCCATCTTCTTCATGGCGTGGATAATGTAGTGCTTCTCGTCTTTAAGTTCGGAACACTTCTTGACGGGTAGTATGGTAGATTTGGAGTGAGCATTGAACTGCTCAACCAAAGTTTGCAGGAACTGGTGAGATGCCATGGTTGAGTTAAAGATTGTCTTCTTCTTCGTCTTCTTGCTGGGAGATGTTGTCGTCTCGGAATCTCGAGTAATACTCATGCCAGGTCCCGGTCTGCTCCTCACTTATATAACCCCCGTCACCCCCACCACTCCCCACTTCCCCACTTTGAAGGTAAGATGCGAGTTTATAGGCGTTTTTTAAAGCGCAATGTCTATCTTTTTCATGTTCTGGACTTTTAGTACAAATACAAACATTTTCCATCGTATACTTGTAGTTTTTATCCAAGTCCACATCATTAACCGGAACATGAGTAAATTCTTCGATCCATCTCTTCTTTTCCAGTCCTTTTGTATAAATATTGGTAAACCTGTTTGAAAACTGATGCATGATGTTATATAAGTCCGTGTAACTTGCAAAACCATCATACCAATCGATATGATGGAAATATTTTGAAATCCACCTGTTGGTAGTAGCGGCTTTGCTAGTTAATGATGAATAAGAACATGGTGGTTTGAACAAAAATGTATATGGAACACTTGTATTGATATCGAAAAACACAAGTTCTTTTATGATAAATCTATCATCATTACCCCGAAACGCTTGGAACTCAATTATACCAGGTTTGGACTTTACTTGTTCTTCTTCCTTGTCCATTGCAAAGATCACTCGTCTGCTCATGACGAAGTCCAAAGGTCAACTGAATTCCACACCACGGTAGGTACGACTTTTATACCTGGCCGTACAGTTGTTGGCGCGTTGGTGTATATTTAACGTGGGCACCGTCCCCGGTAGGCCTAACCCCACAAAGTGTTTGATATTGTTTTAAAAACCAACCATTGTCATCTAAGTTTCCATCTTTACATTCTCCTTGTTTTCATTTTCATCACTAACACTTGATTCTTCTCCTCCTTCTTCCTCTTCTTCCTGTTTTACTGATTTCTTATGTAGTTGAGCGTATTTTTCCAACTGTCTCCACATTTGTACTTCATGAGGAACCCTATTAAATATAGAAGTATCCACAGGTCCGTACAATATAGGTGCGTCCGGTTGTTTGTCCAAAGTGTCTTCCAAATAATCTTTAATAATAGAACTTGAAAACACTAGTTGTCTCAAGTATCTTGTTATTGGTTCAGTTGCACAGGTTAGAATAAAAAACTCTTCTCGATTAAGTTGAATCTTGTTATCATGTCTTGTTGTGTCTCTAAACCGCAATTGATGGTCACCACGATTCTTTATAATATCAATTTCCACATTTGAATCCAAAAGTCCTACTCTTGTCTTTCTTCCATACATGTTACTAGTTAAATAGCATTCTAGCAGATGCAAGTGCTTCATAAAAGATTCCCAAGCACTATCGGTGAACAAAATCATTTTGGGTCCATGAGTCAAAATTACAGTAGGTGAATAATCCGTCGATTTCATAACACCGATTAAAACACTTTTGTCCAAACTGGATGAGATTGGATAAAATATTCGCAAGAATACCTCACTCAATATGTTAGGAGAAATATTATCTTCAGTATCCCTTTTCTTCTTCTGTGCATTCTTTCTTCTTTTACCTTTTTCCTCAACATTATTACTGCCGTGGAGTTGTCCGCAAGCGTTGTGTTCATCTCCCTCCGGTTGACCTTGAAGATCTAAAAAGTCGGATATCTCCTTCTCAATATCTACTACATTTTCTTGTGTACCACTAGGAGAAGCCATATTGAATAAGATGCTACCCATACAAGAACAGGCAACAAACTGATGAGGAGCGACCTGAACACTCTGCTTTTATACTCGCGGAATGCATTGGAATGTAACAAAACCGGTTTTTTACAATACATTTTTAACAATTCCAGTTAAAGGTGTGTATGTTACGATTTTATCATGTAGAATTAAACAGTATGCAGTTGTATTAGCCGATATAGGCGCGTTGAATTCCATTTCTATTTTTATATCTACACTTGATGATTTTACCGATTCATTTTGTTTAGAACAATCGATTACAACTATAGGGTAACCATCTAAGTATTTTTCTGGTGATAGTAAAGGTGCATTCGTTTTACCATAATATGAACTTTGGAATCTTGCATACATATCGTACAATATGCTGTACTTTTTATTAGCGAATGACACATTTAAATTATCGTATGGAAAAAATTGTGAATTTAAATAAACTTTAATATTTTTCAAGTTGCAATGATCAAATTGGCCTGCATGTTTGGTGATGGTGTCTCTTCTGCCTGTTTGTAAACCAAATATAATATACCTGGCTCGTTCCACATAATTAGATGTTTTAACTGTCCAAGTGTGTCGATCCGTAGTTGGCAAGCTGGGATGTTCATGAAATTCCCAACTTCTAAAAGGAATTACAATATCACGATCAGCCTTTAACTTTCTTAATAGTAGCATTCTATGCTCGTCAGCTAATTTTACATGTGGAACTCTCCATACAATTTTGTCTAATGTTAATTTCCATTCTAAAGTTGCATCTGTTGTACCGTCTGGAGCTTTAATAATATCTTTATCGTTTGAAGATCTCAACAAAACTAATTCTTGTTTAACGTTTAATATTATTTTCCTATAATCTTCAGCAAAACCAAGCAACAAACGTAACGGAATATGAAAATCAAAATTTCCATTTGTATCTGGAGTGATTGTGTCTTTTGCAGGTAAAACCCATCCTGCAGGTTGTATTAAATTGGTTTCATTAGGTGATATAGATGTTAATCCCTTTAAAGTTGTTGCAATACCTACTTTTTAGTAGAATCAACTGTTACACCTGATATTTCATATCTAATTTCATCAAACAGGAAAGCCATGGGATTATTTATAAATGGAACTGTTGTACCAGTAGTAGTACCGTCCTTTTTAGTAACTTTTCCTTCAATATACAAGTAACTTTCACATGGTAGTGTGTAAATGTCTTGATTTTGTATGGGAATACGAATTTCATCGTTATTGTTTAATTTTGATGAAGTGTAAGGGTTGTGGGTGTGATATTCTTTTTCCCATAGGGTTTCGTCGAATGTTGGACCCTGAGCTATATCCAGTATATCCATTATCGGTTACTTTTAATCCAATTCTCTCTAAGAAACGAATGTTCTCGCGTGTTAACTCCTCCACAGCTGAAGAGCTACTAATGCGGATTCCCGTAGGTTGTTCGCTTTTAAATGTTAAACCCATGGTTTTGTATTAAAGTGTTGATTTTAAATGTAATCTAACCGTAATAGGCTCTTCTCGGAAATCTATCAAGTTACCGTCTTGATCCAATACGTTCAACACGATGTCTGAAATGAAAGTGGTGTTCAAAGGTAGATATACCAGGTTTTGCGGCTTTTCAACAATTTTAAATCCAGGTGGTACACTGGGGTAAAAAGTATGTATTATATGAGTATTTGCTCCATCTCTGTAAGCTCCTTGTATAATATTACAAGTTATGTCTATACTATTGACTTTTAATATTGTTACAGTTTGTTTACCGGAATGTGTTTTATTTGGTTCTAAAATCGCTCCATCTTTGGAAAATCCTAATAAATCACCAATTGAGTCTGACTTACTGAAATCTATATAATATTTTGAAGTAAGCTCAGCTTTCATTGTATTGTTATTACCTTTTAGCGTTATATTGTCTTTTCCCATTTTATTTTGCAAAAATTCATTAATATGATCAATTTCATAAGAACCTGTGGGTAGAGTGCAAACTTCCAAGTCTGTAAACTTCCCACTGGCATCTTTTCCTTTATAATAATGTAATAAGTTATTTTTACCTTCCGTAACATTGGGAATAGAGTTGTAAGTTGTAAAATCCAACAGTGCTGCCTCCCAAAATCTTCCTTTTTGCAAGCGTAACGCTGGAAAAAGGATACTTCGTAAAGTGGACGATTTTCCTGTTAATGATACCGTATAGGAAGACATCTCAATAGTGACTGATACTTTTAGCTAGGAATTCCAAACATAAATGGCCGCATATTGAAGTATTATCAGGTTGTTCTCTTTTATAGTTGTAATATATGTTTTTAGCAGATTTAAAGTAATGTTCAAGTTCTTTAGGTGGTGGCAAATTTCCAAAACTATCAAAATAATATACATTACTATTTAGTTTCTTATAACACACCCAATGGGTGCCGGACCCTTCAGTATTATCCAAATTTACGATTCCAGTCTCATTTTTCCATATTTTCTTTGGTAAACTGTCTTTCATAAATACTCCGCGGAAAAATGGTATTTTTAAACAGGAAATATATTTAAATAATTCAACATTAGTCAACGCTTTATGTGGTATAACCAATTAATTTCTTTTATTTAATATGCACGATACGGTCTTAGGTATAGACCAGCCCCGTTTTTTACCATTGACCATATTGTCGGTTTTTTATTATTTTTCCTCGGAGAACGTCTTTTTAGTCTAATATTACCACCATGTTTTCTCTTGGTTGATCCTTTTTTATTCTTACCCCTCCTTTTTCCACCTCCTACCGCTGTTTTAGCCTTCATACCTGCTGTTACCGCTAAAGCTGCTGCTTTTTCCGCAATACTAGCGTCACTAGACTTTACTCGTTGCCAAGCTATATTCGCTAGCTTTTTATCAGCGATTGACCTATTTTTTGAATCGGTAAACGTGGAATATGCGATATCGTGTTCTTTACAAGCCTGATCTAACTTATTTATGCCTGGATCACCTCTTTCCAGTCGTTTTTTCAATTTAGTTCCTGGTCCGCAATACTGATAACCTCCCGGTATGTGAAATTCGTATGGTAAAGCGTCTATTGCTCTGTTTACGATAGATCCTACTGGAATACGATTTAAAGCTTTACTTAACAGAGAAACCGCTGTGGACGTGATACCGCCTCCTTTCCGTATAGTGTCTCGATATGGACTGGTGTAATGAAACGCCATGATTGTCTTTTATATTCGAAAAGCGTAACCCATGTGTTACCTCTATGACAGGTTGCACATAAATGATGTAATATATGGTGTTATTTAATTAAATATCAAAATCACCCCAATCTGATGATCTAAACTTTTGTGTGTTATGATTAAAAAAATATTTATAAAGAATTTCTTGTTTAATCCATGTATTTCTCATTTTTTCGTCAATAGGTTTATGTTGTCCTGCTGCAATATAATTATGCATATCAAATAATAAATTACCTATTACTTTAACAAGAAAATTAACAGTTACAGCGTTATTGGCATAATCAGGGTCTGCAACATTTGTTAATCGTTTGTTATCACAATTCCACCATTTTTTTCCAGTTGGCTCTAATTGTATTATCTGTTCATAAGTAACAGCATCACCAGGCTTTTCACCAATACCTAAATTTGTCAATAACTTTCCTTTACCATCCCAAACATAATTGTTTTCTTCAAGCAAAGTAAACTTTTTATTTCCTTGTACAAATACATCTCCTTGACGTGTTACTACTTGGTTTTGTTTCACAAAACCGGAGGTTTCTTGTTTTAAAGTTTCCTTCATTTGACCTACCGTTGCACCATCTGATGGTGCAAAACCATCTTTTACATTCGCTAAACAATTACCAAGACAGTCAATAACTCCTACATCACGTGTAATACAATGATCTTTGATGTATTTTAAATTTACAGCATCATTTTCATTTTTTGGATAACCTATATCGTTAATAACAAATTTATAAAAAGAAAACCCATCTTTTGTCTTTTCAGGTATTATAGAATGTAAATAGCGTCTATTTATGCTGTCTTTTTCATCTACAGGGTCTGCTACGTTAGATATACGTCGATTTTCAGCATTATACGTTTTTCCATCGAATTTTAACGTATTTTTCAATTCCGATGATAAATAACCTCTGTTTATTGCATCAGCGTTTTGATTTGGCTTACCGACGTTGGAAATTCTATGATTACCCGCGTTATATGTGTTTTTGTCTAGTTTCAGTGTTGGTAATATCTCTTTTTTTAATACTTTTAAATTTATTGCATCATTTTCATCTGTGGGATCATTGATGTTTTTTAACCGTTTATTACTAATATCATAATCTCCATCAGGTGTTTGTGGTAAGCCAGCACCTCTTTTTAAAGTATTAAAGTAATATAATCCATCCGAGGAATATCGTCCGAACTTGTCAACACTCATGGTGCAACTGAATAACATTCTAGAGTGTAACCCATTTTTATAATATTAGTCTCGATTTCTAACCCGTATCAGTTTTTATACAAATTCTTAGTCTTTATCAGTTACATTTTCATCGCTCCCGGGACATTTAAAATATTTAAAATTTCCACTAACTAATGCTCCGTCTGATTCATTTCGAAACACATGATTTTTATGAATAAATTGTTCACCAGACAATTTTCTAAATCCGCTAAATGAATTTGGATCTGCAATTAATATATTTTGATAATCATTTACATCCATTAATTTAAATCTTTGCTTATTATAAATAAACTCTTTATTTGCACTGTCATATTGTAATGTTTGTCCTACAGTTGCAGCATCATTTGGATCTCTTCCATTATGCAAGTTTTTTATTACTTTATTTTTACATGTAAAAAATCTAAAAGAATGATCTGGATCTAGATGTACGGTTTGTGATAAAGCAGCTGCATCATGTTTTTCATAACCCCAACCCATATTTGATAACCCTTTACCCATGCAATCCCAAGCATTATTTTTGTATGTTAATAAATTGAATTTTTCATTACCTTGAACAAATTCATCCCCTTGCTTTGATACTACTTGATCTTGTTTTACAAAAGAGGTTGTTTCTTGTTTTAAGGTTTCCATCATTTGACCCACTGTTGCACCATCTGATGGTGCCGAACCATCTTTAACATTCGCTAAACAATTACCTAGACAATCAATAACTCCTACATCACGTGTAATACAATGATCTTTTATATATTTTAAATTTACAGCATCATTTTCATTTTTCGGATAACCTATATCGTTAATAACAAATTTATAAAAAGAAAAACCATCTTTTGTCTTTTCAGGTATTAATGAATGTAAATAGCGTCTATTTACGCTGTCTTTTGCATCTTTAGGATCATCTACGTTGGATATACGTTTATTTTCAGCAGTATACGTTTTTCCATTGAATTTTAGCGTATTTTTTAATTCTGATGATAAATAACCTTTGTTTATTGCATCAGCGTTTTGATTTGGCTTACCAACATTGACAATTCTATGATTACCTGCGTCATATGTGTTTTTCTGTAGTCTTAATGTTGGTGATATATTTTCTTTTAATACTTTTAAATTTATTGCATCGTTTTCATCTGTGGGATCTTTTATGTTTTTTAACCTTTTATTAGTTATATCATAATCTCCATCAGGTGTTTGTGGTAAACCAGCACCTCTTTTTAAATTATTTGCGTAATATAACCCATCCGAGGAGTAACGTCCGAACTTGTCGACACTCATGGTGCAACTGAATAGTAATCTAGGGAGTAACGCATTTTTATGAGATTACCCCACGGTTTCGGAGTTCATCCACTAAAGCCACCCATTCGTTTTCCAATCCAGTATGACCCGCTTCTTTAGCTTCATGTATTAGTTTCATTCTATCCACCAATTTATTGATATTATTGTAATAAATCACATTTGTGTTATATAGTTTCTTCATTAAACCTGTACCTGTAACAGATTTGTTTCTTTTTCTTGGTTCTGGAGCACTTATATCCAAAGTGGATGACACAAACCTTCGTTTTACAGGTTTTCTTGGCATTATCGGCATTGGTTGTCTTCTCGTTGTTGGTATTAACTTGGATACAAATACTCTATATTTTAAAGACCTAGATCTAAAAACTGGCTGGTCAGCTAAATACTTCCTCCTATATGCATTGGTGTGTTCCAAAATCTGTTTATATGCTTCCATATCTTCTTCTTTAACTAACAATTCTAAAGGCTTTTTTTCAAATAATAATTCAAATAATCCTCTTGTGCCCTTATATCTTTGATTACCAACAATAATATTATCATCTTCATCAATGTTTACCGGGCTATTACCAACCATTAAACCTTCTTCTGTTAATCTTACTCCATAACTATGGTAGTTTTTATTAGGATTTATTCCAGCTAACATTTTTATCATGTATTTCCTTCCTAAAGGTCCTTTGTTATGAATGTTTTCACCCAACAAGCTTATGTTTGACGGACCTTCCCTTGCTTCTTCTTCTTTTTCCTCTTCACTAGCAGTTGATACATCTTCATGTCCTCTTTTAGCTTTTACTTCATATAATTCTCTTATACCACTATAGTCTGGTGATTCTAGCTCTCTTTCAGGTTCTTCACCGGTAAAACCACTATATGTAGAGGATTCCAGGTCTTCATCACTAAAATCTTCTGATTTTATATTTTCTCTTTCAAACTTTGTAATAGGTGCAATTGCATCTCCTTCCAAAACGGGTTTAGCAAATTTTTTGTTTAATTGTTTCAAGGGTTCAGTAATAGGTTTAAAAGTAGATTCAAGAAATTTCTCCCTTTCGCTAATACCTAATTTTAATGCTCTGTTTTTATCCCGAATAGAATCACTAAGTGATTTTATTTCCTTTATTAACTTTTCTTGGTTAACCATGTTTGTAGCAAGACGTGTTGTACAACAATGAATGTTTTACATCATGATCAGTGTATTAGTATAAATTTATCAAATCCTATCCTGTATCGACCATTGTTTAGCGGTTGTTCCTTTATAATTGTTAAAAACCCATACTTTTCAGCCCAAGCCTTTCCACACAACTCTTTAAATCGTTCGAATGGCATATCCGCACTTACATGGTCATAATATATGTGTTTTAGGTTGGTTTCATCCTGTTTAAATACAATTAACATGTTTGCATTGTCTCTAATGAGCTGTTTCGGTATTTTGCTGTAAGTTTGACCAATATAAATGCTATCTATGTTGTTATGTCGACCCATGGCGAAGTAATTCCTTATTGTATTTTGATTTTCACAAGATACATCGTCAAATATGAATACTGAGAATGGTTTAGCCTCTTGCGGTTGCATGACACTCTCGCTCGCGTTAAATTTAAAATATTTAACTTCAGGTACATTATTGAGTATTTGTTCCAATAACTGATATTTTGGTTGTTGTAGTGACTTTGAAAATACATATAAATTATTAAAACGTAAGCCTTTAGGGTTTGTAATCAAATTGAATACTACATTTGTTTTTCCACAATTGGAAGGACCGGTAACCAGACAACGCACCGTGTTTGGTAACAAAACACTGTGTTTCCCAGTATTGAATTGAGAACCGTCCACTGTGAGTTCATCTATATTATTAATAGTAAAATTGTCTTTTTGCGGTATTATCTCCATCCTTTGTAATGGTTCAACCCAAAATGATGCTCTATCATTATATTAGATCCTTTTTAGGTATCCAAGAATCTTCCGTCTTATTAAATCCTAACCATCTTACTTTAACCTTATCTTTTTTGCGTTGCAACACCTTTTCTACTAGATATACATCACCTACTGTTGATTTTAACATTTCATGTCCATAAAAACCTCCTTCAAGCAATTGTCCTTTATTATCTTTTAAAATGTAAGTTTCTGGTACTGTAGGTTGCACCTTAAATACGGTAAATACCTCATTTGTCCAGTTCGGAAGATATCTTTTACTGAATACACCTTTGTATTTGCTTATTCGCACTTTATCACCAACATTAAACCTTTTAGGCTTTAGTTTTTCAACTTTTGGTTTAGTATTCATTTTTATACGTTTTAATACAAGTTTTTCATTTTTATTAGTCACCTGGCTTGGTTTCATACCGATAGTTCTATGAAACTTGTTATTGTAATCGCTTATAAGTTTTGGTAACACATCAATCCATACGTGTGATCCTCTGTTGGAAAACATCTTATACATCGCACCTTTTAAAGTTCTGTTAAATCTTTCAATTATTGATGCTTTTACCTCTGAATTGGTTGAGTAATGGTTAATGTTGTGTTTTTTCATTAAATTTGCAAATTCCTTATTAAAATATTCTTTTCCATCATCAGTTTGTAAATGTTTTATAGTATGTTTGTCTCTTTGTATAGCTGTTTCCATTGCTTTTGTAACACTTTTGCCACTTTTATCTTTTAGTGGTAAAGCATCTGCCATTTTTGAAAAACAATTAATAATAGTCAATATGTATTTAAATCCTCTATTTTGTTTACTATAAGGAATCATTTCGATTAAATCCGCTTGATATAAATCATTTATTCCTTTTATCACTGTATTTCTTCGTGGAAACTTTCTTCTTGCAGGTTTATGAAGCTCGTTGACAATTTCTTGCTTCAAGTTCTTCATATTGCAGGTTTGAATGTTTCATGTATCACATGTATAATAACAATGAATGTTGTCTTAAATATTAACATCATTTATATAGGTCAAGGTCATCCAAACTTGTGTAAAAAAATGGGGAACACGGCGTTTGACTTGCCGTGTTCCCCATTTTTTTACGGAAGGAGAAAGGAATAAGGTCGAAGTTGTAGAGGGGCGAAGAATAGGTTACTAGTCGATAGGGTTTAGAGAGTAGTGTCCAAAAGGAAGAGTGTGAATTTTATCCAGCATAATATGCCTTTTATCATCTCGAGCTGACAGTGCTCTTTTAACTTCAGTGACACTGTAGACCTCATGTTTAAAGCTTCTGATAGTGTTGAACGTTGCAGACATTGTAGAATCTTCAAACAAGCAGGTCTTGTAATGGTCAAATGTCACATGTTTCTTCAAGTACGATGTTTTGACTCCTTTTGCTTTCTTGACTGTGGGTGTGTTGTTCTCGTTGTACATTTTAAATGAATACAATTTTGCCATCAGTGCCACTATTTCTTCTAAAGGCATTCCATTTGCTTCATCTTTAAATTTTCCGATTACTTTTTTATTCTTTTCGTTGTAATTTGGATGGTTCTTCGGATAGTCAGAGAAGTCAAAATCGTCTTTGTATGGGAAACTCCTTAGGTCTTCATACATGTCCAAAGTCTTTATCCAGTAGATAAACGCGTCGGTATCCATGTATGCAACTCCAATGTTGTCTCTTCCGTAGTGTTTAACCATTTTGTTGTAATGGAAATCATACATTAACGTTTTACTTATATCCAAAATTGACATTCCAATGTATAACGGACGATCCATCACTATTGTTGTTTTCTTCATACTTACGGCAACTAGATCTTCGTTTATAATCATAGATGTTCCAAAATTTGGTTTTTGCACTAATTTTTCCAATTTCTTAGGATCACTTACTAATTTTACAATCTTGTGTTTTCTTTTGTTTTCTAAGGTCTTCCCGAAGATGGCGTTGTTCATCAATTTGTAAAAGTCCTTTTCAAATGCTGATGTTGCTGCTGCTCTTCTTGTAGTGTTGGAATCAATATATGGTTTCAACCAACAAGACTGGGTGAATTCAATTGCTCTATGAATTCTCACCACACGTAGACCCAATTCAAGAGCTTGTTGAACTACCCAGTAGTGAGCCACATACCGATCTTTATTCTCCAACGTCATCATCAATTTCGGCCATCTTCCTGTCGGTGAAACTTCAGTCTTGGCTAGGAGAGGCAAGTCGTAGTGATGGTCATGAAGGTGCTCCGGATATTCGAAATCACAGTCCAAAATATAGCCTTTTGGACCATTCTTTGGAATCTGTGAGATGTCACCGATGGTGGCCGGGTCGATCCATTTGAAGTCAGCGTAGGGAAGCGGATTTGACATTGCCCAACCATAAAGGTTGTTTGCGTCAAAGTAACCAAGGTAGACCGATGGTTGTCTCTCATCGAAGCCTGGGATGTACTTGTTGTTAGCTTTGACATGACGTGTTACAGCTTGTGTCAAACCGCCCCGTACACCAGATTCTATCATGAGCACCATATCAATATCTGTTAGAAGTTCCAATCGACAGTTGGTTGACTTTAGCATAGCTTGCCATGCTAATCCTGGAGATGTGTACGAGTGTAGAGGGTCCAGTCCATAGGCGGAGAAGCAGGTGTTTCGAAATTCTTCCATCACATCGCACAGCAGAGTTACGTCCAATTTTATGTAAAAGTCGGAATATTCCCCTAAGGTTTGAATGTTTAGTTGGTTCCAAACATTACAAGCATGATTGTAGTCTTCAACGGAGATTTCACTTTCATTTAACTTGCTATTGAAGGCTTCAATCGGTGGCAGACTGGTTTCTTCGAATTTTTCTGCAGAAGTTATGTAATCATAGGGGAACACTCCTTTACGCATTACTAAGTCCAATTTATCTTCAGGTACAATTTTGCTGGTTTCTTTTAGATCTTCTCTTCTTAGGTTCTCAGACAATTTGCTCAAACTAGATGACATAAATCTATAAGAGTCTACGAAGCGAAGTTTAATTTTACCTACTGTTTTTGAGAAACTGATGTACTTCTCCAATGTTTCAGCTAATACTTCGATTTTTCCATCATCTCGTCCTAACTCTGGGATAATGAAGTGGGAGTCATAGCCGCTAAGATTGTGTAACACGACAGGGATAAAGTTTGGCAGTTTGTAATTTATATTGCATGAATTACAAGCAGCTCCTCTGTATAACCCTGTCAGGTGATCGTGATCTCTTACTTTTTGATTTTCTTCACTGAAGCTCTTCTTGCATAAATAACATCTTGTTGCCAAATTGTATTCTTCTTGTTGATTTTGATTCAAAGGTTCCATAGGTAAAACATTACCGAATAAGCGTTGCACCTTTTCAGCAATGTCATACAACTGGTCTACGAAATGCTTAGCGGCTTCTTCCCCACGGTAGAGTATCGGAGTGGATGTTAAGCCATAGTCTTGCAACTGTTCTTCAGGCAAAGTCGATTTCACCAATAAGCAAAAACTGTTAGGTTGATGCAGTTGATATTTGGTTCTTCTAGTCACCTCACCATCCGGAAGCTCCTGTGGTACTAACGTGGATTCGAAATCTGCGTAGACGGCTACTGGAATCCGATATTGGTGAACTGTTTTGTTGAATTGGATGAACGCTCGAGATGGCGGCGGCAGACTAATCTTCACTTCATAGTTGTCATTACAAAGTCTTTGGTGTTCCTTCAACCACTCCGATCCTCCACGTCTCAAATCTTTATTCGTAAAACAAAAGCATCTCTTACACACTGTCACTCTAATTTTATTTTTCGTTAATTGTCGTACAACCAATGCTTCAAAATCTTTTATCCACACATAATGTGAAATTTCGCCTTTAGTTATCAATAATAAATCAGTATGGTTTCTTTGCTCCACTTTTCCAACTCGTAGAGGATACACATTGTTCGAATCATCTAAGCCGAACACGTTAACAGAAACACCTGGATTTTGTTTCTCAAATTTTGCAATTTGATTAAGACTCACAGGATACGACATTCCTCGGAAGTTGTAGCGGTGTTCGTTTTCATAATATTCCCTACCAACTCTACAAGGATTATGTTTTACATACTTAGTTAGCATCGCATACTTAAAACATTCATTATCCCCGTTTGTAACATTTCTGCAAGAGTTGGTGTCTTTAATTTTCTTTGGTAGAGGGATAAAGCTGCTACCCCTCATACCATATCCATGCTTGTGAACCCTCACATCCATACCTTCAATCGATGATAGCGTCCAGCCAGATCCTCTTCCTTCGTGTTCTTGGAGTTTCATTAGCAGTTCATTCAAACAATCTTCTAAAATTTCGTTGATATCAGATGTGGTTGTAAGGGTTCGGTTTTTAGCAATGAATGCTCTCGGTGAGTTTTCACCATTGGTATTAGTAAACATAGCCTCCAACACCAATCCAAATTTAATAAAGTTCAATCTTGCCAATTCTTCCATCAATGTTTTTACAACTAAATTTTTAGCTTGGGTTATAAAGTTTTCCAATTCCAATTGCACATTATTAATTTTGAAATGAGTTACAACTGGTCCTGGCAAGGCTGTGGTGCGCAGTTGTCTTATTTCTTCCACTTCTTCTGTATCCTCTTCTTCCATATCATCTTCTCGGGTACGCAGTTGTTTTACATCTTCCACTTTTTTTCCTTCCATTTCCTTTTCAATAAATCCTCCAGCTGTAGATGGTCCAGCTCCGGCAAATTGAATAACACTTGGTCTTCTTCTTTGCATTAACTGTAAATAGCTAGCCCAGTCCTTCTGCTTCTGGGGTTTTTCCAAAAACCGATCAATCGCATCCAAGTCTTCTTCACTTACTACAATCTCTTCTTTTCTGTCCTCTTCACGATGCAATTCTCGGTGTAACTGTAGATAGCTATCACAGTCGTCCATCTGTTTCTGGTAGTTTTCCAATAACCGATCAAACGCATCCAAGTCTTCTTCACTTACAACAATCTCTTCTTTTCTGTTTTCTTCATGATGCAATTCTCGGTGTAAAACAAAGATATCTTCATCTTGGAAAAACTCACCACAAATATCGCAAAGAGCCATTTTTGAACAAGTTTGGCTTTGAGTGTGCACTCGGTGAATGTCCAAGCAATAATGAGCAGCGCGCTCAACCGGGTCCCTTTATACCCGAGGTTGAAGGGTGGGGGAAGGTGACGTCATATACATCCGGTTTATCAATCATTTAGTAAATTTGGCTTTTAAACACCCATTTTCAATATATTCTTCAACAGGCTTGATAAACCAATAATGTTTGGTCTAAATCCACTACTTTGTACAAATATTTTGAAAGATGTCTGTTTGAGCAAGTTTATGTGGAACAAGGTCACTTGGAATTATTATTTTTAGCGGGGATAGAGCACTGCAATAGAGCCATGGTATAGAAGTGGTGTATCCATCCAATTGGTTTGCCCTTTTTTATACCCCCACCAACTATGCATTTATGTGGGTCAAGGTCGCGTAAAAATACCCTTTGAGCAGGGGATAAACCACTAAGCAGCATGCTAGTCCATTGCCGCAAAGTGATCTATCCCCCGCTCTGTTCTACAAAAACCTCAATCAAGTCCAAGTTCAAGTCCTAGTTTAACACTTGGTTGGGAGAATTACATTAGTTTGATACTTATTTCTACCGTTACACTTGCTCCATTCTCAAAAAGATATAAATAATATAATCCTGGGTACTGTTCTTTTTCACGTCCTGCATGTTCCTTAATAAAGTCGAAGGCCAATCTTTTTGAATATTCATTATGAAACACTTCTCTTACACAAACAAGGATTTTTTCTTCGAGAAATTTCACTTGAATTGTTGTTAGTTTGCTTACATCATCCTTGTCTATCAGGGGTAGCTTGTAGGTGAAAGTATTTGGTGGTAGTTTGTGCGTTTTATCAAGTAAACAACAAAATTTTTTATACAATTTCTGCTCATTGTCTGTAATACTATTAATACCAAACTAATACCAAACAGATTATAGTACGAAGGATCATTAGGTATACGACGATACATTTTAAGAACCGGTCAGCATAAGCGCTGGAGCTAAAATGAGAAATGCGTGCAACCCGGCCGCCTTATATCCCCACCGGGTGACCACGCCCAAGGTAACCGGGGGGGGGGGGGGCACTTCTCGTCCGGAGCAAAAAACTTTTTGGTCAAGGTCAAAAATTTTTCCCAAAAAAAAGTTCGGGGGGGGGGGGGGTTCGCACTTTTTGCCGGGGGGGGGGGGGGGTTCGCACTTTTTAAAAAAATAAGCCCCACTTGAGACATTTATGTTACCATAGCTGAAGCCTCCCAAGGGACCCAACTATAAACAACTCCAAAATTGTGGGTTACAAATACCTAACTGTTATATTTTTTAACAGACATTAATGTATTAACTGTGTTAATAAGACCTGACTGTTAAACACTTTGAAAGATTTTACATATTTAGGTCAAGGTCACAAAAAAACTTTAAAAAAATAAGCCCCACACCCCCCTTTGGGGGTGTGAGGCACTTAGGTTGTCATCGCTGTAGCCTCCGAAGAGACCCAACTATGACAACAAGGCAACATCCAATGTCGTGTACCCTTCGCCACGCAAGACTTGTAAACATTTACTGCATTGTCTTTTCAGTAGCTAACAAAGATTCATTTACATAATTTTGTGTTTCCAGAAGGAAACAAACAAACTGAGGACACCCTAGTGGCTTACGTCCTCGTCCGAGTGCAGAGGCCGCCGCAACCTTTTGCATGCCAGCGTACAAACGGACATGCTCCCAAATGCCATCCGCAACCTTTTGCATGCCTGGCAGGAGCCTACCGATAATTAAAATAGGCTTTACACGGGGGCCTACTCCCGTAACCTATCTTTAATATTTTTAATTTACAATGCATTGAATTTTTACAAGTCTTTGTGGGTCAAGGCCACACGGACATTAAAAAATTTTGGCCCCCGTACATCCATGGCGAACCACGAATGTTCGGGGGCCTTGGGGACTAAAAACACAAATAGCTAACAAAGATTCATTTACATAATTTTGAGTTTCCAGAAGGGAAACTAACTGAGGACACCCTAGTGGCTTACGTCCTCGGTCCGAGTGCAGAGGCCATCGGCTCATTACCCCCATATAGGCGTACAAACGGACCAACTCCTATTTCTCAGCCGCATTGAAGCATGCATGAGAGGAGCCTACCAATTATTAAAAGTGGCTTTACACGGGGGCCTACTCCCGTTCCCTGACTTTACAATTTACTTTGAGCATTGAAAAAGCTCAAGGGGGGATTGCTAAAACAAGCGTATACACTTTAGAAACAAATAACACACTTACAACACACAATTGAGCTCAACGTAGTCAATGCTGGAACAAGCACATACACAATAAACACATAACAAACAAGACACAAAGGATAAAAGACACAGGAGACATAGGGTATAAGTAAAACACTCTCATATAAAGCAATTCGCAATACCCAAACGCAAGCGCAATATCTTACAACTAATACAAGTCTTAAAGTTAGAGTAGACTTCGCTAAACACTGAAGGCGCCATTCAATGTTTAGTGATGCCTATGGCGGTCCGTCCCGGTCGTTCACGTTCAACGCGCGGGAGCGGACTGCGAGCCGGCTCTGGCTGGACCCCCTTATATCCCCGCCGGGGCTGCCACACCCAGGATATCAGGGGTGGGGGAGGGGGTGGGGGAGGGGGTGGGGGAGGGGGTGGGGGGTGGGGGGGGGTGGGGTTCGCACTTTTTGTCGGGGGGGGGGGGGGGGGGGTTCGCACTTTTTGTCGGGGGGGGGGGGTTCGCACTTTTTGCCGGGGGGGGGGGGGGTCAGGTAAGTTAAGTGGGTCAAGGTCACCCACGACACTTGTACTCTAAGTGTTGGCTGTACCCCCACCACAACTGGGTCCCTAGGCTGCACAACACCGCTTCGCCAGTATGTCTCCGGCTTCCATGCGGTGCGTCTCGCTGTTCCATAGCTCTCTATATGTAAGTAATTTTACAAGTTCTGAATGTAGGTCACTACACTTTAACTCTGGGACGATATCGACTTGTAGTATTTCAGTGTTTTGACTCAAGGTCATCACACTTTAACTCTAGCACATCGGTTATCGTACCAGAGGTGCTCAATAACCTAACTTGTAATGTTTAGGGTGGCGTTTGCACGCCACATGGTATCGCCATGACTGTCCAGTCCAAGTTTTGAGTTAAATTAATTTTACTGTAATCTTTTCCATTTCCGCTTCGTTTTGCCAAAGTATAAGGTGTCGCTTAATATAGTGGTATTTCTCTAAAGTTATAGGAGATTGCAGGGATACGATTAGTTTATTTAGGAGACTCTTTATCTTGGAGTTTAACACAATTTCCACTTTGACTTTGCTTCCTCGGCTCTCACAGCCTAAGCTGTACAGAAATGTTTCTTCTAGTGCCAACTCGGGCCAAGAGAACAGTGTGTTGACTGTAGGACAGCTCATGGTGAAGTGATGCGATACTCCAGCGTTAAGCCTCACCTTCCCCCGCCACTGTGACCTTCCCCCACTCCTGCTGTTTCCCCCACCTCTTTTCCCTTGACTCGTGCGCTACAAGCAGTCTCTCAGTATTGTGTGAACTTTTGTGAGGAGACGCCATGTCGCGGGACACTTTGGGTAAGAAACTTAGTCGTGTTAAGGCTTTATTAGTTGCTCACTGTCCACCACTCAAAGTTAAGGGGGTTTCGACTTTAGCTAAGTGGCGCAAACTATTGCGCGGACACCCTAAGTTTTATACAAAACGGACTAATGTCAGTTTTACTGATGAGGATTTGTTTAAAATATTGGATGAAATGACTTTTCCTTGCAAAATTCAGTTAGTTACTCCCATTCCTGACAGTTTAGAGTCTTAGTCTCTCAAGCCGATATACCTAGAGTACACAGAGCCGGACAGTCAGTCGCTCGGTGTCTGTCGTAGGGTGCACATCGCGGTTGTAGTACTGGTCTAAAGTAAGGCAGCTGGGCTAGTTCAAGGTCACCCGAGCGGTGTCACATGACGGTTTAGGCAGAGTCACGTTGCAAACTTCAAGTTTCCTCTGCACTTTTGCTGTTTCTCATCGCAAATTCGCTCCAAGTCGTCAAGGTCATGGGAACCGGACTAAAACTCGGAGCGTAGTGCGAGAAACCGCAAAAGTGCCGAAAAATTTTAGGTTTCAGCGTGACCTTGACCTTTGTGACATCGATGACGTCATTTTGGTGACGTAAGGGGTGATGACGTCATCCGCACGTCATTTCTGTGACGTCATGGGTGTGACGTCATGGATGTGACGTCATTAGTGATGACGTCATCGATTGCGTCATCGATGACGTCATCAGTGGGGTCATTGACCTCGATGACGTCATCGCTCAGGTGACCTTGAAGTGAGCCAGCAGCCTTACTTTTGCACTACTGACATTAGATAGACATTGACATTAGTGCGTTGGTAGGACCGCCGTCAGCTGTCGTAGCGCCGTCAGCTGTTTAGCGGCAACAATGACTTGGGCTGATGTCGCTATCCCAGTCACGTGACACCTCGGCTGGCTCCGCGGGTATATATATTCGGCGGCCCAGTGGCAGCTCAACACTTGCTCCGTGCGGTCGCTGCGTGCACGTCTTTGGACTGTGCTGTGGCTGGCTAGCTTAGGGATGTTAGGCCAATAGATGCATTGTATGTTATTAGTAATTAACACGTTCGCTACCAGCCGCCGCATATATGCGGCGGTCAGGCCAATCCCACAGCCCACCAAAATAATCATGGACTTCCCTGTAGACCGGCCCTAGTGGTTGTGACTTATGCCACAGACCACGAATAGAAACCGTCCAAAATTAGTTTTCACACTTCAAAATATCTTAATTTCATTAAATAAAAAAATATATACAATTTTCTCTTCATTTTTGGCAACTTTTTGAGCGCCACACATTTGCGGCGCATGGTCAGAGACTAAGTGACGCATGTTAGCGTCTGCACTAATATAACCTTATTTTTAGTCATAACCTTTGAAAAGCGAAAAATAAAATACGGCTTATACATAAAAACATTGTATTGAATAATTTAGTTTACAAAAAGAGTTGTTTACAATTCATTTACGTAGTATAATTATGATGTTTTACAAGTTAACAAAATGCAAATGTTTATACATTTTCTTACACAATAAACTTTTTTAAATGTGTCATATAAGAGATATGATGAATATTTGTGTAAAGATATATCAAATACGTTAAAAAATGTTACTTTCAAAAATACATTAAATAAAAATGTACGTAAAACATTTTAGTGACGTCAGTGATCGTTTTAGCCACAGACCAAGCGCCGCACATATGCGGCGGACTATCTCGTAGACCGCGCCTAAACTGTCTGACCATTAAAATAGACCGCACTGAAGAAATTTCGTATTTAGTATCATGGAACCATCGCCGCAGATCTGCGGCGGCAGTCTATTTTAATGAGCCCAGCCGCCGCAGATATGCGGCGTTGGGCTCTCAGTAGAACTCGCCCGCCGCAAAGTTGCGGCGGCGGGCTGTGGTTACGATTTTTTTTTTACATTGTGGTAGCGAACGTGTTAATTGATTATTGGTTAGTAATTAGGAAGTAACTGTTGGAGAAATATTTATTGTAAAATGTGTATTGTTTATTAGAAAAACTATAAATAAATGGTACCAGTAAAATTTACTGTCTTATTCTTTCAGTTTTAATTAATTCAGTAAAAAATAATACAAGGCTTCATTTTCCAGAGAAATTCCAAGGCTTTCCCCATTTCCCAATTAAACATTTACATTTTACACGGCTGCGTGTCACGTCCTCGGACTGTGCTGTGGACCGAATACTAACACCTACACTTTACACGGCTGCGTGTCACGTCTTCGGACTGTGCTGTGGAACAAACATTAACATCTACACTTTACACGGCTGCGTGTCAAGTCTTCGGACTGTGCTGTGGACCGAACATTACCATCTACATTTTTACACGGCTGCGTGTCACGTCCTCGGACTGTGCTGTGAACCGAATACTAACACCTACCTACACATTGCACGACTGCGTGTCACGTCTTCGGACTGTGCTGTGGACCGAATACTAACACCTACACCTTACACGGCTGCGTGTCACGTCTTCGGACTGTGCTGAGGAACAAACATTAACATCTACATTTTTACACGGCTGCGTGTCACGTCCTCGGACTGTGCTGTGAACCGAATACTAACACCTACCTACACATTGCACGACTGCGTGTCACGTCTTCGGACTGTGCTGTGGTCTAACACTTACAAAAAAAAAAGAAACACAAATCACACAAATTTTCCCTTCAATTAGATCAGCCTTGGCAAAGAACCGCCCTTGAGATCTCATTGCTCAGAGTTTAAAGAACGTTTTAAGAGCTAGTTTGAGGAATCACAAGTAATTAAACATAAAATAAATACAAAGTTACTTAGGTAACTTTACAGTCAAAACTCGCACACCTTTGTAGGTGCGGAATTTGCATGGTTAAAAACCCTGAGAGCGGAGGAGGATTAGAAAATTACTCGCTCACACTATATAAAACACTATGTCAATAATGTAGTTTGTGCTAAAATATAGTTTTAAAAAATGACAAAAACCAGTTGACAAAACATCGCCATCAACACAAATACAGCGGAGAGTCTGCGGTAGTGTGGTCGGTTAATGGAGTGTGAACTCCACATGATGTACAACGGCATACAACAATAATCACACTCACTCGTTATTGATGGCTGATGAATTAGTTGATCCAGATTTTATTTCCATTAAGCCTGGTTGAAAATAATACCATTACATTAACCAACCATTTAATATTCAACACATAATATTCAATCACATTTTGTCGTTAATTTCATTTCACAACCAAATCAATGTATTAAGAAGAGAGTACATTTAGCAGAGATAGATATATTTGCATATTTATATTTTATTCCATTTAAATTCATACTTTTGATTTCTAATCTAGTCTAAAAATCCTAATTTCTTTGCGTTTGCGAACAAAATAACTCATAAGACACTTTAAAATGCTACAAAGATTAGACATATTCTAACTGTATAAAGCCAAAGACTTGTTTTGGAAAAATCAGAAAATGTTTAAATCGCGCAACTTTTATGAAAAATTAATTAGATTTATATCGTAATGAAAGAGAGATAAAGTTATTGTGTTTGTCATAAACGAGCTTTGTTTAATCAATATTTAGTTTTCCATTATCATGAAATAATTTTAGAATTTGTAACGGGCTGAAATGTGCGGCGGAGGGGGGTTGCCCATAACCACCTTTAGCCTACTCTACTAATACTAAACCAAGTTTGGGTGAGTCGGTGGCGTAGTGGTTAGCGCGCCGAACTTCGGGACCATGGCAGCGATGTCGTGGGTTCGAATCCGCGTTCTGCTTTTGAATTTTATCAGTACCTTCCACCTTGTACTGTAGCGGCTCAACCCCTTACATCTAACGTCTAATACGTCCCACCCCCTTACGTCTAATACGATCGACGCACAGATCAAAAGTCTATGTGGACGGGGCAAAGTAAGGCAAAAAGAGGTCTATCAAACTCTTTTAAAAAGTGTCTAGGCCTAGCTGTCTATAACTAGGTTAAGTCTATAACTGACTTAAGTTGGGTCTGGGTTTTGGTTGACTTTAGCAGTAGGGTGGGTGGTGGAATTAGTAACGGGTAGTTAGGTTGCTGCTGGGTAAACATCCTCCGTCATTTTAGACTAACCTGTGAGTCATCGCGAATCGAGACCAACCCTATTGTGGGCATAAAATTCACATTAACTCACTTTGAACATACCCTGTTTGAAGGCCACATCCCATTACGAACACTGTCTCTGGTTGGTGTAGAAGTGTCAAGGTGAAAATTATACTTTTAAGTAGCAGGATAGCCTTCATGACGTGTCAACAAACATGAACATAACCTGACAATAGGTAAAGGTTCAACTGCTGTGATGACGTCACGGTTTATTGAATCCCTTGGATCAGTTGTAGACAGCCGATCAGCTGTTACCCTTCCAACGCCTCTCTGGGGAGGAAAGAGTTGGGCATGGAGCGTAAAATTTTGATTGATTCCGTCCTTTAATTTGATGGTGTTAAGATATTTGTCTAAGTACTCCTGGTGTTTAGTGTTTGGTGCTTCAATTCTTTGCGTTTTGGTAGCCGACACAGTATTTTAGAGAACGAATAGAGTTCCAGTTTATTTAATTTATCTTTTGTAGTTTAGCAATCTAATTTTACTATGGTTTATCGTTCTGTTGTGTTTATATTTAATTGGAATTAAATTTTGTTACACATTACTTTTAATATATTTAAAATACTGTGCCACAATCATTTTGAAATCTCCAGCGTGGGGTTGACAAGTTTTATTTTTATTTATTGCTTGTCAAAACCAATGTGCAATACCGGCCACGAGGCCTTCGTCTGCAAGTTCGTGCAGGCACGCAGCGACCGTTCGGTACCGCAGCGTGGACGGGGTGTGTGGGTACTTGTCGTTGCCGTCGGGTTAACTCGAAACCTATCAGTGAATTCATTATAAGCTAGACATCTTGTATGTCTGTAATAATCGCACTTTAAAAATACGTTTCTTTTATTGAAATGTTCCTGAAATTTAAAAGCTGTAATGGCTAGACTTTTGAATTAGGCCTACTTAAAATTGAATTGCAGAATATAGTACGTTTTAAAACTACTTAAATTCACACAAATTAAAATTAACTAATAAAAAAAGTATTTCCATTCATTATATTTGATTAATCCATCAATAATCTTTTGTTTAGTTGCCATGTTATGTTTCTTTCACTTTACTCTTGGATCTTCAAAACATAAAAATAGTTTTAATTACTAAAATGTCAGTGAGCTAGATTATTCATGAAATATAAGACTTAATGAACTGCTTAGAGGAGCAGATAGGTTCTAAGCAAGAACGCTGCAATCAAAGGTGTGGGGTCAAAGGAAATGTCGCTCACACTGAAACTTACTTTAGAGTAATTGGAAGTTAAATAATTAAAAGCCTGATAATGTAGTGAAGTAACTAAACTAAAAATCCGGTTTTTCACACGTTCTAAGTTTTCATCAGTGTTAAAATATACTTGATTATTTGGTATTTTAAACTAAAATGTAACAATCCCATTAGAAGCTAATGTGATTTCAACCAAAATTACTACCCTTTACAAAACTACGTTACATTTAAGAGTATACGCGTATCACTCCAGTGACACTTAAATGTCACTGGAGTGATACTCTAAATTTACACTGGGTGGAAAAAATGAATTATAGTTATAGTTTGCAACATTTGATCTGCACAAACAAATGCATGTAACATATAATTTATGGATGCGTATCTTATCATTGGACTATTAATTAATAAAATATTTAAAGGCGTGCCCACTTTAGATAGTAACAAGTCTAGGATTATGATTATGTTTATTTTTTATTTTTAACACACTAACGTAAAAATGCACAAGATTGAAACTGTAAATTTACACGTTAGTATTAAGGGGACAATGGATCTCCTCCGGTAATATAAAGATTCCATTAATAAGTGAAGACTTAGTTAAGGATGAACCGCAGTGTCTGCGAAGTTGTCGATGGACACAGTAGGCAAAATGAGCGTTAAGACCGCGTCCCTCATTATGCGTCATTTCTTGTAACTTAAGAAAGTTTTGCGATGAAGCCAATTATAAACCGGCTAATATTATAACTACTGCTAAATAAAATTAATACATTTTTTATCATTATTCGACCATCTTTTCATTATGGTTACTTAATATATTACATGAAAATACATCATTGTAAGGCTTCAATGATGACTTTAAAAAGCACTTTTACTAATTATATTTTACAGTTATTTCCTGACTTACAGAAATTGCAGAAATCAAACAATTTCATGAGGTTTTGGAGTTTTTTAACTACTGACGGTAACTCAACCATTAGTTAGAAAAGAATATTTAATTACTATGGAAAACAGCACAGTGCATTAACAAACAGCAAGTTTGGACTAGTCCTGACGTAAACAAAAATTCTGTAAAAAATCTAACTGTTACTAATAGCAGCAAATTGACAGTTCATTGAAAATTTATGATTAAACAAGAAACAAGACACCACGCTAATTTTAAGCTGCTATAAATATAGTAACGAACTTTGCTTGAAATAAAAAGTTTATAGGTACTTTAACTTGTCGTTTCACGAAATGTACCTATAAACACTTAAAATGGAGCTAGAGGGTTAGATATTAATACTTCCATGAATATATACAAACCACAATGTAATAATACTTTGGACTATGTGGTAGTTGCATACTATGGACCTGATGAACTTCTAAGGAACGAAACATGTCGTCTTTTGACAACCAGTGATTGGACAAGGTAATTTTATTTCATTATTCCAATCCAGGGTCACAATGAATACTATTCATACTTCATTAGGTTTACACATACTCCAAAATCATGAAAAGCGTTAAAACTCTAAATTATAAATTTGTGAAACAACAATTCTTAAATTAATTATAGCAATCGATATGTCCTGAATAAAGAGATATATTAAAGGAAATAGACCATGTTTTGGCGTTTGACTAAATTTGCTACCAACAGTAATAATCGGTACAAAATCTGAAATATAATAGTTAGAATAACTACCCAAAGAGTCAGTGGTAACGTATATAGAGCAGATGAAGTCAATTTCCACATTACCGGCTATTTAAAAAATCTTAGATCTTAAATTCGCTAAATAATAAGACATACGAATTCACAAAACATATTGTCAAAGCTTAATGTGACTTCAGACACAATCACACTGGGGGGTACATAAACTTTTTATTACTGTTATAGACGCAAATTCACATTTACCACTTAAAATAAACCACTGCCTTCAATATTCCATTAATCGAAATGCTTACCTAAATTAAAAGCTACAAGGATGTTACATTATACTGTCTTTTTATCTGTGTTTGACTAAACGATCCAACACCGAAAGGCCACTGAACATGTCAACGTGGATTAAGCTTTTCTAGATTCCTTATCAGGAAGGAGATGACTCCCTATGAGTCGATAGATGACTCTTATTCTGACAAGAATTTTTTACAAGTCCAATTGAATTCCCTCCCAGTCACAGCAAAGCAAATAAGAAAGGAAACACTCGAGGACCCAGAACTTAAGCTGGTCTGTAATACACTACAACGTCCACGTACATAACAAAACCCCAGCAGTACAAGGGGCTGGAGGGAGAATTGACTATTGAGAATGGCTGCTTATTTAGAGGAGTACGAATCGTCAGTCCAATCATCCTGAGGGCAACAGTACTTAGAGAATCACACGAAGCTCATACGGGAATTTAAAAATGAAGGAATTAGCAAGACAGTAGTGTTGGTGGCGTCCATAAATGCCGATATTGAGAAATATGTTAACTCTTGTAGGTCTCTCTGTAGGCAACTCTTGCGCTCTAATCAAAAACGATCCTCCAAAGTACCACAAACCTTGGGAAAAATTTAACATTCCCTGGAAACGAGTCCACATTGACTATGCCGGACCATACAAGAAAACATACTTTTTCATAGCTGTTGATTCCTACACGCAATGGCTAGAAGTTCTAGAAACCAAAACCATGACAGGCTTTAATACAGTAAAAATGTTTAAGGAAATGATTGCTCGGTTCGGAATCCCAAGAGTTATTGTTATCGACAATGGTTCGACATTCACGTCAAATGAATTCAATTCTTTTATGGAATCTAATGGTGTTGACCACAAACTCACGGCACCCTGCCACCCTGCATCAAATGGGCAAGGAAACGTTATGTATGGACACTAAGAAAGAAAATAGCTGCGATAGCCGAAGAGTCTGGGGATCTACACACAAACCTTTGCCGATTTATATTGCAAAACCGAAAGGTTATCAACATTAGTTCGGGCACAAGCCCTGCAGAAATTATGTTCAAGAGAAGTATACGCACCAGACTTGACTCATTAAAAGAAAGGCAGATACCTGACACCCAGCCAGTGGGTACATTGAAACATTTTCACACTGGTGATAGAGTTAAAGCCAGGGATTATAGAACAGGTCAACAAAAGTGGAGATTTGGGACAGTAATGGCACGATTAGGAACATGTCATTACGAAGTAGAAGTTGATGGCTTAAAAGTCAAGTGGTACGTAGATCAAATGCAGCCTACTTCAGTCCAACTTGTTCATCCTAGAACAAAAACACCTTGAAGAATATATGAAACACTTATCCAGGGAAGATCGTTATATATTTTATGTTCCTTTTAGTTAATTCCCTGTACAATTTTTTTATAACCAACCGGTTATATGTAAAATGTAAACTTAAATAGTAGTTTTGATCAGTTCTTGTTTATAACACATCTTCATACAATTAAATGATTAATGTTCCACTGAGATTAAGCGTTTGAGATTGAACTACTATACAAGGGCTGATACTGTTCCCTTGTTATGCTGGTCTATTCCAAAGCCTGTAACTCGATGAACTATGAAATGATTTTGGTTCAAAAATCATTTCATCACGTAGTGATTCAAAAATGAACTACTACGTCTTCGATGTTAATGTAATTAATTAGAAGATAAGGTCCTATTCATACTCCAGGCTGCAGGTGACACAATTAGAGAGTGAGACCTCAACCTACCTCATAAAACACCAAGGCATTCGTCAAGGCAGTTGTCTCAAGCCTTTTTTGTTCAACTTATACACAGCTGACTTACCGAGCTGTATAACTAGTTGTACGGTTCATTGTATACCGATTACTCACAGCTGCACACATCTTGAGAACATTCTTTAGTAAAAACATCTATAGCTCATATCAATTATGATCTGGAGAACATTCTAGGATGGTCACAGGCAAAGAGATTAAAATTCAACATTGGTAAGTGCCCTGTGATGCATAAGGCACCACAGAAACTCTTACATTCCATCAGTGAAGTCAGAGTAAAGGTTATGGTAGATGGCAAAAGTTTAGACGTTTGTGACAAGTCTAGGACTGTGGGAGTGGTATTTAACAGTAGTCTCGCCGTTTCTAACCACGTCTCCCACGCTTCTCAGCGATCATTAAGGAGACTGAGAGGATTGTACAGGATCTACAATTTACTGCCAGAGTATGCGAAGCTGCATAGTGCATATGGCTTTTCTTCATCAGGAGCCACAGCAACTTCTTGAGAGGCTCTCATTCCGTGAGGAGGTCTCTCAGCATAATACCCGCCATAATAAGCTTATCCATTATCCAAGGCTGGACCGAGAAGAAAGAGCTTCTTATTGTTCGATCTAAAATTTTTCCAATGACCTTCCATCACTTAAGTATACTAAAAGCCTACTCTTATGGCTGCTTCAAATGAAAAATTGAAGATCTCTTTTTAATTTTATTTGTAATGTTTAGTTTATTATTTGTTATTTTAAATTTAATGGCAATAGCTGTTCAAAAAAACTGTTTTCGTACTGAAAAAAGCTTGATAAGCTTATATTGGTGTATTATTTATCTAATTAAGTCTTTTAAATAGTCATTATCAATAATAACAACCTTCGGTATCATTTCTTTTGTCTACGTCTCTCTTATTCGTAAATACGGTCTTCAGCATTGTCCGTGATGACCGTGCGTGGTATTTGCGGTGTTGGTAACACTGTTGGCGTTACCCCCACTCCTTGTCAGAATTTGCACTCCCCCAAAGTGAAAAATGCCGAAATAGACGCCTGTGTACGGACTAAACCTTTCTTATTCACTTTGATAAACTTGAACGTTATTTATTTCCTAAACATGGCCTGCACTTTAACATTAGCGTTAAAAATAAAAATAATTCTAACTAAAATTACTTCAAAAGGAAAATATGCGGATATTAAGAAGGACATTAATCAGCCAAGTCGTCGATGAAGATGTAAAAATAAATTGATAGAACGGAAACAACAAGAATGTTGCCTTCACTCCTTGTATTTGTAGTGACTTTTATGAAGAAAATCAAATCAGTCAGGGTTTAGCTAAAATATTTTAAGAGAAATTTAGAAAACCATCAGATTTAAACCATCTTTACCTTCAAAATTACGTAATGGTGCTCTCGTTTATGGGTTACTAGCAGAAAAGATAATAGAAAAAGGCATAAAGCATCTAATATGTTCTCTCATGGAATGCGTTCGAGACAACAAACCGCCCAAACAACTGGCGACAAACATATTAAATCTTCAAAACTGCACAAAAGCAAATATTTATATTGTTACATACAATGAAAAAGTAACTTCTAGAAAGTTAAAAATGGACTCAACTGTATGAATTTTATGAGGCAGCTTAAACTAACCCTCTACTCGAAGAGGTTGACACATGAAGTCCTGCAGAGAGCAAGATACTCTACACCAGTGTTGATTGGTGTGCACAAATAAATACTCAAACAGAGATTTATAATTTATTTATTAAAGAATTATGTTCACATAATAAACTTTACACGTTGTTAGACAGAGGCCATTTTCAGAGAGAGCTTCCAAGAGAGAAGACAAGAGACAAAACAGTTTTGCCAAGCGCAACATAAAAACATAAAATAATTAACTTTAAGTGAAAACATATCGTATAAACAACATCTTCCCCCTTGGGCTTTTTAAAAAACACATTACAAAACTTAGGCTTATCTTAAACTAAAGTTCTCACAAAGATTTAAACAAATGGATATCTTAACCTTCAGTAAAATATGTAGAATTCTCTTAAGACTATAGGGCCTATTGTTTTCAGGAGACTGAGAGGATTGTACAGGATCTACAATTTACTGCCAGAGTATGCGAAGCTGCATAGTGCATATGGCTTTTCTTCATCAGGAGCCACAGCAACTTCTTGAGAGGCTCTCATTCCGTGAGGAGGTCTCTCAGCATAATACCCGCCATAATAAGCTTATCCATTATCCAAGGCTGGACCGAGAAGAAAGAGCTTCTTATTGTTCGATCTAAAATTTTTCCAATGACCTTCCATCACTTAAGTATACTAAAAGCCTCCTCTTATGGCTGCTTCAAATGAAAAATTGAAGATCTCTTTTTAATTTTATTTGTAATGTTTAGTTTATTATTTGTTATTTTAAATTTAATGGCAATAGCTGTTCAAAAAAACTGTTTTCGTACTGAAAAAAGCTTGATAAATCAATTTAAGTGTATTTTGTTTATGTACTTTTATGTATTTGTTTATTTGAAAGATTTTGTAACAATATTTATACCTTGTTATAGTTTAAGGGTACCAATCAGAAATGGTAAGCGGGCCAGACGACCTCATAAATTATGTATTAACCTCTAACATTCACTGCTAAATCACTATGCTATACACCAAATTACCACGTAACCTACTAAAAACCAATGAAACATATGATTTTAAATGCAATATTACATGATGTAAACATTGCTTGATTTACTACATTCCTGCCTCACTGAGCCAACTAATTATCCTTCACGCCAAACCTAGAGTACATTTTAGAAAACTTTGTTGATGCATGAAGTGAAAAATAACTCACTTTAAGTGCAGTGATCAGTCATAGTGCAAGCCATCATAGTTCTGGAAGTCATTGGTCACTTTTGAATTACAACTTTTCATCTGTACACTAAACTTGAAAATGCTTATTTCCTCTTTGACTCATTCACAGGGCTCAATGCTCCGCACGCTAGAAAAACAGAACTTTACTTACATGATTCCTGAGGCTTCGTAAGTTCTTTCTCCTTCCATAAAGTTTCGTCCTGTCAGCAGAAGAATGAAACTGTTTGTGGGATTCATGTCATTCCAACATAACAAAAACATAACACGTTATTAGCTTCTGACATTATCTTAGAAAATAAAATTTTGTTCAACAAAAAAATTTTTGGATAATTTTTCTATTTTTTTTTTTTTTTCAAACATTAGCTGGAAAATTAAGTGACCAAGTGTACAAAATTTGAAGTCTAAACTTAAAGGTTGCTCTCAAAACACAAGATATTTTAAGTAAATCAGTAAAAAAACACTTTTAAAAAGTAAGAAGAAAAACAGGCAAACTTAACGGCAAACCACTTAAATGGTTGAAAACAAAACCTAGCAACAGGAGAATTTTTGTGAGCAGCATGCAACAAGTACCCCACATTTAACAGATTCTAACCTCTTAGTAACGTATCCAAAAAAATGTTTATGCCAAGGAGTCCTCATTACATTCTAATGGCTATAGTTTTAAATCTAAAAGGAAATCAAACAATAAATATTTTAAATAACAACAATAGAGACCTAAAGAGACAATAATGATGTTGCTAAAGCAACAAAGGTCATCCGAGTAAAAAACTCAAATAAATCCAGGCAAACAGTAAAATTATCAAAATGTTTGTTTAGTGATGCCCAATGCCCCACTTTCACACGTTGCCGATGGAGCTGCACTTGTTAATGCAGTCGATGATGTGATCATAATTTTGGCAGGAACAAACGAATCCCTTAAAGGAGACCTTATCTCTCTTTACTACTGTAACTAATCATTGGAGGAAAAATTAATAAGCGTCACTAGAACATACCTCGGATCTTGATTACTGTGCCTAACAGGTGTGACAGTTCACGTCTGTCACATTTTATAGTGCTTATTTTGTACTGGCTGACATTTTTGCCAGTGGTCTGTGAACGGCTTCCCGCATCCCGGTGGGCCGGGTTGGCTATGACAAAATATAGTTCCTTAATTTTCTTGTCTTAAAATATTTTACGGGTACTTTCAATTTCACTGTGATATTTCCTCGTTTTGTATTTGTCTTTATTTACCGGTACGAACAACGGACCAAGTGTTTAATTCAAGCTTTGCATTTTCTATTTCTGATTTTGAAAATATCCTTCCGCGGCGGAAAGTCTTATGGTCTCTCAGAGAAAACTTTCCTTCTTCTCAACTTGGCTTCGGTTCAATGAACACTACTTTTGTCTTACATTGCATTTTAAGTTGAACTTTATTGTGAATTTGGATAAAATTATCTATTGTATTTCAAATTTCGAAAAGCCAAGTTTCTAAGCGTATCTGCACCCTCATGTTGAGGTATGTACAATAAATTAGGCTAATTATAATTAATTTTGTAACTTTGTAAATTTACTTGTCTCTGTTTGCAGCAGGCCTATGACTGAAAGCACATGTTGGCTATATTAAATATTTTCAGTTTTAAGTTTTAATCGATCTTTTCATGGTAGTAGGGTAACGAACATTGTTCAAAGGATTCATGTAGATTCTGATTATATTGTTTTAGATTGATTTTTCAAACACCCTTTAAAAAAGTTGAACATTTTATAACTTGGTACTAGGCCTACCTAGTGTGTTTGTGTTGCAAATTCATTTCATGCTTTTCTGTACAATTCAGTGCATACAGTTTGTTTAAACTAGCCTTTTGAGAAATTAAAAATACGAAGAATAAAGACTTGTCCTAGGCTATGGCTGAGATTACGAGCGATATGAGCTTTGAACTATTTTCAATTTTCTAGATTAAATTTAATTTTTTTTGCAATTGTAATACATAACTATAGTACTGGCCAGATTCCTATTTTCATACGGAGTTAAAACTTTTGCTGGAAATAATTTAGCGTTTTATTTCTTAACAAATCTCAATTTTGCTATACCGGCAAAATAAGTTATTGGTTTCAATGGACAAATTTATTTATGTTTGAGAACATTTGAGTAGAACAAATATTAGCACTCGGGTTTGTTCAATCCAGGGTGTACGATTGATACCAGGACTGGAACCTAGGCCTAACTCATGTATCCGGAGAGGTTTTCCCGGAGTGACCTCGGACCTCCGCAATCACCCACAAAGCCTGATGTGGGCGATGCAACTGGCTCGGACTATGGAACCCTGTGCAGCTAAGAACTTTTCTGTTTTTGTGATTTGTTCAAAGAAATTTTCAAATTGTAGCTTAAGCCTAAAATTAGAGTGTAACTCAACCATGTGAATTTGATATTCTTGATAAGGGGATCCCCAAGCAAAATTAGCCTAGCATCAAATTTTGTAATCTAATATTCTGGTTTTGGCCATACCAAGCAATTTAAAGTCATAGACATTTTCTGTTTTAGATTGAAATACATTGAAATATCCTAATTGAATCTGCTTGTAGAACTTAATTCAAAGTCAGAGAAATTTTCTGTTTTAGATTGAAATACATTGAAATATCCTAATTGAATCTGCTTGTACAACTTAAGTCAAAGTCAGAGAAATTTTCTGTTTTAGTTTAAAATCAAAATATTCTAATTAAATCCACTGTTTTTTGTCTCATGACTTGTTTTCTTTGATTTCACCTAGAGTTGAGAAAAAACTTGTGTGTAAGTTTAAGCAATCTTCTAAGGCCTAACCTGAAGATTGTTTTTTTATTTGTGACTACTGTTAACTGGTCACAAAACCTGCGCCACTCTGCTGCTTATAATTTTGGCTCAACTCTAGGCCTCAAATCATAAAGTAAATTAGGCCTATTTAGTTTGACCTATTGTTGCAGAATTTATTGTAGCCTTTCAATATAAAGCAAATCTAGGGTCTTGATATTTAATTGTGAAAGGAGGAGGAAAGTGATCATATGAATTAATCTGAATTAAGGCTAGTCCTTACCTCTGATTTTCGGTAACTGATTTTACTTTGCTGACCTGATCGGTGGGTTCCTCTAACTTGGTGAGTTGTTCGGAGGGTAAGGGTATAATTGTTTAAGGGGCTTGTTGCAAGAGTAAAGTAGTTTAAATTGTTTATTGCATTACATTGTTTTTCGGGTAAAGGTTCCAGTTGTCGGAAAGTTGTAGTACTATTTGAGTTTTGATAACTAATTGAGTCTGTTGAGGGTAAGTTACATGCTGGGAAAAAGGTGTAATTTTATTTTAATGATTTTGATATTAAGTATAGTATGAAACAACTGAAAAAGAGTTTCTTTGGTAAGCTGGTACTTGTGAATATTTAGGAAATTAGCTTAAGTTTGTTTGGTTTAAATAATTCAGGAACATGGAAAAGTTTATCCCGGAACATTTGGTAGGAGACGAGCTAAGTTATGAGGCTGTACTTCGTGGGTTACCAGGGGAATCAAAGGTAGCAGACCTTCGTAAAGCTTTGAGACAGGCGCAAAAATCTTTGATAGAAGTTAACTTGAGTAATTTGTCGCAACTGGATTTTATGAAAGAAGTGCAAACATGTGCGGCAAAATTTTACGAATTTAGGTCCATTGATAAAAATCTGTCGGAGGAAGAAAATCCGTCTGCAGTTTTGAAATACATGTCTAGGGTCGATCATTTAATTCAAAGAATCACTAACTTGTCTCGTTGGCCGGGTGTTACCCAAATTCCAGAGGAAGCACAACGTCTGATAGACGCTGGTTTAGTCGAGTTACCTCAAATTAAGCGGCAACTTCGTAAAAAGTCAGACTCTTTTGGGGAATTAATTAATCGTCAAGTGCTTGAAAGACTGTCAGATCCGGATTTTGATGACCTGGGGTATGAAAAGGGTCCGGTTGGAGAGCTACCGAGTCAGACGGTAGCCGAAAGTAAACCTAGCGCAACAGTAACGGAGGTCAGTTTAGGTCTGGACGGGGCCAGTGCGATAACATCAATGGCAACGGGCACCAAAGTAACATATGGGGGTCCCTCAACAATCTCAGATAGTGGTATCACAACCTCAGTTCCATTGAGTTACCCGGCAATTCTTCCAATGGGTTATCCTTCGAGTTTAGGTTTGCCGAAATCTAGTGAAAGCCTTCTCAACTACCAACTAAATGTAGTTTCATCTGCAAATTTCACCCACAGTAATGCGGGACCAAATGTATCCACATCACAAGTTTCACAACCGTACCTTGGGTTAAGCCCACTGCCAGTCAATATGTTTAGGCCTAGCAACACTCATACCGTGCATTCCCTAGCACCAGCTCCTAAGCCCCACCCTACCTTCGAGGCAACTAACTTGATACAAGGGCAGCCAATCGTGTCTGAAGGGAGCAGTAATATGTTTGGGAAAATTACTCATCCAGTTGAGAGGTATCTACGACAGATCCCTAACACGGACGGTCTAAACATAACTCGATTGTTGGATTTTCTTAGAATTTTATTGAAGTTGAGGAAACAACCAGGTTTGTCGGATACACAGTTATTAACGTTGGTAAGTCCGCATGTTCTTGACCCTCTTCAACAGAAAATCCAGGAGGCCATTTTTGGGAATCATTCCATTGAAAAGCTCCACACCGATCTTTTAGCCTATTTTATACCGGTAGGAATCTTTGAACAGTTAAAGAGACAACTTTTTCATCGAGTTCAGGGTAATGAAGAAAGACTGGCTCATTATATAGCCGATATTAAGGAGACAGCGTTACTGTTGCGATTACCATTCACGGAAAGTGAGATAGTGAATACAATTTTGTTACGTTTTAATCCCGCTGAACGTTCACGTTCTGTTTTTGTTAAGAAGCCCGAAAATTTTGGTGAACTTGATTTGATGTGCGTTCAGTCACAAAATGTTTGGTACGCTGATAGGGAAAGGGCAAACCCTACCGGTTTTCAAGCACGATCACCCCGGTTCTCCGGTCCAAATCAACAACGCAATAACCAAGGCTATAGGGATTATAATAGCAATCAGAACAGATCTGAGATTAAGTGTTACGGTTGCGGGAATTTTGGACACCTGAGGCGTGACTGCCGTAAATCCAACTCACATGATCAACGTCCAAAAAACGGGACACAGCGGGGAACATAGTTTCTTGTGTTCCCCGTAAATCAATAAGGTCGAAGGCAGGCGACAAGCCGCACGTGGGGGTAATCAACAATATCCATAAGCGGAATTCCAAACTAGTGTCTAAGATTAGGAGTAAAAGACCACGCTGTGTAGGTAAAAAGATAAGTGTATCTCAGAAGGGGTCGCTGCCTTTTATCGAAAGCGAAATAGGAGGGATTAGAGTTAAATGTTTAGTGGACTCCGGAGCAGTCAGAAGTTTTATAGATGTAAAAACATTTCATGAACTAAGTAAAGTCGGGGTTTGCAAAAGTATAAAGCCTATTGAAACAGCGTTTTACACTGCCAACGGTAGTCATATGCCGGTGCATTGGACGGTCAGGACAAAGATCAAAGTTGACCGTTATTCTTGGATATTTGAGTTCTTGGTTGGGGATAATTTGACTACTCCCGCAATATTAGGATCGGATTTCATCTGTAAAACCCGTTTGGTGTTGGATTTGTACCAGGGGAGTTTTTATTTTAGATTTGATAGGGGTAATGTTCTTCCTCTCATGGGAAGAGATCTTGTTGATGGTGTCATGAAGGTTGAAACCGATGTGGAAGGCGTTAAAGATCCCGTGGATCTGTCAGAGGTTGATGAAAATTACAAATCAGACATGCTAGCTTTACTTGAAGACTTCCCCGATGTTCTGACCAGTAAGTTAGGTGCAACAGATCTTTTAGAATATGAAATAAAGTTAACGGATCCTACTGTTGTGAAATTATCTCCATATAAGTTGTCACCTCCAAAAATGGAAATAATGAGAAAACAGATCAATAAACTTTTAGAACAGGGTGTTATTGAGGTTTCAAACTCAAATTATTCCTCTCCGGCTTTTCTCGTTCCAAAGGGTGAGAAAAAGGAAGACTTTAGGCTAGTGATTGATTACCGACTTTTGAACCAACGTATCCAGATTGATTCTGTGCCGCTTCCAGACATACATGGAGCATTCCATTACTTCGAAAGGGCAAAGGTTTTTACCGTCATTGACTTGAATTCTGCTTATCACCAGATCCGGTTGACCCCAGGATGCAGACATCTCACCAGTTTTGCGGTTCCTTTTAACCTCTATCAGTTTACTCGCATACCTTTTGGCCTCAGTACTGGTGCTCAAGTGTTAACCAGGCTAATGGACATGATCTTTCATGATGTTAAGTTTAAGTTTGTTTACAACTATTTAGATGATATAGTGGTTTTTAGCGAATCATACGCTCAACATCTTCAACATTTGCGAATAGTTTTTGAGAGACTGAGAAAGGCTAAACCTACGGTAAACCCATCTAAGGTACATTTCGGTGTAAAGGAGATCAAGTTCCTTGGGCATATTGTAGGGCAAAATGGCGTGCGCATTGATGAACAGCGGACTTCGGCTATCAGAAATTTCCCTGCCCCTAAGGATGCCAAACAAATAGCACGTTTTTTAGGTATGATCAATTTTTACCATAAGTTTATCCCCAACTTAGCGCAGATAGCTGCCCCATTAAATGCACTTCGCAAAAAAGACATTAAATTTTTATGGACTGCAGAACATCAGAAAGCTTTCGATGCCTTGAAAGAAATCATGTCACAACCCCCAGTGTTAAAAATGGCCGATTTTAGCAAAACATTTATATTGCAAACCGATGCAAGCTCAACTGCACTTGGCGCGGTACTGCTTCAAGAACACGAGGGAACAAGACAACCCGTGGCTTATGCCTCAAGAACCTTGAACCAACACGAAAGGAAATACTCAGCTTATGAATTGGAATGTCTCGCAGTCTGTTTTGGAATTGAGAAATTTAGGCATTTTCTTGAACACACGGAATTCATCTTAGAAACTGATTGTCAGGCCCTTTCTTGGCTATTGGCCCACCCCCGCCAATTAGGTAAAATCGGAAGATGGATCCTGCGCATACAAAGCCTAAAATTTTCGGCCAGGCACATTAGGGGTACCGAAAATATAATTGCCGACACTCTGTCACGTATGTTTGAAACTTCTGTAGACGAGAAGAAATCACAAGAAAGAATGACTGAATCTCATCCGGAGACTGACGAATGTCACGTTGGATTAATTACCAATTTCCCTTTGGTTTTCGAAGATCTAAGACAACATCAAATCTCTGACGAAGTAACGGGACCTATCATTAAAGATTTGGAAGGAGGTAACAGTAGTGATATGTACAAATTAAGAAAGGGAGTTCTATGCCGAGTCGTCGGGAAGGAGAAATTTTTGCGTATTGTACTTCCAAGTAAGTTGAAGACTATGGTTTTATCGTATTTTCATAATTCTCCGGTTGGGGGTCATTTAGGACAATTTAAAACCTTGCATAAAGTGAGAAGGGAATTTTTCTGGGAAGGCATGAGCAAAGATATAGTGGAGTTTGTAAAGAGCTGCCATGTTTGCGCAGTTAGTAAACCTGCTCGCAATTCCAAGGTTGGTTTACATAGTGGAGTTGATCCCGCAAGCAGACCTTTAGATAAATTGTATTTAGATTTTAGCGGACCTTACCCGAGGAGTAGGTCTGGAAAAACCATGATGCTGATAGCCGTTGATTCATTTAGTAAATTTGTGTGGTTGATTCCTTTACATCAAGCCACAGGTCTTAGTACAGTAAAGGCATTGAAAGAGAAAATTTTTCAGAGTTTTGGTTCTCCCCTAGAAGTAGTAAGTGATAACGGTCAGCAGTTTAAATCAAAGGTGTTTCGAGATATGTGTTTCGGATTAGGAATAAAGCACATAACCATTACAGAATATCATGCTCAAGGCAATCTGGCTGAAAGGTACATCAGGAATTTAAGGTCCGCCCTGATCTCCTATCATTCTCATGATCATAAGACCTGGGATGAAAATCTTAATTGGTTACAATTAGCATTTAATAATGCTAGACATGAGGGTCACAAGTTTTGTCCATACGAACTTATGTTTGGTCGCTCGGCAAATCATCCTTTGAGTGCTCAGTGGAATATAAGGGAATTGTTGCCGGAACGTTCCTCCTCTGAGGATATTAAAAGAATTTGGTCAAAAGCTCACAAGAATCTACTTTGGAGTCAACGTAAAAGTTCAAGGTATTACAACAGGGGAAGACAAGAGAGTAATTTTAAGGTGGGGGATCTAGTTTTTTTTAAGTCTCATCCTGTCAGTAGGAAGGCAGATAAATTTTCGGGGAAATTAGCACAAAGATGGAGTGGACCTTATCAGATACAACGTTTCCTCACCCCGGTTTCGTGCAGTTTGTGTTTTCCCGAAAATGGTGTATTTTTCCATCGTGCCCATTTTAGTCAATTGAAACCTTACAGGGGACAGAAGGAAAAGGACGAGTGTTAGGTATAGTTAAATGGATATTTTTGTATCAAAGTTCAAATTGGGTTAATCATTTAGATATTAAGTTGAGAAAATTGTGTAAAAGGAAATTTTATTTTGGTGGTGCACCCAAATTTAATTTAAGAAAATTGCATTAATCAAGTTTTAAAAGAGCAATCTGATTGGGTGACGATTTAATCAGATAGCTCTGTTTGTGTGTTAAACTGGACTTGATTGGGTTTTCTTCTGCTTTCTATTTCTATCGCTTTCCTATCCTTTCTTTTCTTTTCTTGGTTCTTGCTCTTCCTCTTCAGTGGGAATCTCTTTTCCCAAATTTCAATTTTCCTCCAATCAGTAAAGTTTAGCCAAATATTTTGTATAACCGCCAGTAATAGACAATCATAAATAATTTATAGCTTAATATAACAGTGCTAAAATGAATTAGTGCAATTTTCTTCTTAGATTGAGCCATGGCAAAGTTTATTTAATTTAATTCACAATCAAGGCAATTGTGTAGGCTAGGTGTATATATTTATTAGAGTAATTAGTAAAGATTGTAGTTAGCGGAGGAGGAACAAATTGTGCAAGATTTCATTGGGGATTTCATAGTTGAGTTACTTCGAGTGAGCAAGAAAAAAAAAAAAAAAGGTTCAAGACGTAAAATTTTGGGTTAGGAGTTTCTTTATTAGTTATAAGGCTTTGAGAAGTGTGATCAGTTGTTTCATACGATAAGTATTAAGTATTATTTACTTGGTTTCTTTTGTCTGGTTTGACACTGTTTTTCAGTTCAGATTATCCTTTTTCCCAGGATGGTTTAGTTTAAAGGGGGGAGTATGTGACAGTTCACGTCTGTCACATTTTATAGTGCTTATTTTGTACTGGCTGACATTTTTGCCAGTGGTCTGTGAACGGCTTCCCGCATCCCGGTGGGCCGGGTTGGCTATGACAAAATATAGTTCCTTAATTTTCTTGTCTTAAAATATTTTACGGGTACTTTCAATTTCACTGTGATATTTCCTCGTTTTGTATTTGTCTTTATTTACCGGTACGAACAACGGACCAAGTGTTTAATTCAAGCTTTGCATTTTCTATTTCTGATTTTGAAAATATCCTTCCGCGGCGGAAAGTCTTATGGTCTCTCAGAGAAAACTTTCCTTCTTCTCAACTTGGCTTGGGTTCAATGAACACTACTTTTGTCTTTTTATTGTGAATTTGGATAAAATTATCTATTGTATTTCAAATTTCGAAAAGCCAAGTTTCTAAGCGTATCTGCACCCTCATGTTGAGGTATGTACAATAAATTAGGCTAATTATAATTAATTTTGTAACTTTGTAAATTTACTTGTCTCTGTTTGCAGCAGGCCTATGACTGAAAGCACATGTTGGCTATATTAAATATTTTCAGTTTTAAGTTTTAATCGATCTTTTCATGGTAGTAGGGTAACGAACATTGTTCAAAGGATTCATGTAGATTCTGATTATATTGTTTTAGATTGATTTTTCAAACACCCTTTAAAAAAGTTGAACATTTTATAACTTGGTACTAGGCCTACCTAGTGTGTTTGTGTTGCAAATTCATTTCATGCTTTTCTGTACAATTCAGTGCATACAGTTTGTTTAAACTAGCCTTTTGAGAAATTAAAAATACGAAGAATAAAGACTTGTCCTAGGCTATGGCTGAGATTACGAGCGATATGAGCTTTGAACTATTTTCAATTTTCTAGATTAAATTTAATTTTTTTTTGCAATTGTAATACATAACTATAGTACTGGCCAGATTCCTATTTTCATACGGAGTTAAAACTTTTGCTGGAAATAATTTAGCGTTTTATTTCTTAACAAATCTCAATTTTGCTATACCGGCAAAATAAGTTATTGGTTTCAATGGACAAATTTATTTATGTTTGAGAACATTTGAGTAGAACAAATATTAGCACTCGGGTTTGTTCAATCCAGGGTGTACGATTGATACCAGGACTGGAACCTAGGCCTAACTCATGTATCCGGAGAGGTTTTCCCGGAGTGACCTCGGACCTCCGCAATCACCCACAAAGCCTGATGTGGGCGATGCAACTGGCTCGGACTATGGAACCCTGTGCAGCTAAGAACTTTTCTGTTTTTGTGATTTGTTCAAAGAAATTTTCAAATTGTAGCTTAAGCCTAAAATTAGAGTGTAACTCAACCATGTGAATTTGATATTCTTGATAAGGGGATCCCCAAGCAAAATTAGCCTAGCATCAAATTTTGTAATCTAATATTCTGGTTTTGGCCATACCAAGCAATTTAAAGTCATAGACATTTTCTGTTTTAGATTGAAATACATTGAAATATCCTAATTGAATCTGCTTGTAGAACTTAATTCAAAGTCAGAGAAATTTTCTGTTTTAGATTGAAATACATTGAAATATCCTAATTGTATCTGCTTGTACAACTTAAGTCAAAGTCAGAGAAATTTTCTGTTTTAGTTTAAAATCAAAATATTCTAATTAAATCCACTGTTTTTTGTCTCATGACTTGTTTTCTTTGATTTCACCTAGAGTTGAGAAAAAACTTGTGTGTAAGTTTAAGCAATCTTCTAAGGCCTAACCTGAAGATTGTTTTTTTATTTGTGACTACTGTTAACTGGTCACACAGGTAGGATCTGGAACTTGAGAACCCTCATCACGAAGAAATAGCACTCCTAAACGAATACATTAAATAATTAGTTGCTCGTACGGACTAAACCTTTCTTATTCACTTTGATAAACTTGAACGTTATTTATTTCCTAAACATGGCCTGCACTTTAACATTAGCGTTAAAAATAAAAATAATTCTAACTAAAATTACTTCAAAAGGAAAATATGCGGATATTAAGAAGGACATTAATCAGCCAAGTCGTCGATGAAGATGTAAAAAATAAATTGATAGAACGGAAACAACAAGAATGTTGCCTTCACTCCTTGTATTTGTAGTGACTTTTATGAAGAAAATCAAATCAGTCAGGGTGTAGCTAAAATATTTTAAGAGAAATTTAGAAAACCATCAGATTTAAACCATCTTTACCTTCAAAATTACGTAATGGTGCTCTCGTTTACGGGTTACTAGCAGAAAAGATAATAGAAAAAGGCATAAAGCATCTAATATGTTCTCTCATGGAATGCGTTCGAGACAACAAACCGCCCAAACAACTGGCGACAAACATATTAAATCTTCAAAACTGCACAAAAGCAAATATTTATATTGTTACATACAATGAAAAAGTAACTTCTAGAAAGTTAAAAACGGACTCAACTGTATGAATTTTATGAGGCAGCTTAAACTAACCCTCTACTCGAAGAGGTTGACACATGAAGTCCTGCAGAGAGCAAGATACTCTACACCAGTGTTGATTGGTGTGCACAAATAAATACTCAAACAGAGATTTATAATTTATTTATTAAAGAATTATGTTCACATAATAAACTTTACACGTTGTTAGACAGAGGCCATTTTCAGAGAGAGCTTCCAAGAGAGAAGACAAGAGACAAAACAGTTTTGCCAAGCGCAACATAAAAACATAAAATAATTAACTTTAAGTGAAAACATATTGTATAAACAACATCTTCCCCCTTGGGCTTTTTAAAAAACACATTACAAAACTTAGGCTTATCTTAAACTAAAGTTCTCACAAAGATTTAAACAAATGGATATCTTAACCTTCAGTAAAATATGTAGAATTCTCTTAAGACTATAGGGCCTATTGTTTTTCATAAGTGAGTCTCCGAGGATTTCTTATTACCCTGCCTCTATTTGTAATATAACCATCCATGTTTTGAATAACATTTTGTTCATTCTGGGGAACCATATTGGATACAGGACTAGGTTGGTTTGCCATAGGTGACTGAGTGGGAGTAGCTGGGTTTATGTTAGGACTCGGCCTAGGCTTAGGAGAGATGGCTTGTGAAGGCTCAGTAGGCTCTACAGGAGTTGGAGACAAAATGAAATATTTTCTATTCCGCCTATACAATCTGCCATTTTCATCTTCAATGATGTATGATCGAGGCACATCATCTTTAGACACTATTTTACCAGCCGACCAATGAGAAACAACAGGGTTTTTCTTAAACAACACAGGATCATTTACATTTAACTCACTAAGAGGCTTAGCATTTTTGTTATAGTACTTTTCAACAGCATTTTTTCTGTTACTTACATTGTGGAGGTTAGGTTTAGTTACTTTAGGTTCAAGCACTTTATCGGTACAGGCTAACAAAGATCTTAGGTTTCTAGAAAATAAGAGCTGAGCAGGTGATGGTAAATTACCCTTAGGAGTATTCCTGTAGTTTAACAAAGCAATGTAAGGATCAGAATTGAAAACTGACATTTCTTTAAAATACCTTTAGCTATTTTTACACCTGATTCGATTTGACCGTTTGATTGAGAATGCATAGGCGATGTCATGACATGATCAAATTCATAGATTGATACAAAGGCTTTAAATTCTTTACAGTTAAACTGAGTACCAGGATCAGTTACAAGAATGTTTGGAATACCATGTCTGGCAAATATAGACTTAAGCTTATTGATTACAGCTCTTGAAGTTATTTCTGACAGAGATACCAGTTCTATATATTTAGAATAATAGTCCATTACAATCAGATAATTTACAGAGTTCAATTCGAACAAATCAGCCGATACCTTAACCCAGGGTAAGTTAGGAATATCATGAAACAAGATTGGTTCTTTCTGATTACTAGGCGAATGCATACTACAAGTCATACAATTGTTAACCATTTGTTTTATGTCTGCATTTACACTAGGCCAAAATAACACATTCTTAGCCCTAATTTCACATGTATTTACACCAACGTGACCATCATGCAGTTTTACCATCATCTCTTTTTGTAAACTACGAGGTACTACTACACGATCATTTTTAAACAATAAACCATCAATTACATGTAAATGTTCTCTCAAATTCCAGAAGGGTTTTACACTATCATCTAAGTTATTTTTGTTCTTAGGCCAACCACTAATGACCAGTTCTCTTACCTTTACTAGAATACAATCTTTGTCTGTCTCAGACTTAAACAAAGCTAATTTCTCCTTGGATATAGATAACGAGTTTTTAAAAACATTTACCTGGCATATTATTTCTTCATGAGTCTGATCAATTTCCTCTAAAGAGGTGATTGGAAGTGATGACCTTGACAAAGTGTCGGCAATAAACAGAAGTTTACCTGGTTTATAAATTACATTTAAGTCATATCTTTGTACTTTAAGTAGCATATTCTGCAATCTTAAGGGTGCATTAGTCAGAGGCTTTTTGAACAAACTTACAAGGGGTTTGTGATCGGTTTCAACGGTCACATTCTTACCAAAGATATACTGGTGGAACCTAGTACATCCAAAATGAATGGCACACATTTCTCGCTCAATCTGACTATAATTCATTTGACTAGAGGTTAGTGCACGGGAAGCATAGGCTACCGGTTTTTGGTCACACATTAACACAGCACCAAGACCTGTTGAACTACTGCCAACTGACAAAGTAATATTTTTCTTATGATCAAAATAGGAAAGAACAGGTGGACTTACCAAAAGCTCCTTTAGTTTTAAAAAACGCATTTTCTTGTGGGAAATCCCATTTAAACAAAACATCTTTGCGCAGAAGTCCTCTTAGAGGCGCTGTTACATCAGAATAGTTCGTGATGAACTTTGAGAGGTAATTTGTTACGCCGAGAAACCTCTCCAACTCCTTGCGATCAACAGGAGCCTTCATTTCCTGAATTGCAAGGATCTTTGAGGGATCTGGGGACATACCAAATTCTGAATACTCATGACCAACAAACTTAACTTTATTTGTACGAAATTTACACTTGGCCATGTTGAATTTAATACAATTAATTTTTGCAATTTCCAGAACTCTTTTCAAACGTGCATCATGCGTCTTTTGGTCTGGTCCACTTACACACAAGTCATCAAAGTATGTGACTACACCTTCAATGTTACTGAAAAATATCAGGGGCACAATTTAACCCGTAAGGCATACGCAGATACCTGAACCTACCATAGGGCGTATTGAATGTACATAGCTTACTACTTTTTTCATTTAATTTAAACATCCAAAAGGCTGAGCTAGCATCAAGAACAGAGTACAATTTAGAGCCTGTCAGCTTATTCGCAATTTCTTCAGAAGTAGGGATTTGACATTGGGACCTCTTTAAAAACTTATTTAAATTCCTAGGATCTAATACAACACGTAACCCGGACCCTTTTTATTGATAAGGACCATATTATTTACCCATTCAGTCGGTTCATTTACTGGATTGATAATACTGTGATTTACCATTCTATTAAGTTCATTTTTCAAAGGTTCCATGAGTGCAAATGGAACACGTCTTGGCGGTTCCAACTTAGGCTCAAAATTATCTACAAGTTCTAGGTTAACCTCACCCGGGATTGTACTTAAATTACCATCAAACATTTCTTGGTAATTTTTTGAAACCGTTATTTCACATGGGTTATTTACTGACAAAGAATTTACCGTACGGTGTATAAGACCTAAGGTTTCACATGTTTCAAGACCTAACAGAGATGGAGATGGTCCATCAATGATAACAAATGGAATCTGACAAGATTTTCCATTAACTAAGCATTTTAGTTTACTGCAACCTACAACAGGTGCCTTCTGTCCAAAAGCAGAAGTGATTACAATGTCTGACTTTGAAATTAATGAATGAGGTAGGCCTAATACATTAAATTGAGCAATTGACATGAGATTGGTTTGAGCTCCGCTGTCGAGCTTGAATTGGACATTTACATTATTTATTACTAAAGTTTGAAACCAATCATTTGGCTTACCTTTACAATTCATAGCCGTGTCAATAGTGAAATTATTTACAGCTAGGCCTATATCATCATGCATTAGGCTATCATAATTATCAGGTTTAACTTGAATTTCATTTACCTTCTTATGTTTGTGACCTTTTTTGTTAGAACCTACAGGCTTAGAACTACTTTTACAATAGGAAGAAAAATGATTTTTTCGTTTACATGAGAAACATACAATACCAAATGCAGGACACTGGTTAATTGGATGACTTTTTCCACAGCTTGAACAGTCATTAATGAACTTTTTAGGACCATTTTTTGCTTGAACTTTCTTGAAATTGTTCGATTGTTAAATTTTCCGAACCCCGACTTGATCAATTTCATGACTGTTACCATCCAATTCCTTGACCTGGATAGCAGAGAGTTCCGCAGCTTTACAGATAGAGACAGCCTTTTCAAGCGTTAGTTCTGGTTCACGCAGCAACCGTTCTTTAACATGTTGGTTACTAGTATTTAACCCACAAATAAGTAGGTCACGGACCATGTCCTCACGGATAGTCCCAAATTCACAAGACAAACTTTTGTTAACCAAGTCAGTATAGAACGAGTCAAAACTTTCATCAGAATTTTGTTTTCGAGTCAAAAACTTATGTCTTTCCACAGTCAAGTTCTTTTTAGGTGTGAAATGACTTTCAAACTTAGCAATTACTACATCATATTTCTTAGCATCTTCATTGCTTAAATTGAATGAATTGAATATTTCTAAGCACTTATCCCCAAGGTTATGGAGCAGAATGGCAATTTTCCTCTGGTCCCCCTCACTGTCCAGACCAGAGGCAGTCAGGAATATCTTAAACCTTTGGAGCCAAAAAGTCCAGTTTTTTGACAAACTACCCTCCAAATTTATTGGACCTATTTTGGAGTCTATACTAGAACTGGACCTAGAAGGTCTTTCATTTTCAGTGTCTGAAGGCATTTTTTGCTTCAACACAGCTAACTTACACCAAGTTACTTACGCAATCTAATTGGCATGTCTAACATTAATTCACTTGTCACACCACTTGAATTTAATAAATGACCTGACACCATGTTGATTGGTGTGCACAAATAAATACTCAAGCAGAGATTTATAATTTATTTATTAAAGAATTATGTTCACATAATAAACTTTACACGTTGTTAGAGGCCATTTTCAGAGAGAGCTTCCAAGAGAGAAGACAAGAGACAAAACAGTTTTGCCAAGCGCAACATAAAAACATAGAATAATTAACTTTAAGTGAAAACATATTATATAAACAACAACCAGCAATCTCTTGCAAGAAATGTATTCTTCACCCGCAGAGATGATACATCCCACGCCCGATTGTTTCGCGCCAGCTTCAAGTGATGGTGAAAGTGAAAGTGGTCATTCAAGTAAGTCTGTGAATTGTACTGATAGGGATAGAAAAGCTCCAGTTTTTCAAAACAACAATAAAAAAAATTACCAAAATATTCGAGGTTTAATAAGCTCAAATATTTTTTTAACAGGCGGCTTTAATATTGATGTAGTGGAGACTAACGATAATATTCAATCTAGACTTACTCGTGTTAAATTCATAAATATTCTGAAAAACTTTAATATGAATATGTTGTAAATTTTCCCCGCCCGGGTGTTTAATGCTCTAGTAATGCTAAGGATAGTTATTGTTTATTTATTTTTATTTTTTTTTATTTTACAAAAAGGAAGTTAGAAAGAGAGGTGTTATCACATTACTGTCTGACCATGATATTCAAATTTTATAGCTTTTTAAAAAGAAATAAAGAAAAAGGAAGAGAATCCATATTTAACTTATGCTAAAAGATAGTTTACTAAAGAAAATCTAATGCTATTTTAATTGTAATTAGCTTTAGAAACTTGGAAAAAAGTTTTTAGTTGTTTATTGGATAATATTTCGTCAACTTTACTAAGGAATTCATCGCTTGGCTTATTAAAATATAATTATTGTAGTAAGTCCAACAATTAAGTTTCACAGATAGAATGTTCGTCATTTTTATTAAGTATTTATTTTATCATAAAAATATTTCTTAGCTATAATGTTAAATCCAAATACGTAACATACCAATCTATTGCAGCTCTTACATTGCAAAATATCGTATTTAACAGCTCGTACATTGCTTTTCTTGAGAATAAATTATTAGAAAATATTAGACATGATACAAGTGGTAAACGTTCCACACTAAGTGAAGAAAACAGGTGGTTTCCAATCCAGTGAATATGTAGACACTCGCCTGCGGCTCGATGGGGGCTCCGCCCCCATGCCCCCTTAGGGGTTGTCCGAAATTCGTAAATTACTAAAAAGTCGAGTTGAAGCAGGTTAGTTCCACCGAAAAACTGGTCCACCAAGACAGTAAGAAAGCCGGCTAGTAAGCACTACATATTATCAACAATAATAAATACCCCCCGTCGCAGCAGACCTGCGTACTCAGCCAATTTCCAAAGTAATTTAAGATTTCGTATTTTCCCCATAGTTACCATAGGAATTTGTATGTTGGCTTATTGCCATGGGATGTTGTTAAAAAATGTTTGTTGTCAGGTAGAGTGATGGTTGAGTAAGGTATAAACCAATTGTATCAATATTCAGCACTTTTTAATATTCCCACTAAACCCCATGGGGGTGAGTATGTAGGTTTGCCGCCACATGGGTGTTCTAATCAAATATCAGTTAAACCCTACCTAGTGAATGTACATACTAAATGTTACTAAGTCAATAAATAAGCAAGATACAAGATTTTATTGATTTCCCATAAGATTAACATCAGAAACCTGTATTTAGCTTTTCTGCGGAATCTGTTAAGCTAAGTTAAAAATTCAAAGTACTAAATTGTTTGTTTTTTAAGCTCTTTTAAATATTTTCAGTTAAAATTCTTGAACTTACAAAATTGAGGTTCAAAAATGCCAACAACCCATTTTTTACTCCTTTGAAACCACATAAAACTCCGTTCCCATAACCCGACAATGCTGGTTCGCGGACTCATGAAAATAGACCTGGTCTTACACCTTCATACCAAATTTCATCAAAATCAGACGTCCATTTCAAAAGTTATCAGTACTACGGACATACACATATATGAAAATTAAGGAATTGTTTTTTTTTTTTCTGGGGACCTCAAAATGAAAAAGTAAAGTGGTCCCGGGCTTAGGTCTCACCATGGCTACTACCGTAATAGCGTATTCTCTATAGGGAAATTCGCTAAAAGCTTTGAAAATCGCCAATGGCTAGATTTTAGAACCACTCCCTCGTTCCTCTTAATTCGTAAAATTGAGAGAGTTGTAAAATTATATATGTATTTTAAACTATGAGAGCGATGGAAAATGCAACTAAAACATAAAAATAGTACATATATGAAAAATAATAAATTCGCTGATTTGAAAGATAGTGCATGCACGCTAATTATTTGTTTGAACAGCGTTGATACAGTATATAGACGTATACAATGTTCTTTGAAAGTAATTGAGAGAGTGCTGTTATATAACTATTGAAGCTTTTAAAAGTTACCTTGAAGAAAAACAAGACTTCATTAGAAAAAGCTGCAGTAAAACAATTGTCTTTGCTATTTCAAGGTCAACAGGAATGGTATAACCATTCTTACATCATCCAAGATCTCACCATCAACGACAAGCTGTCATCAAACTGCATTATGATTTGACGCGATCATAGCGATGTCGAGAAAACTAACTTTACAGTGACGGCATACACAAGGTAGTGGTTTAAGACATATTCCATACCCTCACCCCACGCACTTGTTAAAACTTTGAACTTTTTATTTATTACAGTAATTAAAAATATATATATTACCAATATTTTCTCCAATAACGATTGGATCTAGTCAGCCAGAAGCAGCTGGGGGATCGCGTGTTTAATACAGTGAGCGCCTGGGATGGACTTTCGCACATCTGGCACGGTAGTCTTCATTTCCGGTCGGATTTGCAACTCCCCAGTCGAGGAGGCAAAATAGTTCTAAATTTAAAAATCCCTTTTTCATGTGTCTAAGACAACAGAACTTAATTTTTGAAGTTATAAGTTTTCTTAAGTCTTCATGAAGGGTAAGAGACGCCGGCCGAATCGTGAGGCAAGTCTGCCTCTAATGGGCATTATGAACAAGTCCCCAGAAGGGTGGGTTATTGAAGGAAAGGAAATAGTGAGAGATATTTCACCAAGAAAAGTAGAGGCTTCGGTTTCATTACCTTTCATCACCGAGATAGCGTTGAAAAAGTCCTCAGCATTAATAACCACTCGATAGGCGGGCTAAGAGTTACTGACTGTTCGCCAGCGAAATCCCGGTACACCACAATGCCAGACCTTGTTCAAAAAACGAAAAAATTGTTTGTCGGGTCAATCTCCCAGGACACCACCGAGGAAGACCTTCGAAAGTTTTTTAGCAGATACGGCAGAGTGAGAGAAGTGAAATAGTATATTTCGTCACAAGGGCCGAAAGTGGCGTTTTGCCGGCCCCGAGATCGTGTTTCAAGTTCGAGACGAAGTCGAGAACTTGAAACGATCGAGGGTTGGCAAAACGCTTTCGGCCCGAGTTACGAACGATATTTTTCATCACACTACACAATGCAATAAATATTATACTAATGAAAAAATATTTTACTCACCAACAACTAACATAACATAACTACTAACCTAATCTAGCGGGATGCAATGTGTTTCCGGTTGCTAGGCAACCAATTCATTTCATTGTTGCAGTCACATGTTTTTGTGATACAATGTGTTGTGAATGTTTTTATGTAAGATCTAGGCCAGCTGATTTTGCAGGCCTAGGCCGGAAAATTTTGCCGGGATAGGCCGGCAAAACAGGTGTTTCGACGGTAGAAACGAGGGTCGAAAACAGGTGATATCGATGTAGTGTGATGAAAATTCTTTGGGACTCGTTTAAACACTGTCACAGAGGGTGTGGGTTCGTTAGCTTCGAAAATACTAAAACTGTTGATAACTTATGTAAAATCAGATTTTTTTAAATCAACAATTCCTATGTGGACTGTAGAAAAGCACAAACGAAACCTTTGCCCCCATTACACCCTGAAGAACAACCGAGGAACCTGTGAGATAATTAGCCCATTGGCTTAAAAAACTATTACTTTGTAACTCAATGTTAACTCTTACTTTGATGATTTTAATTCAATTTTGATTTGAACTCAAAGTAATATTTAAAATATTGCATACGGCCAATTTACCACTCAGAGGGCCAACTCAAGTGCTACTGTGAAAACTAATAATTTTCAGGGTCCAACAGCTGGTCCCCTCTGTCCTCTAGCTGGCTCAAACCTCAAACAGGTGGTACTATTTGCCTTCGCTCCCACACCCCCTTGTTGTGTTCACCGTATTAGTTTGTAGTTTACCAAGTCTCGAACGTTTAAGATTTGCCCATAATATTTTTAATTAAAATTATTATGGATTTAAAAAGCAACTGTACTGTAGTAAACGAATCGTCGGTGGATTTGAAGAAATGCCTTGCCTCACCCTCCTAGCGCAAAAAGTATGAAATAAACCTGATAAAATATATGACAATGTAGAATGAATAACCTAAATAAAATATTTCAAAAGATCAATGAGGAAATAAATAATTTTACTGAAACAAAACAGGTAAACATGAACAAACGGTTTGGTACCCGCCAAAGACCCCTATTATTCACACACAAAAATATTCGTTAGGAAATAAAAATGGACGTTATGAAATAATAATTTATTATATAGTTATTCTAGTCACTTCCCTTACATTCCGTTGAAGTTTCAGGGATATTTTACAAGTTCAGTGGATGCAAAATTCGTACCTGAAATACAATATAACTTTAGTTGGCTCTACTAACAAGTTATATGAAATTCAGTACTAATGAAAGTTGCAAATCTGTCTTAAAACAACGATTTGAGATACGATCAAAAGTGAAAGGTCTAAAAGTTAGATTTATGTCACTAATTCACAAACAATCTATACTTTAACAGTATATGAAACAGAGAAATCCGTTCATATTCAACAGATAAGAGAGAAACATATAAATTTAGCTGGCAATAATTATAATTTTATTAAGTTCAATTTTTCCGAGTGGTTAACTTTTAAATATAGTGAATTTCCTTCAATATCACTGTCAAGCTAAATAAATACAAAAATTCAAGCTTATGGGGAAGCAAGATGCAAAATCAGCTACATATTAAAATCAGCCAAAGTTAATGGAATGTTTTGCAGTAGATCTATAAAAAACAATAAAAAACCTTTATATCAGGAAAAAGGTTCCCTACCTCAAGCTCTGTTCAAAGTTTTAATAGTGTTAAACTTCTAAATATAGTGGATTTTGTGTTAGTTAATACTAAACTTCAAGATCTCAATACAATATTACTGTAGTTACTGACTAAAGTATGGCAAATATTAACTAAACATAGCCAATTTACCTCAAATAGTCGGAAACCAAAGTTTTTGGTAAGTTAGGAACAAACAATGTAAAACATCACTAAGTCACAAGCAATGTAAAACAATCAGTTGCCTAACAATCAATTTTAAAACAATCAGTTCCGCCTAACAGGTAAAATAAAAAGACATAATATTGGCAATCATCACAGTTATTGTTTGTTTGATACTTTTATTGGTATCGGTGCTGTCCAAGATGTGTGCGTGCACAATTTTAAGGATCTAAAAAGTATTACTGTACTTATGAAAAAAATTACGTCTATATACATGTGGTAAACCCCTCACATAAATAAATAAGTAAACTTCAAAAACATACTGGAGGGTTAAGTATCAACAAAACGTTAAATTAAACACACAATATTAACTGGCATTAATTATGAATTACTACTTTAAGCTCTATGTATCGGCTTAGGTATATTAGAAACAAAGTTGTAGTAAAATGAAATATGTTCGCTAAGATATTTGATGGGCGCAACCGTTTTTCTGGCTAGGGCAGAAAAACCAAATTAATTTCACATTTCTTGTAGAACTACGTGGTCGCTACATCTAATATTAAGAAAAACCAACTGTAAACAATGACTTGTCAAATGAGATGCAGCAATATGTTGAAATATTAGTTTTCAATTTTACCTAAATTGGGTACCATAACGTTATTCCATAAATTTGCCTTGGGGAAACTGGGCAAGACACGATGAAAATCTCAATTGTATATGTATGTATATAAAACTTTGTTTTATTTCGTATTGGGCTGGGTCCCTAAAAACTTAGTAGAGCCTAGTTAAATTTGTTCAATAATATAAGTACGAGAACTAAACCTGTTAAGTGATCTACGTTACCACGGATGTACTACATGTACTACATTGTGGAGGCGGAGTGCAGTGTACCTCGTCCCAGGGTCAAACATTTTAAATAAACTGTATCAGATAACTGACACATACTTTCTCCCAACAACATAAAAAAGGTGTTAAAAGCCTCAAAACATTAATGACTTGATGGCTCAGTCGGATAGGAGTTAAGCAGAACGAGTTTGACTCTACGAGCGTCTGTGACGTTTAACACCGTACTGCATTTACCGCGAAACGAAAAATAGAATTTTCTCCGCAACGACTTTACGTAGAGCAATAATTCAAAATACTGGATTGTTTAGTTTTTTTATCTCGATTTAATGACGATAAGTAATATTTATTTCAACGTAACAGCTATTTACAAAATCCAAAAATTCATTTTTAAAAACACTTTTTTGCTTTGTAACTATTTAACGCGCATTTTCTCGGAGATGTGGGTAGTGTCATTTTATTCAACATTTTAATCTTAATAAACCTCAAAACTTTAATCAAAGTCGTTAAAGCCTTAAAGCCATGATTGAGGAATTTTTATTTTTTACGTTTTTTAGGGTTTTTAGGGGTAAACTACCCTTGAGAATTCAAAATTGAAAAAAATGAACAAAGCCCGTGATTATTGTGGATTCGGACCTATATAAAAAATTTCATTAAAATTGGACCATTGTGGCATTCTCTAGCTCTGTTTATATCCAAACACATAGACAGATATCACTCTGAAAACCCTCTTTTCTGGACTCAGGCGGCACCAAAATCAGATAAATTTACCAGCAACTCAAATTCTAAAGTTTTGAAGAAACCAATACTTTTTCCATATACTATGGTATAAGTTGGAGAAAGTAAAATGGGATACACAGGATTAGGTTTGTGACCTGTGTTGTAGGCATGAGTGCATCTATCTCTCAAACAAAATATTATTTTTTATCAGAAAATCAATCGTTAATAAATTTACAGTAATGGAAATTAAACAAAAATTATCTAAACTTTGCTTTACTATGGTAACGCCCATTGGGCCTAAAAAAACTGGGATAGCATATTTATGAATTCATTTATTAAAATCCTAGTTTAATCGATAATAAGGCTGTAAAAACATTTTTATCTTAACTCAAGCTGGGTGGACAACACGTAGGACTAAAGACCTTGACTTTGTAACTGAGGGAAATAAATCCAAGAGACCATAAGTGAAGGGCTCGGAATGAAACTTTTCAAGGCATAATAATAACAGGTTTCTCATATCTGTTTATCAGAGAGGTCTGTGGATTGTTCGTCATGTAATGTAACAAATAGGCCCAGCCTATATTTTGACATGATTATATTGTTTGTTTACCTAATTTTGCATTACAAATAGGCCTAGCCTATGGGTTGATTTGATGATAATATTTTAAATTAATCTAATATAATATCACAATAGGCCTAACATAAGAACATTATTTGTTTTCCATAAATGAAAATAACAAACGTAGCATTAAAAGAAGGCCTAGCATAGCCAAATTTGGTCAGAGTTGTAAATATGTAGATAGCCTTGATTGGATTTCTGATATGTTATCATTTTATTAGTTTAAAGTATGATTATAATTATTTCTTGTTATTTGTAAATATTAGTAAAAATTGTAAATGGTTTGTAAATATTGTAATGTACTTACAAAAGACGATAGGTTATGTCAACATAAGAATTGTAATAATGAGTTGGTAGATTTGTAGGAATAGTTTAGTCATTTCATTACAATATTTAAATAATAATAACAATAATAAGTTAAAATAATACAAACAAGATAGCTAAGAACACACATGATTGTATTTTGACAATCGTTTATTATTGATGTTGACATTGACATTAGTGCGTTGGTAGGACCGCCGTCAGCTGTTTAGCTTAGGGATGTTAGGCCAATAGATGCATTGTATGTTATTAGTAATTAATTGATTATTGGTTAGTAATTAGGAAGTAACTGTTGGAGAAATATTTATTGTAAAATGTGTATTGTTTATTAGAAAAACTATAAATAAATGGTACCAGTAAAATTTACTGTCTTATTCTTTCAGTTTTAATTAATACAGTAAAAAATAATACAAGGCTTCATTTTCCAGAGAAATTCCAAGGCTTTCCCCATTTCCCAATTAAACATTTACATTTTACACGGCTGAGTGTCACGTCCTCGGACTGTGCTGTGGACCGAATACTAACACCTACACTTTACACAGCTGCGTGTCACGTCTTCGGACTGTGCTGTGGAACAAACATTAACATCTACACTTTACACGGCTGCGTGTCAAGTCTTCGGACTGTGCTGTGGACCGAACATTACCATCTACATTTTTACACGGCTGCGTGTCACGTCCTCGGACTGTGCTGTGAACCGAATACTAACACCTACCTACACATTGCACGACTGCGTGTCACGTCTTCGGACTGTGCTGTGGTCTAACACTTACGAAAAAAAAAAAAAAAAAAAAACACAAATCACACAAATTTTCCCTTTAATTAGATCAGTCTTGGCAAAGAACCGCCCTTGAGATCTCATTGCTCAGAGTTTAAAGAACGTTTTAAGAGCTAGTTTGAGGAATCACAAGTAATTAAACATAAAATAAATACAAAGTTACTTAGGTAACTTTACAGTCAAAACTCGCACACCTTTGTAGGTGCGGAATTTGCATGGTTAAAAACCCTGAGAGCGGAGGAGGATTATTAACTTACTCGCTCACACTATATAAAACACTATGTCAATAATGTAGTTTGTGCTAAAATATAGTTTTAAAAAATGACAAAAACCAGTTGACAAAACATCGCCATCAACACAAATACAGCGGAGAGTCTGCGGTAGTGTGGTCGGTTAATGGAGTGTGAACTCCACATGATGTACAACGGCATACAACAATAATCACACTCACTCGTTATTGATGGCTGATGAATTAGTTGATCCAGATTTTATTTCCATTAAGCCTGGTTGAAAATAATACCATTACATTAACCAACCATTTAATATTCAACACATAATATTCAATCACATTTTGTCGTTAATTTCAAATCACAACCAAATCAATGTATTAAGAAGAGAGTACATTTAGCAGAGATAAATATATTTGCATATTCATATTTTATTCCATTTAAATTCATACTTTTGATTTCTAATCTAGTCTAAAAATCCTAATTTCTTTGCGTTTGCGAACAAAATAACTCATAAGACACTTTAAAATGCTACAAAGATTAGACATATTCTAACTGTATAAAGCCAAAGACTTGTTTTGGAAAAATCAGAAAATGTTTAAATCGCGCAACTTTTATGAAAAATTAATTAGATTTATATCGTAATGAAAGAGAGATAAAGTTATTGTGTTTGTCATAAACGAGCTTTGTTTAATCAATATTTAGTTTTCCATTATCATGAAATAATTTTAGAATTTGTAACGGGCTGAAATGTGCGGCGGAGGGGGGTTGCCCATAACCACCTTTAGCCTACTCTACTAATACTAAACCAAGTTTGGGTGAGTCGGTGGCGTAGTGGTTAGCGCGCCGAACTTCGGGACCATGGCAGCGATGTCGTGGGTTCGAATCCGCGTTCTGCTTTTGAATTTTATCAGTACCTTCCACCTTGTACTGTAGCGGCTCAACCCCTTACATCTAACGTCTAATACGTCCCACCCCCTTACGTCTAATACGATCGACGCACAGATCAAAAGTCTATGTGGACGGGGCAAAGTAAGGCAAAAAGAGGTCTATCAAACTCTTTTAAAAAGTGTCTAGGCCTAGCTGTCTATAACTAGGTTAAGTCTATAACTGACTTAAGTTGGGTCTGGGTTTTGGTTGACTTTAGCAGTAGGGTGGGTGGTGGAATTAGTAACGGGTAGTTAGGTTGCTGCTGGGTAAACATCCTCCGTCATTTTAGACTAACCTGTGAGTCATCGCGAATCGAGACCAACCCTATTGTGGGCATAAAATTCACATTAACTCACTTTGAACATACCCTGTTTGAAGGCCACATCCCATTACGAACACTGTCTCTGGTTGGTGTAGAAGTGTCAAGGTGAAAATTATACTTTTAAGTAGCAGGATAGCCTTCATGACGTGTCAACAAACATGAACATAACCTGACAATAGGTAAAGGTTCAACTGCTGTGATGACGTCACGGTTTATTGAATCCCTTGGATCAGTTGTAGACAGCCGATCAGCTGTTACCCTTCCAACGCCTCTCTGGGGAGGAAAGAGTTGGGCATGGAGCGTAAAATTTTGATTGATTCCGTCCTTTAATTTGATGGTGTTAAGATATTTGTCTAAGTACTCCTGGTGTTTAGTGTTTGGTGCTTCAATTCTTTGCGTTTTGGTAGCCGACACAGTATTTTAGAGAACGAATAGAGTTCCAGTTTATTTAATTTATCTTTTGTAGTTTAGCAATCTAATTTTACTATGGTTTATCGTTCTGTTGTGTTTATATTTAATTGGAATTAAATTTTGTTACACATTACTTTTAATATATTTAAAATACTGTGCCACAATCATTTTGAAATCTCCAGTGTGGGGTTGACAAGTTTTATTTTTATTTATTGCTTGTCAAAACCAATGTGCAATACCGGCCACGAGGCCTTCGTCTGAAAGTTCGTGCAGGCACGCAGCGACCGTTCGGTACCGCAGCGTGGACGGGGTGTGTGGGTACTTGTCGTTGCCGTCGGGTTAACTCGAAACCTATCAGTGAATTCATTATAAGCTAGACATCTTGTATGTCTGTAATAATCGCACTTTAAAAATACGTTTCTTTTATTGAAATGTTCCTGAAATTTAAAAGCTGTAATGGCTAGACTTTTGAATTAGGCCTACTTAAAATTGAATTGCAGAATATAGTACGTTTTAAAACTACTTAAATTCACACAAATTAAAATTAACTAATAAAAAAAGTATTTCCATTCATTATATTTGATTAATCCATCAATAATCTTTTGTTTAGTTGCCATGTTATGTTTCTTTCACTTTACTCTTGGATCTTCAAAACATAAAAATAGTTTTAATTACTAAAATGTCAGTGAGCTAGATTATTCATGAAATATAAGACTTAATGAACTGCTTAGAGGAGCAGATAGGTTCTAAGCAAGAACGCTGCAATCAAAGGTGTGGGGTCAAAGGAAAGTCGCTCACACTGAAACTTACTTTAGAGTAATTGGAAGTTAAATAATTAAAAGCCTGATAATGTAGTGAAGTAACTAAACTAAAAATCCGGTTTTTCACACGTTCTAAGTTTTCATCAGTGTTAAAATATACTTGATTATTTGGTATTTTAAACTAAAATGTAACAATCCCATTAGAAGCTAATGTGATTTCAACCAAAATTACTACCCTTTACAAAACTACGTTACATTTAAGAGTATACGCGTATCACTCCAGTGACACTTAAATGTCACTGGAGTGATACTCTAAATTTACACTGGGTGGAAAAAATGAATTATAGTTATAGTTTGCAACATTTGATCTGCACAAACAAATGCATGTAACATATAATTTATGGATGCGTATCTTATCATTGGACTATTATTAATAAAATATTTAAAGGCGTGCCCACTTTAGATAGTAACAAGTCTAGGATTATGATTATGTTTATTTTTTATTTTTAACACACTAACGTAAAAATGCACAAGATTGAAACTGTAAATTTACACGTTAGTATTAAGGGGACAATGGATCTCCTCCGGTAATATAAAGATTCCATTAATAAGTGAAGACTTAGTTAAGGATGAACCGCAGTGTCTGCGAAGTTGTCGATGGACACAGTAGGCAAAATGAGCGTTAAGACCGCGTCCCTCATTATGCGTCATTTCTTATAACTTAAGAAAGTTTTGCGATGAAGCCAATTATAAACCGGCTAATATTATAACTACTGCTAAATAAAATTAATACATTTTTTATCATTATTCGACCATCTTTTCATTATGGTTACTTAATATATTACATGAAAATACATCATTGTAAGGCTTCAATGATGACTTTAAAAAGCACTTTTACTAATTATATTTTACAGTTATTACCTGACTTACAGAAATTGCAGAAATCAAACAATTTCATGAGGTTTTGGAGTTTTTTAACTACTGACGGTAACTCAACCATTAGTTAGAAAAGAATATTTAATTACTATGGAAAACAGCACAGTGCATTAACAAACAGCAAGTTTGGACTAGTCCTGACGTAAACAAAAATTCTGTAAAAAATCTAACTGTTACTAATAGCAGCAAATTGACAGTTCATTGAAAATTTATGATTAAACAAGAAACAAGACACCACGCTAATTTTAAGCTGCTATAAATATAGTAACGAACTTTGCTTGAAATAAAAAGTTTATAGGTACTTTAACTTGTCGTTTCACGAAATGTACCTATAAACACTTAAAATGGAGCTAGAGGGTTAGATATTAATACTTCCATGAATATATACAAACCACAATGTAATAATACTTTGGACTATGTGGTAGTTGCATACTATGGACCTGATGAACTTCTAAGGAACGAAACATGTCGTCTTTTGACAACCAGTGATTGGACAAGGTAATTTTATTTCATTATTCCAATCCAGGGTCACAATGAATACTATTCATACTTCATTAGGTTTACACATACTCCAAAATCATGAAAAGCGTTAAAACTCTAAATTATAAATTTGTGAAACAACAATTCTTAAATTAATTATAGCAATCGATATGTCCTGAATAAAGAGATATATTAAAGGAAATAGACCATGTTTTGGCGTTTGACTAAATTTGCTACCAACAGTAATAATCGGTACAAAATCTGAAATATAATAGTTAGAATAACTACCCAAAGAGTCAGTGGTAACGTATATAGAGCAGATGAAGTCAATTTCCACATTACCGGCTATTTAAAAAATCTTAGATCTTAAATTCGCTAAATAATAAGACTTACGAATTCACAAAACATATTGTCAAAGCTTAATGTGACTTCAGACACAATCACACTGGGGGGTACATAAGCTTTTTATTACTGTTATAGACGCAAATTCACATTTACCACTTAAAATAAACCACTGCCTTCAATATTCCATTAATCGAAATGCTTACCTAAATTAAAAGCTACAAGGATGTTACATTATACTGTCTTTTTATCTGTGTTTGACTAAACGATCCAACACCGAAAGGCCACTGAACATGTCAACGTGGATTAAGCTTTTCTAGATTCCTTATCAGGAAGGAGATGACTCCCTATGAGTCGATAGATGACTCTTATTCTGACAAGAATTTTTTACAAGTCCAATTGAATTCCCTCCCAGTCACAGCAAAGCAAATAAGAAAGGAAACACTCGAGGACCCAGAACTTAAGCTGGTCTGTAATGCACTACAACGTCCACGTACATAACAAAACCCCAGCAGTACAAGGGGCTGGAGGGAGAATTGACTATTGAGAATGGCTGCTTATTTAGAGGAGTACGAATCGTCAGTCCAATCATCCTGAGGGCAACAGTACTTAGAGAATCACACGAAGCTCATACGGGAATTTAAAAATGAAGGAATTAGCAAGACAGTAGTGTTGGTGGCGTCCATAAATGCCGATATTGAGAAATATGTTAACTCTTGTAGGTCTCTCTGTAGGCAACTCTTGCGCTCTAATCAAAAACGATCCTCCAAAGTACCACAAACCTTGGGAAAAATTTAACATTCCCTGGAAACGAGTCCACATTGACTATGCCGGACCATACAAGAAAACATACTTTTTCATAGCTGTTGATTCCTACACGCAATGGCTAGAAGTTCTAGAAACCAAAACCATGACAGGCTTTAATACAGTAAAAATGTTTAAGGAAATGATTGCTCGGTTCGGAATCCCAAGAGTTATTGTTATCGACAATGGTTCGACATTCACGTCAAATGAATTCAATTCTTTTATGGAATCTAATGGTGTTGACCACAAACTCACGGCACCCTGCCACCCTGCATCAAATGGGCAAGGAAACGTTATGTATGGACACTAAGAAAGAAAATAGCTGCGATAGCCGAAGAGTCTGGGGATCTACACACAAACCTTTGCCGATTTATATTGCAAAACCGAAAGGTTATCAACATTAGTTCGGGCACAAGCCCTGCAGAAATTATGTTCAAGAGAAGTATACGCACCAGACTTGACTCATTAAAAGAAAGGCAGATACCTGACACCCAGCCAGTGGGTACATTGAAACATTTTCACACTGGTGATAGAGTTAAAGCCAGGGATTATAGAACAGGTCAACAAAAGTGGAGATTTGGGACAGTAATGGCACGATTAGGAACATGTCATTACGAAGTAGAAGTTGATGGCTTAAAAGTCAAGTGGTACGTAGATCAAATGCAGCCTACTTCAGTCCAACTTGTTCATCCTAGAACAAAAACACCTTGAAGAATATATGAAACACTTATCCAGGGAAGATCGTTATATATTTTATGTTCCTTTTAGTTAATTCCCTGTACAATTTTTTTATAACCAACCGGTTATATGTAAAATGTAAACTTAAATAGTAGTTTTGATCAGTTCTTGTTTATAACACATCTTCATACAATTAAATGATTAATGTTCCACTGAGATTAAGCGTTTGAGATTGAACTACTATACAAGGGCTGATACTGTTCCCTTGTTATGCTGGTCTATTCCAAAGCCTGTAACTCGATGAACTATGAAATGATTTTGGTTCAAAAATCATTTCATCACGTAGTGATTCAAAAATGAACTACTACGTCTTCGATGTTAATGTAATTAATTAGAAGATAAGGTCCTATTCATACTCCAGGCTGCAGGTGACACAATTAGAGAGTGAGACCTCAACCTACCTCATAAAACACCAAGGCATTCGTCAAGGCAGTTGTCTCAAGCCTTTTTTGTTCAACTTATACACAGCTGACTTACCGAGCTGTATAACTAGTTGTACGGTTCATTGTATACCGATTACTCACAGCTGCACACATCTTGAGAACATTCTTTAGTAAAAACATCTATAGCTCATATCAATTATGATCTGGAGAACATTCTAGGATGGTCACAGGCAAAGAGATTAAAATTCAACATTGGTAAGTGCCCTGTGATGCATAAGGCACCACAGAAACTCTTACATTCCATCAGTGAAGTCAGAGTAAAGGTTATGGTAGATGGCAAAAGTTTAGACGTTTGTGACAAGTCTAGGACTGTGGGAGTGGTATTTAACAGTAGTCTCGCCGTTTCTAACCACGTCTCCCACGCTTCTCAGCGATCATTAAGGAGACTGAGAGGATTGTACAGGATCTACAATTTACTGCCAGAGTATGCGAAGCTGCATAGTGCATATGGCTTTTCTTCATCAGGAGCCACAGCAACTTCTTGAGAGGCTCTCATTCCGTGAGGAGGTCTCTCAGCATAATACCCGCCATAATAAGCTTATCCATTATCCAAGGCTGGACCGAGAAGAAAGAGCTTCTTATTGTTCGATCTAAAATTTTTCCAATGACCTTCCATCACTTAAGTATACTAAAAGCCTACTCTTATGGCTGCTTCAAATGAAAAATTGAAGATCTCTTTTTAATTTTATTTGTAATGTTTAGTTTATTATTTGTTATTTTAAATTTAATGGCAATAGCTGTTCAAAAAAACTGTTTTCGTACTGAAAAAAGCTTGATAAATAAATTTAAGTGTATTTTGTTTATGTACTTTTATGTATTTGTTTATTTGAAAGATTTTGTAACAATATTTATACCTTGTTATAGTTTAAGGGTACCAATCAGAAATGGTAAGCGGGCCAGACGACCTCATAAATTATGTATTAGCCTCTAACATTCACTGCTAAATCACTATGCTATACACCAAATTACCACGTAACCTACTAAAAACCAATGAAACATATGATTTTAAATGCAATATTACATGATGTAAACATTGCTTGATTTACTACATTCCTGCCTCACTGAGCCAACTAATTATCCTTCACGCCAAACCTAGAGTACATTTTAGAAAACTTTGTTGATGCATGAAGTGAAAAATAACTCACTTAAGTGCAGTGATCAGTCATAGTGCAAGCCATCATAGTTCTGGAAGTCATTGGTCACTTTTGAATTACAACTTTTCATCTGTACACTAAACTTGAAAATGCTTATTTCCTCTTTGACTCATTCACAGGGCTCAATGCTCCGCACGCTAGAAAAACAGAACTTTACTTACATGATTCCTGAGGCTTCGTAAGTTCTTTCTCCTTCCATAAAGTTTCGTCCTGTCAGCAGAAGAATGAAACTGTTTGTGGGATTCATGTCATTCCAACATAACAAAAACATAACACGTTATTAGCTTCTGACATTATCTTAGAAAATTAAATTTTGTTCAACAAAAAAATTTTTGGATAATTTTTCTATTTTTTTTTTTTTTCAAACATTCGCTGGAAAATTAAGTGACCAAGTGTACAAAATTTGAAGTCTAAACTTAAAGGTTGCTCTCAAAACACAAGATATTTTAAGTAAATCAGTAAAAAAAAACACTTTTAAAAAGTAAGAAGAAAAACAGGCAAACTTAACGGCAAACCACTTAAATGGTTGAAAACAAAACCTAGCAACAGGAGAATTTTTGTGAGCAGCATGCAACAAGTACCCCACATTTAACAGATTCTAACCTCTTAGTAACGTATCCAAAAAAATGTTTATGCCAAGGAGTCCTCATTACATTCTAATGGCTATAGTTTTAAATGTAAAAGGAAATCAAACAATAAATATTTTAAATAACAACAATAGAGACCTAAAGAGACAATAATGATGTTGCTAAAGCAACAAAGGTCATCCGAGTAAAAAACTCAAATAAATCCAGGCAAACAGTAAAATTATCAAAATGTTTGTTTAGTGATGCCCAATGCCCCACTTTCACACGTTGCCGATGGAGCTGCACTTGTTAATGCAGTCGATGATGTGATCATAATTTTGGCAGGAACAAACGAATCCCTTAAAGGAGACCTTATCTCTCTTTACTACTGTAACTAATCATTGGAGGAAAAATTAATAAGCGTCACTAGAACAAAACCTCGGATCTTGATTACTGTGCCTAACAGGTAGGATCTGGAACTTGAGAACCCTCATCACGAAGAAATAGCACTCCTAAATGAATACATTAAATAATTAGTTGCTCGTACGGACTAAACCTTTCTTCTTCACTTTGATAAACTTGAACGTTATTTATTTCCTAAACATGGCCTGCACTTTAACATTAGCGTTAAAAATAAAAATAATTCTAACTAAAATTACTTCAAAAGGAAAATATGCGGATATTAAGAAGGACATTAATCAGCCAAGTCGTCGATGAAGATGTAAAAAATAAATTGATAGAACGGAAACAACAAGAATGTTGCCTTCACTCCTTGTATTTGTAGTGACTTTTATGAAGAAAATCAAATCAGTCAGGGTTTAGCTAAAATATTTTAAGAGAAATTTAGAAAACCATCAGATTTAAACCATCTTTACCTTCAAAATTACGTAATGGTGCTCTCGTTTATGGGTTACTAGCAGAAAAGATAATAGAAAAAGGCATAAAGCATCTAATATGTTCTCTCATGGAATGCGTTCGAGACAACAAACCGCCCAAACAACTGGCGACAAACATATTAAATCTTCAAAACTGCACAAAAGCAAATATTTATATTGTTACATACAATGAAAAAGTGACTTCTAGAAAGTTAAAAACGGACTCAACTGTATGAATTTTATGAGGCAGCTTAAACTAACCCTCTACTCGAAGAGGTTGACACATGAAGTCCTGCAGAGAGCAAGATACTCTACACCAGTGTTGATTGGTGTGCACAAATAAATACTCAAACAGAGATTTATAATTTATTTATTAAAGAATTATGTTCACATAATAAACTTTACACGTTGTTAGACAGAGGCCATTTTCAGAGAGAGCTTCCAAGAGAGAAGACAAGAGACAAAACAGTTTTGCCAAGCGCAACATAAAAACATAAAATAATTAACTTTAAGTGAAAACATATTGTATAAACAACATCTTCCCCCTTGGGCTTTTTAAAAAACACATTACAAAACTTAGGCTTATCTTAAACTAAAGTTCTCACAAAGATTTAAACAAATGGATATCTTAACCTTCAGTAAAATATGTAGAATTCTCTTAAGACTATAGGGCCTATTGTTTTTCATAAGTGAGTCTCCGAGGATTTCTTATTACCCTGCCTCTATTTGTAATATAACCATCCATGTTTTGAATAACATTTTGTTCATTCTGGGGAACCATATTGGATACAGGACTAGGTTGGTTTGCCATAGGTAACTGAGTGGGAGTAGCTGGGTTTATGTTAGGACTCGGCCTAGGCTTAGGAGAGATGGCTTGTGAAGGCTCAGTAGGCTCTACAGGAGTTGGAGACAAAATGAAATATTTTCTATTCCGCCTATACAATCTGCCATTTTCATCTTCAATGATGTATGATCGAGGCACATCATCTTTAGACACTATTTTACCAGCCGACCAATGAGAAACAACAGGGTTTTTCTTAAACAACACAGGATCATTTACATTTAACTCACTAAGAGGCTTAGCATTTTTGTTATAGTACTTTTCAACAGCATTTTTTCTGTTACTTACATTGTGGAGGTTAGGTTTAGTTACTTTAGGTTCAAGCACTTTATCGGTACAGGCTAACAAAGATCTTAGGTTTCTAGAAAATAAGAGCTGAGCAGGTGATGGTAAATTACCCTTAGGAGTATTCCTGTAGTTTAACAAAGCAATGTAAGGATCAGAATTGAAAACTGACATTTCTTTAAAATACCTTTAGCTATTTTTACACCTGATTCGATTTGACCGTTTGATTGAGAATGCTTAGGCAATGTCATGACATGATCAAATTCATAGATTGATACAAAGGCTTTAAATTCTTTACAGTTAAACTGAGTACCAGGATCAGTTACAAGAATGTTTGGAATACCATGTCTGGCAAATATAGACTTAAGCTTATTGATTACAGCTCTTGAAGTTATTTCTGACAGAGATACCAGTTCTATATATTTAGAATAATAGTCCATTACAATCAGATAATTTACAGAGTTCAATTCGAACAAATCAGCCGATACCTTAACCCAGGGTAAGTTAGGAATATCATGAAACAAGATTGGTTCTTTCTGATTACTAGGCGAATGCATACTACAAGTCATACAATTGTTAACCATTTGTTTTATGTCTGCATTTATACTAGGCCAAAATAACACATTCTTAGCCCTAATGTCACATGTATTTACACCAACGTGACCATCATGCAGTTTTACCATCATCTCTTTTTGTAAACTACGAGGTACTACTACACGATCATTTTTAAACAATAAACCATCAATTACATGTAAATGTTCTCTCAAATTCCAGAAGGGTTTTACACTATCATCTAAGTTATTTTTGTTCTTAGGCCAACCACTAATGACCAGTTCTCTTACCTTTACTAGAATACAATCTTTGTCTGTCTCAGACTTAAACAAAGCTAATTTCTCCTTGGATATAGATAACGAGTTTTTAAAAACATTTACCTGGCATATTATTTCTTCATGAGTCTGATCAATTTCCTCTAAAGAGGTGATTGGAAGTGATGACCTTGACAAAGTGTCGGCAATAAACAGAAGTTTACCTGGTTTATAAATTACATTTAAGTCATATCTTTGTACTTTAAGTAGCATATTCTGCAATCTTAAGGGTGCATTAGTCAGAGGCTTTTTGAACAAACTTACAAGGGGTTTGTGATCGGTTTCAACGGTCACATTCTTACCAAAGATATACTGGTGGAACCTAGTACATCCAAAATGAATGGCACACATTTCTCGCTCAATCTGACTATAATTCATTTGACTAGAGGTTAGTGCACGGGAAGCATAGGCTACCGGTTTTTGGTCACACAGTAACACAGCACCAAGACCTGTTGAACTACTGCCAACTGACAAAGTAATATTTTTCTTATGATCAAAATAGGAAAGAACAGGTGGACTTACCAAAAGCTCCTTTAGTTTTAAAAAACGCATTTTCTTGTGGGAAATCCCATTTAAACAAAACATCTTTGCGCAGAAGTCCTCTTAGAGGCGCTGTTACATCAGAATAGTTCGTGATGAACTTTGAGAGGTAATTTGTTACGCCGAGAAACCTCTCCAACTCCTTGCGATCAACAGGAGCCTTCATTTCCTGAATTGCAAGGATCTTTGAGGGATCTGGGGACATACCAAATTCTGAATACTCATGACCAACAAACTTAACTTTATTTGTACGAAATTTACACTTGGCCATGTTGAATTTAATACAATTAATTTTTGCAATTTCCAGAACTCTTTTCAAACGTGCATCATGCGTCTTTTGGTCTGGTCCACTTACACACAAGTCATCAAAGTATGTGACTACACCTTCAATGTTACTGAAAAATATCAGGGGCACAATTTAACCCGTAAGGCATACGCAGATACCTGAACCTACCATAGGGCGTATTGAATGTACATAGCTTACTACTTTTTTCATTTAATTTAAACATCCAAAAGGCTGAGCTAGCATCAAGAACAGAGTACAATTTAGAGCCTGTCAGCTTATTCGCAATTTCTTCAGAAGTAGGGATTTGACATTGGGACCTCTTTAAAAACTTATTTAAATTCCTAGGATCTAATACAACACGTAACCCGGACCCTTTTTATTGATAAGGACCATATTATTTACCCATTCAGTCGGTTCATTTACTGGATTGATAATACTGTGATTTACCATTCTATTAAGTTCATTTTTCAAAGGTTCCATGAGTGCAAATGGAACACGTCTTGGCGGTTCCAACTTAGGCTCAAAATTATCTACAAGTTCTAGGTTAACCTCACCCGGGATTGTACTTAAATTACCATCAAACATTTCTTGGTAATTTTTTGAAACCGTTATTTCACATGGGTTATTTACTGACAAAGAATTTACCGTACGGTGTATAAGACCTAAGGTTTCACATGTTTCAAGACCTAACAGAGATGGAGATGGTCCATCAATGATAACAAATGGAATCTGACAAGATTTTCCATTAACTAAGCATTTTAGTTTACTGCAACCTACAACAGGTGCCTTCTGTCCAAAAGCAGAAGTGATTACAATGTCTGACTTTGAAATTAATGAATGAGGTAGGCCTAATACATTAAATTGAGCAATTGACATGAGATTGGTTTGAGCTCCGCTGTCGAGCTTGAATTGGACATTTACATTATTTATTACTAAAGTTTGAAACCAATCATTTGGCTTACCTTTACAATTCATAGCCGTGTCAATAGTGAAATTATTTACAGCTAGGCCTATATCATCATGCATTAGGCTATCATAATTATCAGGTTTAACTTGAATTTCATTTACCTTCTTATGTTTGTGACCTTTTTTGTTAGAACCTACAGGCTTAGAACTACTTTTACAATAGGAAGAAAAATGATTTTTTCGTTTACATGAGAAACATACAATACCAAATGCAGGACACTGGTTAATTGGATGACTTTTTCCACAGCTTGAACAGTCATTAATGAACTTTTTAGGACCATTTTTTGCTTGAACTTTCTTGAAATTGTTCGATTGTTAAATTTTCCGAACCCCGACTTGATCAATTTCATGACTGTTACCATCCAATTCCTTGACCTGGATAGCAGAGAGTTCCGCAGCTTTACAGATAGAGACAGCCTTTTCAAGCGTTAGTTCTGGTTCACGCAGCAACCGTTCTTTAACATGTTGGTTACTAGTATTTAACCCACAAATAAGTAGGTCACGGACCATGTCCTCACGGATAGTCCCAAATTCACAAGACAAACTTTTGTTAACCAAGTCAGTATAGAACGAGTCAAAACTTTCATCAGAATTTTGTTTTCGAGTCAAAAACTTATGTCTTTCCACAGTCAAGTTCTTTTTAGGTGTGAAATGACTTTCAAACTTAGCAATTACTACATCATATTTCTTAGCATCTTCATTGCTTAAATTGAATGAATTGAATATTTCTAAGCACTTATCCCCAAGGTTATGGAGCAGAATGGCAATTTTCCTCTGGTCCCCCTCACTGTCCAGACCAGAGGCAGTCAGGAATATCTTAAACCTTTGGAGCCAAAAAGTCCAGTTTTTTGACAAACTACCCTCCAAATTTATTGGACCTATTTTGGAGTCTATACTAGAACTGGACCTAGAAGGTCTTTCATTTTCAGTGTCTGAAGGCATTTTTTGCTTCAACACAGCTAACTTACACCAAGTTACTTACGCAATCTAATTGGCATGTCTAACATTAATTCACTTGTCACACCACTTGAATTTAATAAATGACCTGACACCATGTTGATTGGTGTGCACAAATAAATACTCAAGCAGAGATTTATAATTTATTTATTAAAGAATTATGTTCACATAATAAACTTTACACGTTGTTAGAGGCCATTTTCAGAGAGAGCTTCCAAGAGAGAAGACAAGAGACAAAACAGTTTTGCCAAGCGCAACATAAAAACATAGAATAATTAACTTTAAGTGTAAACATATTATATAAACAACAACCAGCAATCTCTTGCAAGAAATGTATTCTTCACCCGCAGAGATGATACATCCCACGCCCGATTGTTTCGCGCCAGCTTCAAGTGATGGTGAAAGTGAAAGTGGTCATTCAAGTAAGTCTGTGAATTGTACTGATAGGGATAGAAAAGCTCCAGTTTTTCAAAACAACAATAAAAAAAATTACCAAAATATTCGAGGTTTAATAAGCTCAAATATTTTTTTAACAGGCGGCTTTAATATTGATGTAGTGGAGACTAACGATAATATTCATTCTAGACTTACTCGTGTTAAATTCATAAATATTCTGAAAAACTTTAATATGAATATGTTGTAAATTTTCCCCGCCCGGGTGTTTAATGCTCTAGTAATGCTAAGGATAGTTATTGTTTATTTATTTTTATTTTTTTTTATTTTACAAAAAGGAAGTTAGAAAGAGAGGTGTTATCACATTACTGTCTGACCATGATATTCAAATTTTATAGCTTTTTAAAAAGAAATAAAGAAAAAGGAAGAGAATCCATATTTAACTTATGCTAAAAGATAGTTTACTAAAGAAAATCTAATGCTATTTTAATTGTAATTAGCTTTAGAAACTTGGAAAAAAGTTTTTAGTTGTTTATTGGATAATATTTCGTCAACTTTACTAAGGAATTCATCGCTTGGCTTATTAAAATATAATTATTGTAGCAAGTCCAACAATTAAGTTTCACAGATAGAATGTTCGTCATTTTTATTAAGTATTTATTTTATCATAAAAATATTTCTTAGCTATAATGTTAAATCCAAATACGTAACATACCAATCTATTGCAGCTCTTACATTGCAAAATATCGTATTTAACAGCTCGTACATTGCTTTTCTTGAGAATAAATTATTAGAAAATATTAGACATGATACAAGTGGTAAACGTTCCACACTAAGTGAAGAAAACAGGTGGTTTCCAATCCTTTAATACCTTTAATACCTTAATACCTTTATTGAAATGGCGACCTAACTCAATAGGTAGTTTAAAGCCAAGTATGAATGAGGGATGAGTGTAGGATGATTGTGGCGCGATCTTGTAGTCTTGTTACTGACTAAGGCCGACATTCTCCTTAGACAGGACTGTTAATTCATAGCCCAACAGCCAATGGTATCTAGGGACCTACAGTTTAACGTGGGATCCGAACCACAATTTCAACCTCCCATATACGAATTGGTCTAATTATGAGGATGGTACTTATGGATAAACTAGTATTCACTAGTGCGGACGTTAATCCCCACCAGGGAATATCGCATCCACAAGTTATCGCTCATAACTATCCTCAATTCGTGACCTCCAAGTAGCTGGATTACAGGACGTCGCCACCGTCCCAGTCCAATATGTAGACACTCGCCTGCGGCTCGATGGGGGCTCCGCCCCCATGCCCCCTTAGGGGTTGTCCGAAATTCGTAAATTACTAAAAAGTCGAGTTGAAGCAGGTTAGTTCCACCGAAAAACTGGTCCACCAAGACAGTAAGAAAGCCGGCTAGTAAGCACTACATATTATCAACAATAATAAATACCCCCCGTCGCAGCAGACCTGCGTACTCAGCCAATTTCCAAAGGAATTTAAGATTTCGTATTTTCCCCATAGTTACCATAGGAATTTGTATGTTGGCTTATTGCCATGGGATGTTGTTAAAAAATGTTTGTTGTCAGGTAGAGTGATGGTTGAGTAAGTTATAAACCAATTGTATCAATATTCAGCACTTTTTAATATTCCCACTAAACCCCATGGGGGTGAGTATGTAGGTTTGCCGCCACATGGGTGTTCTAATCAAATATCAGTTAAACCCTACCTAGTGAATGTACATACTAAATGTTACTAAGTCAATAAATAAGCAAGATACAGGATTTTATTGATTTCCCATAAGATTAACATCAGAAACCTGTATTTAGCTTTTCTGCGGAATCTGTTAAGCTAAGTTAAAAATTCAAAGTACTAAATTGTTTGTTTTTTAAGCTCTTTTAAATATTTTCAGTTAAAATTCTTGAACTTACAAAATTGAGGTTCAAAAATGCCAACAACCCATTTTTTACTCCTTTGAAACCACATAAAACTCCGTTCCCATAACCCAACAATGCTGGTTCGCGGACTCATGAAAATAGACCTGGTCTTACACCTTCATACCAAATTTCATCAAAATCAGACGTCCATTTCAAAAGTTATCAGTACTACGGACATACACATATATGAAAATTAAGGAATTGTTTTTTTTTTTTTCTGGGGACCTCAAAATGAAAAAGTAAAGTGGTCCCGGGCTTAGGTCTCACCATGGCTACTACCGTAATAGCGTATTCTCTATAGGGAAATTCGCTAAAAGCTTTGAAAATCGCCAATGGCTAGATTTTAGAACCACTCCCTCGTTCCTCTTAATTCGTAAAATTGAGAGAGTTGTAAAATTATATATGTATTTTAAACTATGAGAGCGATGGAAAATGCAACTAAAACATAAAAATAGTACATATATGAAAAATAATAAATTCGCTGATTTGAAAGATAGTGCATGCACGCTAATTATTTGTTTGAACAGCGTTGATACAGTATATAGACGTATACAATGTTCTTTGAAAGTAATTAAGAGAGTGCTGTTATATAACTATTGAAGCTTTTAAAAGTTACCTTGAAGAAAAACAAGACTTCATTAGAAAAAGCTGCAGTAAAACAATTGTCTTTGCTATTTCAAGGTCAACAGGAATGGTATAACCATTCTTACATCATCCAAGATCTCACCATCAACGACAAGCTGTCATCAAACTGCATTATGATTTGACGCGATCATAGCGATGTCGAGAAAACTAACTTTACAGTGACGGCATACACAAGGTAGTGGTTTAAGACATATTCCATACCCTCACCCCACGCACTTGTTAAAACTTTGAACTTTTTATTTATTACAGTAATTAAAAATATATATATTACCAATATTTTCTCCAATAACGATTGGATCTAGTCAGCCAGAAGCAGCTGGGGGATCGCGTGTTTAATACAGTGAGCGCCTGGGATGGACTTTCGCACATCTGGCACGGTAGTCTTCATTTCCGGTCGGATTTGCAACTCCCCAGTCGAGGAGGCAAAATAGTTCTAAATTTAAAAATCCCTTTTTCATGTGTCTAAGACAACAGAACTTAATTTTTGAAGTTATAAGTTTTCTTAAGTCTTCATGAAGGGTAAGAGACGCCGGCCGAATCGTGAGGCAAGTCTGCCTCTAATGGGCATTATGAACAAGTCCCCAGAAGGGTGGGTTATTGAAGGAAAGGAAATAGTGAGAGATATTTCACCAAGAAAAGTAGAGGCTTCGGTTTCATTACCTTTCATCACCGAGATAGCGTTGAAAAAGTCCTCAGCATTAATAACCACTCGATAGGCGGGCTAAGAGTTACTGACTGTTCGCCAGCGAAATCCCGGTACACCACAATGCCAGACCTTGTTCAAAAAACGAAAAAATTGTTTGTCGGGTCAATCTCCCAGGACACCACCGAGGAAGACCTTCGAAAGTTTTTTAGCAGATACGGCAGAGTGAGAGAAGTGAAATAGTATATTTCGTCACAAGGGCCGAAAGTGGCGTTTTGCCGGCCCCGAGATCGTGTTTCAAGTTCGAGACGAAGTCGAGAACTTGAAACGATCGAGGGTTGGCAAAACGCTTTCGGCCCGAGTTACGAACGATATTTTTCATCACACTACACAATGCAATAAATATTATACTAATGAAAAAATATTTTACTCACCAACAACTAACATAACATAACTACTAACCTAATCTAGCGGGATGCAATGTGTTTCCGGTTGCTAGGCAACCAATTCATTTCATTGTTGCAGTCACATGTTTTTGTGATACAATGTGTTGTGAATGTTTTTATGTAAGATCTAGGCCAGCTGATTTTGCAGGCCTAGGCCGGAAAATTTTGCCGGGATAGGCCGGCAAAACAGGTGTTTCGACGGTAGAAACGAGGGTCGAAAACAGGTGATATCGATGTAGTGTGATGAAAATTCTTTGGGACTCGTTTAAACACTGTCACAGAGGGTGTGGGTTCGTTAGCTTCGAAAATACTAAAACTGTTGATAACTTATGTAAAATCAGATTTTTTTAAATCAACAATTCCTATGTGGACTGTAGAAAAGCACAAACGAAACCTTTGTCCCCATTACACCCTGAAGAACAACCGAGGAACCTGTGAGATAATTAGCCCATTGGCTTAAAAAACTATTACTTTGTAACTCAATGTTAACTCTTACTTTGATGATTTTAATTCAATTTTGATTTGAACTCAAAGTAATATTTAAAATATTGCATACGGCCAATTTACCACTCAGAGGGCCAACTCAAGTGCTACTGTGAAAACTAATAATTTTCAGGGTCCAACAGCTGGTCCCCTCTGTCCTCTAGCTGGCTCAAACCTCAAACAGGTGGTACTATTTGCCTTCGCTCCCACACCCCCTTGTTGTGTTCACCGTATTAGTTTGTAGTTTACCAAGTCTCGAACGTTTAAGATTTGCCCATAATATTTTTAATTAAAATTATTATGGATTTAAAAAGCAACTGTACTGTAGTAAACGAATCGTCGGTGGATTTGAAGAAATGCCTTGCCTCACCCTCCTAGCGCAAAAAGTATGAAATAAACCTGATAAAATATATGACAATGTAGAATGAATAACCTAAATAAAATATTTCAAAAGATCAATGAGGAAATAAATAATTTTACTGAAACAAAACAGGTAAACATGAACAAACGGTTTGGTACCCGCCAAAGACCCCTATTATTCACACACAAAAATATTCGTTAGGAAATAAAAATGGACGTTATGAAATAATAATTTATTATATAGTTATTCTAGTCACTTCCCTTACATTCCGTTGAAGTTTCAGGGATATTTTACAAGTTCAGTGGATGCAAAATTCGTACCTGAAATACAATATAACTTTAGTTGGCTCTACTAACAAGTTATATGAAATTCAGTACTAATGAAAGTTGCAAATCTGTCTTAAAACAACGATTTGAGATACGATCAAAAGTGCAAGGTCTAAAAGTTAGATTTATGTCACTAATTCACAAACAATCTATACTTTAACAGTATATGAAACAGAGAAATCCGTTCATATTCAACAGATAAGAGAGAAACATATAAATTTAGCTGGCAATAATTATAATTTTATTAAGTTCAATTTTTCCGAGTGGTTAACTTTTAAATATAGTGAATTTCCTTCAATATCACTGTCAAGCTAAATAAATACAAAAATTCAAGCTTATGGGGAAGCAAGATGCAAAATCAGCTACATATTAAAATCAGCCAAAGTTAATGGAATGTTTTGCAGTAGATCTATAAAAAACAATAAAAAACCTTTATATCAGGAAAAAGGTTCCCTACCTCAAGCTCTGTTCAAAGTTTTAATAGTGTTAAACTTCTAAATATAGTGGATTTTGTGTTAGTTAATACTAAACTTCAAGATCTCAATACAATATTACTGTAGTTACTGACTAAAGTATGGCAAATATTAACTAAACATAGCCAATTTACCTCAAATAGTCGGAAACCAAAGTTTTTGGTAAGTTAGGAACAAACAATGTAAAACATCACTAAGTCACAAGCAATGTAAAACAATCAGTTGCCTAACAATCAATTTTAAAACAATCAGTTCCGCCTAACAGGTAAAATAAAAAGACATAATATTGGCAATCATCACAGTTATTGTTTGTTTGATACTTTTATTGGTATCGGTGCTGTCCAAGATGTGTGCGTGCACAATTTTAAGGATCTAAAAAGTATTACTGTACTTATGAAAAAAATTACGTCTATATACATGTGGTAAACCCCTCACATAAATAAATAAGTAAACTTCAAAAACATACTGGAGGGTTAAGGATCAACAAAACGTTAAATTAAACACACAATATTAACTGGCATTAATTATGAATTACTACTTTAAGCTCTATGTATCGGCTTGGGTATATTAGAAACAAAGTTGTAGTAAAATGAAATATGTTCGCTAAGATATTTGATGGGCGCAACCGTTTTTCTGGCTAGGGCAGAAAAACCAAATTAATTTCACATTTCTTGTAGAACTACGTGGTCGCTACATCTAATATTAAGAAAAACCAACTGTAAACAATGACTTGTCAAATGAGATGCAGCAATATGTTGAAATATTAGTTTTCAATTTTACCTAAATTGGGTACCATAACGTTATTCCATAAATTTGCCTTGGGGAAACTGGGCAAGACACGATGAAAATCTCAATTGTATATGTATGTATATAAAACTTTATTTTATTTCGTATTGGGCTGGGTCCCTAAAAACTTAGTAGAGCCTAGTTAAATTTGTTCAATAATATAAGTACGAGAACTAAACCTGTTAAGTGATCTACGTTACCACGGATGTACTACATTGTGGAGGCGGAGTGCAGTGTACCTCGTCCCAGGGTCAAACATTTTAAATAAACTGTATCAGATAACTGACACATACTTTCTCCCAACAACATAAAAAAGGTGTTAAAAGCCTCAAAACATTAATGACTTGATGGCTCAGTCGGATAGGAGTTAAGCAGAACGAGTTTGACTCTACGAGCGTCTGTGACGTTTAACACCGTACTGCATTTACCGCGAAACGAAAAATAGAATTTTCTCCGCAACGACTTTACGTAGAGCAATAATTCAAAATACTGGATTGTTTAGTTTTTTTATCTCGATTTAATGACGATAAGTAATATTTATTTCAACGTAACAGCTATTTACAAAATCCAAAAATTCATTTTTAAAAACACTTTTTTGCTTTGTAACTATTTAACGCGCATTTTCTCGGAGATGTGGGTAGTGTCATTTTATTCAACATTTTAATCTTAATAAACCTCAAAACTTTAATCAAAGTCGTTAAAGCCTTAAAGCCATGATTGAGGAATTTTTATTTTTTACGTTTTTTAGGGTTTTTAGGGGTAAACTACCCTTGAGAATTCAAAATTGAAAAAAATGAACAAAGCCCGTGATTATTGTGGATTCGGACCTATATAAAAAATTTCATTAAAATTGGACCATTGTGGCATTCTCTAGCTCTGTTTATATCCAAACACATAGACAGATATCACTCTGAAAACCCTCTTTTCTGGACTCAGGCGGCACCAAAATCAGATAAATTTACCAGCAACTCAAATTCTAAAGTTTTGAAGAAACCAATACTTTTTCCATATACTATGGTATAAGTTGGAGAAAGTAAAATGGGATACACAGGATTAGGTTTGTGACCTGTGTTGTAGGCATGAGTGCATCTATCTCTCAAACAAAATATTATTTTTTATCAGAAAATCAATCGTTAATAAATTTACAGTAATGGAAATTAAACAAAAATTATCTAAACTTTGCTTTACTATGGTAACGCCCATTGGGCCTAAAAAAACTGGGATAGCATATTTATGAATTCATTTATTAAAATCCTAGTTTAATCGATAATAAGGCTGTAAAAACATTTTTATCTTAACTCAAGCTGGGTGGACAACACGTAGGACTAAAGACCTTGACTTTGTAACTGAGGGAAATAAATCCAAGAGACCATAAGTGAAGGGCTCGGAATGAAACTTTTCAAGGCATAATAATAACAGGTTTCTCATATCTGTTTATCAGAGAGGTCTGTGGATTGTTCGTCATGTAATGTAACAAATAGGCCCAGCCTATATTTTGACATGATTATATTGTTTGTTTACCTAATTTTGCATTACGAATAGGCCTAGCCTATGGGTTGATTTGATGATAATATTTTAAATTAATCTAATATAATATCACAATAGGCCTAACATAAGAACATTATTTGTTTTCCATAAATGAAAATAACAAACGTAGCATTAAAAGAAGGCCTAGCATAGCCAAATTTGGTCAGAGTTGTAAATATGTAGATAGCCTTGATTGGATTTCTGATATGTTATCATTTTATTAGTTTAAAGTATGATTATAATTATTTCTTGTTATTTGTAAATATTAGTAAAAATTGTAAATGGTTTGTAAATATTGTAATGTACTTACAAAAGACGATAGGTTATGTCAACATAAGAATTGTAATAATGAGTTGGTAGATTTGTAGGAATAGTTTAGTCATTTCATTACAATATTTAAATAATAATAACAATAATAAGTTAAAATAATACAAACAAGATAGCTAAGAACACACATGATTGTATTTTGACAATCGTTTATTATTGATGTTGACATTGACATTAGTGCGTTGGTAGGACCGCCGTCAGCTGTTTAGCGGCAACAATGACTTGGGCCGATGTCGCTATCCCACCTCGGCTGGCTCCGCGGGTATATATTCGGCGGCCCAGTGGCAGCTCAACACTTGCTCCGTGCGGTCGCTGCGTGCACGTCTTTGGACTGTGCTGTGGCTGGCTAGCTTAGGGATGTTAGGCCAATAGATGCATTGTATGTTATTAGTAATTAATTGATTATTGGTTAGTAATTAGGAAGTAACTGTTGGAGAAATATTTATTGTAAAATGTGTATTGTTTATTAGAAAAACTATAAATAAATGGTACCAGTAAAATTTACTGTCTTATTCTTTCAGTTTTAATTAATACAGTAAAAAATAATACAAGGCTTCATTTTCCAGAGAAATTCCAAGGCTTTCCCCATTTCCCAATTAAACATTTACATTTTACACGGCTGCGTGTCACGTCCTCGGACTGTGCTGTGGACCGAATACTAACACCTACACTTTACACAGCTGCGTGTCACGTCTTCGGACTGTGCTGTGGAACAAACATTAACATCTACACTTTACACGGCTGCGTGTCAAGTCTTCGGACTGTGCTGTGGACCGAACATTACCATCTACATTTTTACACGGCTGCGTGTCACGTCCTCGGACTGTGCTGTGAACCGAATACTAACACCTACCTACACATTGCACGACTGCGTGTCACGTCTTCGGACTGTGCTGTGGTCTAACACTTACGAAAAAAAAAAAAAAAAAAAACACAAATCACACAAATTTTCCCTTTAATTAGATCAGTCTTGGCAAAGAACCGCCCTTGAGATCTCATTGCTCAGAGTTTAAAGAACGTTTTAAGAGCTAGTTTGAGGAATCACAAGTAATTAAACATAAAATAAATACAAAGTTACTTAGGTAACTTTACAGTCAAAACTCGCACACCTTTGTAGGTGCGGAATTTGCATGGTTAAAAACCCTGAGAGCGGAGGAGGATTATTAACTTACTCGCTCACACTATATAAAACACTATGTCAATAATGTAGTTTGTGCTAAAATATAGTTTTAAAAAATGACAAAAACCAGTTGACAAAACATCGCCATCAACACAAATACAGCGGAGAGTCTGCGGTAGTGTGGTCGGTTAATGGAGTGTGAACTCCACATGATGTACAACGGCATACAACAATAATCACACTCACTCGTTATTGATGGCTGATGAATTAGTTGATCCAGATTTTATTTCCATTAAGCCTGGTTGAAAATAATACCATTACATTAACCAACCATTTAATATTCAACACATAATATTCAATCACATTTTGTCGTTAATTTCAAATCACAACCAAATCAATGTATTAAGAAGAGAGTACATTTAGCAGAGATAAATATATTTGCATATTCATATTTTATTCCATTTAAATTCATACTTTTGATTTCTAATCTAGTCTAAAAATCCTAATTTCTTTGCGTTTGCGAACAAAATAACTCATAAGACACTTTAAAATGCTACAAAGATTAGACATATTCTAACTGTATAAAGCCAAAGACTTGTTTTGGAAAAATCAGAAAATGTTTAAATCGCGCAACTTTTATGAAAAATTAATTAGATTTATATCGTAATGAAAGAGAGATAAAGTTATTGTGTTTGTCATAAACGAGCTTTGTTTAATCAATATTTAGTTTTCCATTATCATGAAATAATTTTAGAATTTGTAACGGGCTGAAATGTGCGGCGGAGGGGGGTTGCCCATAACCACCTTTAGCCTACTCTACTAATACTAAACCAAGTTTGGATGAGTCGGTGGCGTAGTGGTTAGCGCGCCGAACTTCGGGACCATGGCAGCGATGTCGTGGGTTCGAATCCGCGTTCTGCTTTTGAATTTTATCAGTACCTTCCACCTTGTACTGTAGCGGCTCAACCCCTTACATCTAACGTCTAATACGTCCCACCCCCTTACGTCTAATACGATCGACGCACAGATCAAAAGTCTATGTGGACGGGGCAAAGTAAGGCAAAAAGAGGTCTATCAAACTCTTTTAAAAAGTGTCTAGGCCTAGCTGTCTATAACTAGGTTAAGTCTATAACTGACTTAAGTTGGGTCTGGGTTTTGGTTGACTTTAGCAGTAGGGTGGGTGGTGGAATTAGTAACGGGTAGTTAGGTTGCTGCTGGGTAAACATCCTCCGTCATTTTAGACTAACCTGTGAGTCATCGCGAATCGAGACCAACCCTATTGTGGGCATAAAATTCACATTAACTCACTTTGAACATACCCTGTTTGAAGGCCACATCCCATTACGAACACTGTCTCTGGTTGGTGTAGAAGTGTCAAGGTGAAAATTATACTTTTAAGTAGCAGGATAGCCTTCATGACGTGTCAACAAACATGAACATAACCTGACAATAGGTAAAGGTTCAACTGCTGTGATGACGTCACGGTTTATTGAATCCCTTGGATCAGTTGTAGACAGCCGATCAGCTGTTACCCTTCCAACGCCTCTCTGGGGAGGAAAGAGTTGGGCATGGAGCGTAAAATTTTGATTGATTCCGTCCTTTAATTTGATGGTGTTAAGATATTTGTCTAAGTACTCCTGGTGTTTAGTGTTTGGTGCTTCAATTCTTTGCGTTTTGGTAGCCGACACAGTATTTTAGAGAACGAATAGAGTTCCAGTTTATTTAATTTATCTTTTGTAGTTTAGCAATCTAATTTTACTATGGTTTATCGTTCTGTTGTGTTTATATTTAATTGGAATTAAATTTTGTTACACATTACTTTTAATATATTTAAAATACTGTGCCACAATCATTTTGAAATCTCCAGCGTGGGGTTGACAAGTTTTATTTTTATTTATTGCTTGTCAAAACCAATGTGCAATACCGGCCACGAGGCCTTCGTCTGCAAGTTCGTGCAGGCACGCAGCGACCGTTCGGTACCGCAGCGTGGACGGGGTGTGTGGGTACTTGTCGTTGCCGTCGGGTTAACTCGAAACCTATCAGTGAATTCATTATAAGCTAGACATCTTGTATGTCTGTAATAATCGCACTTTAAAAATACGTTTCTTTTATTGAAATGTTCCTGAAATTTAAAAGCTGTAATGGCTAGACTTTTGAATTAGGCCTACTTAAAATTGAATTGCAGAATATAGTACGTTTTAAAACTACTTAAATTCACACAAATTAAAATTAACTAATAAAAAAAGTATTTCCATTCATTATATTTGATTAATCCATCAATAATCTTTTGTTTAGTTGCCATGTTATGTTTCTTTCACTTTACTCTTGGATCTTCAAAACATAAAAATAGTTTTAATTACTAAAATGTCAGTGAGCTAGATTATTCATGAAATATAAGACTTAATGAACTGCTTAGAGGAGCAGATAGGTTCTAAGCAAGAACGCTGCAATCAAAGGTGTGGGGTCAAAGGAAAGTCGCTCACACTGAAACTTACTTTAGAGTAATTGGAAGTTAAATAATTAAAAGCCTGATAATGTAGTGAAGTAACTAAACTAAAAATCCGGTTTTTCACACGTTCTAAGTTTTCATCAGTGTTAAAATATACTTGATTATTTGGTATTTTAAACTAAAATGTAACAATCCCATTAGAAGCTAATGTGATTTCAACCAAAATTACTACCCTTTACAAAACTACGTTACATTTAAGAGTATACGCGTATCACTCCAGTGACACTTAAATGTCACTGGAGTGATACTCTAAATTTACACTGGGTGGAAAAAATGAATTATAGTTATAGTTTGCAACATTTGATCTGCACAAACAAATGCATGTAACATATAATTTATGGATGCGTATCTTATCATTGGACTATTAATTAATAAAATATTTAAAGGCGTGCCCACTTTAGATAGTACAAGTCTAGGATTATGATTATGTTTATTTTTTATTTTTAACACACTAACGTAAAAATGCACAAGATTGAAACTGTAAATTTACACGTTAGTATTAAGGGGACAATGGATCTCCTCCGGTAATATAAAGATTCCATTAATAAGTGAAGACTTAGTTAAGGATGAACCGCAGTGTCTGCGAAGTTGTCGATGGACACAGTAGGCAAAATGAGCGTTAAGACCGCGTCCCTCATTATGCGTCATTTCTTATAACTTAAGAAAGTTTTGCGATGAAGCCAATTATAAACCGGCTAATATTATAACTACTGCTAAATAAAATTAATACATTTTTTATCATTATTCGACCATCTTTTCATTATGGTTACTTAATATATTACATGAAAATACATCATTGTAAGGCTTCAATGATGACTTTAAAAAGCACTTTTACTAATTATATTTTACAGTTATTACCTGACTTACAGAAATTGCAGAAATCAAACAATTTCATGAGGTTTTGGAGTTTTTTAACTACTGACGGTAACTCAACCATTAGTTAGAAAAGAATATTTAATTACTATGGAAAACAGCACAGTGCATTAACAAACAGCAAGTTTGGACTAGTCCTGACGTAAACAAAAATTCTGTAAAAAATCTAACTGTTACTAATAGCAGCAAATTGACAGTTCATTGAAAATTTATGATTAAACAAGAAACAAGACACCACGCTAATTTTAAGCTGCTATAAATATAGTAACGAACTTTGCTTGAAATAAAAAGTTTATAGGTACTTTAACTTGTCGTTTCACGAAATGTACCTATAAACACTTAAAATGGAGCTAGAGGGTTAGATATTAATACTTCCATGAATATATACAAACCACAATGTAATAATACTTTGGACTATGTGGTAGTTGCATACTATGGACCTGATGAACTTCTAAGGAACGAAACATGTCGTCTTTTGACAACCAGTGATTGGACAAGGTAATTTTATTTCATTATTCCAATCCAGGGTCACAATGAATACTATTCATACTTCATTAGGTTTACACATACTCCAAAATCATGAAAAGCGTTAAAACTCTAAATTATAAATTTGTGAAACAACAATTCTTAAATTAATTATAGCAATCGATATGTCCTGAATAAAGAGATATATTAAAGGAAATAGACCATGTTTTGGCGTTTGACTAAATTTGCTACCAACAGTAATAATCGGTACAAAATCTGAAATATAATAGTTAGAATAACTACCCAAAGAGTCAGTGGTAACGTATATAGAGCAGATGAAGTCAATTTCCACATTACCGGCTATTTAAAAAATCTTAGATCTTAAATTCGCTAAATAATAAGACTTACGAATTCACAAAACATATTGTCAAAGCTTAATGTGACTTCAGACACAATCACACTGGGGGGTACATAAGCTTTTTATTACTGTTATAGACGCAAATTCACATTTACCACTTAAAATAAACCACTGCCTTCAATATTCCATTAATCGAAATGCTTACCTAAATTAAAAGCTACAAGGATGTTACATTATACTGTCTTTTTATCTGTGTTTGACTAAACGATCCAACACCGAAAGGCCACTGAACATGTCAACGTGGATTAAGCTTTTCTAGATTCCTTATCAGGAAGGAGATGACTCCCTATGAGTCGATAGATGACTCTTATTCTGACAAGAATTTTTTACAAGTCCAATTGAATTCCCTCCCAGTCACAGCAAAGCAAATAAGAAAGGAAACACTCGAGGACCCAGAACTTAAGCTGGTCTGTAATGCACTACAACGTCCACGTACATAACAAAACCCCAGCAGTACAAGGGGCTGGAGGGAGAATTGACTATTGAGAATGGCTGCTTATTTAGAGGAGTACGAATCGTCAGTCCAATCATCCTGAGGGCAACAGTACTTAGAGAATCACACGAAGCTCATACGGGAATTTAAAAATGAAGGAATTAGCAAGACAGTAGTGTTGGTGGCGTCCATAAATGCCGATATTGAGAAATATGTTAACTCTTGTAGGTCTCTCTGTAGGCAACTCTTGCGCTCTAATCAAAAACGATCCTCCAAAGTACCACAAACCTTGGGAAAAATTTAACATTCCCTGGAAACGAGTCCACATTGACTATGCCGGACCATACAAGAAAACATACTTTTTCATAGCTGTTGATTCCTACACGCAATGGCTAGAAGTTCTAGAAACCAAAACCATGACAGGCTTTAATACAGTAAAAATGTTTAAGGAAATGATTGCTCGGTTCGGAATCCCAAGAGTTATTGTTATCGACAATGGTTCGACATTCACGTCAAATGAATTCAATTCTTTTATGGAATCTAATGGTGTTGACCACAAACTCACGGCACCCTGCCACCCTGCATCAAATGGGCAAGGAAACGTTATGTATGGACACTAAGAAAGAAAATAGCTGCGATAGCCGAAGAGTCTGGGGATCTACACACAAACCTTTGCCGATTTATATTGCAAAACCGAAAGGTTATCAACATTAGTTCGGGCACAAGCCCTGCAGAAATTATGTTCAAGAGAAGTATACGCACCAGACTTGACTCATTAAAAGAAAGGCAGATACCTGACACCCAGCCAGTGGGTACATTGAAACATTTTCACACTGGTGATAGAGTTAAAGCCAGGGATTATAGAACAGGTCAACAAAAGTGGAGATTTGGGACAGTAATGGCACGATTAGGAACATGTCATTACGAAGTAGAAGTTGATGGCTTAAAAGTCAAGTGGTACGTAGATCAAATGCAGCCTACTTCAGTCCAACTTGTTCATCCTAGAACAAAAACACCTTGAAGAATATATGAAACACTTATCCAGGGAAGATCGTTATATATTTTATGTTCCTTTTAGTTAATTCCCTGTACAATTTTTTTATAACCAACCGGTTATATGTAAAATGTAAACTTAAATAGTAGTTTTGATCAGTTCTTGTTTATAACACATCTTCATACAATTAAATGATTAATGTTCCACTGAGATTAAGCGTTTGAGATTGAACTACTATACAAGGGCTGATACTGTTCCCTTGTTATGCTGGTCTATTCCAAAGCCTGTAACTCTATGAACTATGAAATGATTTTGGTTCAAAAATCATTTCATCACGTAGTGATTCAAAAATGAACTACTACGTCTTCGATGTTAATGTAATTAATTAGAAGATAAGGTCCTATTCATACTCCAGGCTGCAGGTGACACAATTAGAGAGTGAGACCTCAACCTACCTCATAAAACACCAAGGCATTCGTCAAGGCAGTTGTCTCAAGCCTTTTTTGTTCAACTTATACACAGCTGACTTACCGAGCTGTATAACTAGTTGTACGGTTCATTGTATACCGATTACTCACAGCTGCACACATCTTGAGAACATTCTTTAGTAAAAACATCTATAGCTCATATCAATTATGATCTGGAGAACATTCTAGGATGGTCACAGGCAAAGAGATTAAAATTCAACATTGGTAAGTGCCCTGTGATGCATAAGGCACCACAGAAACTCTTACATTCCATCAGTGAAGTCAGAGTAAAGGTTATGGTAGATGGCAAAAGTTTAGACGTTTGTGACAAGTCTAGGACTGTGGGAGTGGTATTTAACAGTAGTCTCGCCGTTTCTAACCACGTCTCCCACGCTTCTCAGCGATCATTAAGGAGACTGAGAGGATTGTACAGGATCTACAATTTACTGCCAGAGTATGCGAAGCTGCATAGTGCATATGGCTTTTCTTCATCAGGAGCCACAGCAACTTCTTGAGAGGCTCTCATTCCGTGAGGAGGTCTCTCAGCATAATACCCGCCATAATAAGCTTATCCATTATCCAAGGCTGGACCGAGAAGAAAGAGCTTCTTATTGTTCGATCTAAAATTTTTCCAATGACCTTCCATCACTTAAGTATACTAAAAGCCTACTCTTATGGCTGCTTCAAATGAAAAATTGAAGATCTCTTTTTAATTTTATTTGTAATGTTTAGTTTATTATTTGTTATTTTAAATTTAATGGCAATAGCTGTTCAAAAAAACTGTTTTCGTACTGAAAAAAGCTTGATAAATAAATTTAAGTGTATTTTGTTTATGTACTTTTATGTATTTGTTTATTTGAAAGATTTTGTAACAATATTTATGCCTTGTTATAGTTTAAGGGTACCAATCAGAAATGGTAAGCGGGCCAGACGACCTCATAAATTATGTATTAGCCTCTAACATTCACTGCTAAATCACTATGCTATACACCAAATTACCACGTAACCTACTAAAAACCAATGAAACATATGATTTTAAATGCAATATTACATGATGTAAACATTGCTTGATTTACTACATTCCTGCCTCACTGAGCCAACTAATTATCCTTCACGCCAAACCTAGAGTACATTTTAGAAAACTTTGTTGATGCATGAAGTGAAAAATAACTCACTTAAGTGCAGTGATCAGTCATAGTGCAAGCCATCATAGTTCTGGAAGTCATTGGTCACTTTTGAATTACAACTTTTCATCTGTACACTAAACTTGAAAATGCTTATTTCCTCTTTGACTCATTCACAGGGCTCAATGCTCCGCACGCTAGAAAAACAGAACTTTACTTACATGATTCCTGAGGCTTCGTAAGTTCTTTCTCCTTCCATAAAGTTTCGTCCTGTCAGCAGAAGAATGAAACTGTTTGTGGGATTCATGTCATTCCAACATAACAAAAACATAACACGTTATTAGCTTCTGACATTATCTTAGAAAATTAAATTTTGTTCAACAAAAAAATTTTTGGATAATTTTTCTATATTTTTTTTTTTTTCAAACATTCGCTGGAAAATTAAGTGACCAAGTGTACAAAATTTGAAGTCTAAACTTAAAGGTTGCTCTCAAAACACAAGATATTTTAAGTAAATCAGTAAAAAAAACACTTTTAAAAAGTAAGAAGAAAAACAGGCAAACTTAACGGCAAACCACTTAAATGGTTGAAAACAAAACCTAGCAACAGGAGAATTTTTGTGAGCAGCATGCAACAAGTACCCCACATTTAACAGATTCTAACCTCTTAGTAACGTATCCAAAAAAATGTTTATGCCAAGGAGTCCTCATTACATTCTAATGGCTATAGTTTTAAATCTAAAAGGAAATCAAACAATAAATATTTTAAATAACAACAATAGAGACCTAAAGAGACAATAATGATGTTGCTAAAGCAACAAAGGTCATCCGAGTAAAAAACTCAAATAAATCCAGGCAAACAGTAAAATTATCAAAATGTTTGTTTAGTGATGCCCAATGCCCCACTTTCACACGTTGCCGATGGAGCTGCACTTGTTAATGCAGTCGATGATGTGATCATAATTTTGGCAGGAACAAACGAATCCCTTAAAGGAGACCTTATCTCTCTTTACTACTGTAACTAATCATTGGAGGAAAAATTAATAAGCGTCACTAGAACAAAACCTCGGATCTTGATTACTGTGCCTAACAGGTAGGATCTGGAACTTGAGAACCCTCATCACGAAGAAATAGCACTCCTAAATGAATACATTAAATAATTAGTTGCTCGTACGGACTAAACCTTTCTTATTCACTTTGATAAACTTGAACGTTATTTATTTCCTAAACATGGCCTGCACTTTAACATTAGCGTTAAAAATAAAAATAATTCTAACTAAAATTACTTCAAAAGGAAAATATGCGGATATTAAGAAGGACATTAATCAGCCAAGTCGTCGATGAAGATGTAAAAAATAAATTGATAGAACGGAAACAACAAGAATGTTGCCTTCACTCCTTGTATTTGTAGTGACTTTTATGAAGAAAATCAAATCAGTCAGGGTTTAGCTAAAATATTTTAAGAGAAATTTAGAAAACCATCAGATTTAAACCATCTTTACCTTCAAAATTACGTAATGGTGCTCTCGTTTATGGGTTACTAGCAGAAAAGATAATAGAAAAAGGCATAAAGCATCTAATATGTTCTCTCATGGAATGCGTTCGAGACAACAAACCGCCCAAACAACTGGCGACAAACATATTAAATCTTCAAAACTGCACAAAAGCAAATATTTATATTGTTACATACAATGAAAAAGTAACTTCTAGAAAGTTAAAAACGGACTCAACTGTATGAATTTTATGAGGCAGCTTAAACTAACCCTCTACTCGAAGAAGAACCCTCTACACATGAAGTCCTGCAGAGAGCAAGATACTCTACACCAGTGTTGATTGGTGTGCACAAATAAATACTCAAACAGAGATTTATAATTTATTTATTAAAGAATTATGTTCACATAATAAACTTTACACGTTGTTAGACAGAGGCCATTTTCAGAGAGAGCTTCCAAGAGAGAAGACAAGAGACAAAACAGTTTTGCCAAGCGCAACATAAAAACATAAAATAATTAACTTTAAGTGAAAACATATTGTATAAACAACATCTTCCCCCTTGGGCTTTTTAAAAAACACATTACAAAACTTAGGCTTATCTTAAACTAAAGTTCTCACAAAGATTTAAACAAATGGATATCTTAACCTTCAGTAAAATATGTAGAATTCTCTTAAGACTATAGGGCCTATTGTTTTTCATAAGTGAGTCTCCGAGGATTTCTTATTACCCTGCCTCTATTTGTAATATAACCATCCATGTTTTGAATAACATTTTGTTCATTCTGGGGAACCATATTGGATACAGGACTAGGTTGGTTTGCCATAGGTAACTGAGTGGGAGTAGCTGGGTTTATGTTAGGACTCGGCCTAGGCTTAGGAGAGATGGCTTGTGAAGGCTCAGTAGGCTCTACAGGAGTTGGAGACAAAATGAAATATTTTCTATTCCGCCTATACAATCTGCCATTTTCATCTTCAATGATGTATGATCGAGGCACATCATCTTTAGACACTATTTTACCAGCCGACCAATGAGAAACAACAGGGTTTTTCTTAAACAACACAGGATCATTTACATTTAACTCACTAAGAGGCTTAGCATTTTTGTTATAGTACTTTTCAACAGCATTTTTTCTGTTACTTACATTGTGGAGGTTAGGTTTAGTTACTTTAGGTTCAAGCACTTTATCGGTACAGGCTAACAAAGATCTTAGGTTTCTAGAAAATAAGAGCTGAGCAGGTGATGGTAAATTACCCTTAGGAGTATTCCTGTAGTTTAACAAAGCAATGTAAGGATCAGAATTGAAAACTGACATTTCTTTAAAATACCTTTAGCTATTTTTACACCTGATTCGATTTGACCGTTTGATTGAGAATGCATAGGCGATGTCATGACATGATCAAATTCATAGATTGATACAAAGGCTTTAAATTCTTTACAGTTAAACTGAGTACCAGGATCAGTTACAAGAATGTTTGGAATACCATGTCTGGCAAATATAGACTTAAGCTTATTGATTACAGCTCTTGAAGTTATTTCTGACAGAGATACCAGTTCTATATATTTAGAATAATAGTCCATTACAATCAGATAATTTACAGAGTTCAATTCGAACAAATCAGCCGATACCTTAACCCAGGGTAAGTTAGGAATATCATGAAACAAGATTGGTTCTTTCTGATTACTAGGCGAATGCATACTACAAGTCATACAATTGTTAACCATTTGTTTTATGTCTGCATTTATACTAGGCCAAAATAACACATTCTTAGCCCTAATTTCACATGTATTTACACCAACGTGACCATCATGCAGTTTTACCATCATCTCTTTTTGTAAACTACGAGGTACTACTACACGATCATTTTTAAACAATAAACCATCAATTACATGTAAATGTTCTCTCAAATTCCAGAAGGGTTTTACACTATCATCTAAGTTATTTTTGTTCTTAGGCCAACCACTAATGACCAGTTCTCTTACCTTTACTAGAATACAATCTTTGTCTGTCTCAGACTTAAACAAAGCTAATTTCTCCTTGGATATAGATAACGAGTTTTTAAAAACATTTACCTGGCATATTATTTCTTCATGAGTCTGATCAATTTCCTCTAAAGAGGTGATTGGAAGTGATGACCTTGACAAAGTGTCGGCAATAAACAGAAGTTTACCTGGTTTATAAATTACATTTAAGTCATATCTTTGTACTTTAAGTAGCATATTCTGCAATCTTAAGGGTGCATTAGTCAGAGGCTTTTTGAACAAACTTACAAGGGGTTTGTGATCGGTTTCAACGGTCACATTCTTACCAAAGATATACTGGTGGAACCTAGTACATCCAAAATGAATGGCACACATTTCTCGCTCAATCTGACTATAATTCATTTGACTAGAGGTTAGTGCACGGGAAGCATAGGCTACCGGTTTTTGGTCACACAGTAACACAGCACCAAGACCTGTTGAACTACTGCCAACTGACAAAGTAATATTTTTCTTATGATCAAAATAGGAAAGAACAGGTGGACTTACCAAAAGCTCCTTTAGTTTTAAAAAACGCATTTTCTTGTGGGAAATCCCATTTAAACAAAACATCTTTGCGCAGAAGTCCTCTTAGAGGCGCTGTTACATCAGAATAGTTCGTGATGAACTTTGAGAGGTAATTTGTTACGCCGAGAAACCTCTCCAACTCCTTGCGATCAACAGGAGCCTTCATTTCCTGAATTGCAAGGATCTTTGAGGGATCTGGGGACATACCAAATTCTGAATACTCATGACCAACAAACTTAACTTTATTTGTACGAAATTTACACTTGGCCATGTTGAATTTAATACAATTAATTTTTGCAATTTCCAGAACTCTTTTCAAACGTGCATCATGCGTCTTTTGGTCTGGTCCACTTACACACAAGTCATCAAAGTATGTGACTACACCTTCAATGTTACTGAAAAATATCAGGGGCACAATTTAACCCGTAAGGCATACGCAGATACCTGAACCTACCATAGGGCGTATTGAATGTACATAGCTTACTACTTTTTTCATTTAATTTAAACATCCAAAAGGCTGAGCTAGCATCAAGAACAGAGTACAATTTAGAGCCTGTCAGCTTATTCGCAATTTCTTCAGAAGTAGGGTTTTGACATTGGGACCTCTTTAAAAACTTATTTAAATTCCTAGGATCTAATACAACACGTAACCCGGACCCTTTTTATTGATAAGGACCATATTATTTACCCATTCAGTCGGTTCATTTACTGGATTGATAATACTGTGATTTACCATTCTATTAAGTTCATTTTTCAAAGGTTCCATGAGTGCAAATGGAACACGTCTTGGCGGTTCCAACTTAGGCTCAAAATTATCTACAAGTTCTAGGTTAACCTCACCCGGGATTGTACTTAAATTACCATCAAACATTTCTTGGTAATTTTTTGAAACCGTTATTTCACATGGGTTATTTACTGACAAAGAATTTACCGTACGGTGTATAAGACCTAAGGTTTCACATGTTTCAAGACCTAACAGAGATGGAGATGGTCCATCAATGATAACAAATGGAATCTGACAAGATTTTCCATTAACTAAGCATTTTAGTTTACTGCAACCTACAACAGGTGCCTTCTGTCCAAAAGCAGAAGTGATTACAATGTCTGACTTTGAAATTAATGAATGAGGTAGGCCTAATACATTAAATTGAGCAATTGACATGAGATTGGTTTGAGCTCCGCTGTCGAGCTTTAATTGGACATTTACATTATTTATTACTAAAGTTTGAAACCAATCATTTGGCTTACCTTTACAATTCATAGCCGTGTCAATAGTGAAATTATTTACAGCTAGGCCTATATCATCATGCATTAGGCTATCATAATTATCAGGTTTAACTTGAATTTCATTTACCTTCTTATGTTTGTGACCTTTTTTGTTAGAACCTACAGGCTTAGAACTACTTTTACAATAGGAAGAAAAATGATTTTTTCGTTTACATGAGAAACATACAATACCAAATGCAGGACACTGGTTAATTGGATGACTTTTTCCACAGCTTGAACAGTCATTAATGAACTTTTTAGGACCATTTTTTGCTTTAACTTTCTTGAAATTGTTCGATTGTTAAATTTTCCGAACCCCGACTTGATCAATTTCATGACTGTTACCATCCAATTCCTTGACCTGGATAGCAGAGAGTTCCGCAGCTTTACAGATAGAGACAGCCTTTTCAAGCGTTAGTTCTGGTTCACGCAGCAACCGTTCTTTAACATGTTGGTACTAGTATTTAACCCACAAATAAGTAGGTCACGGACCATGTCCTCACGGATAGTCCCAAATTCACAAGACAAACTTTTGTTAACCAAGTCAGTATAGAACGAGTCAAAACTTTCATCAGAATTTTGTTTTCGAGTCAAAAACTTATGTCTTTCCACAGTCAAGTTCTTTTTAGGTGTGAAATGACTTTCAAACTTAGCAATTACTACATCATATTTCTTAGCATCTTCATTGCTTAAATTGAATGAATTGAATATTTCTAAGCACTTATCCCCAAGGTTATGGAGCAGAATGGCAATTTTCCTCTGGTCCCCCTCACTGTCCAGACCAGAGGCAGTCAGGAATATCTTAAACCTTTGGAGCCAAAAAGTCCAGTTTTTTGACAAACTACCCTCCAAATTTATTGGACCTATTTTGGAGTCTATACTAGAACTGGACCTAGAAGGTCTTTCATTTTCAGTGTCTGAAGGCATTTTTTGCTTCAACACAGCTAACTTACACCAAGTTACTTACGCAATCTAATTGGCATGTCTAACATTAATTCACTTGTCACACCACTTGAATTTAATAAATGACCTGACACCATGTTGATTGGTGTGCACAAATAAATACTCAAGCAGAGATTTATAATTTATTTATTAAAGAATTATGTTCACATAATAAACTTTACACGTTGTTAGAGGCCATTTTCAGAGAGAGCTTCCAAGAGAGAAGACAAGAGACAAAACAGTTTTGCCAAGCGCAACATAAAAACATAGAATAATTAACTTTAAGTGAAAACATATTATATAAACAACAACCAGCAATCTCTTGCAAGAAATGTATTCTTCACCCGCAGAGATGATACATCCCACGCCCGATTGTTTCGCGCCAGCTTCAAGTGATGGTGAAAGTGAAAGTGGTCATTCAAGTAAGTCTGTGAATTGTACTGATAGGGATAGAAAAGCTCCAGTTTTTCAAAACAACAATAAAAAAATTACCAAAATATTCGAGGTTTAATAAGCTCAAATATTTTTTTAACAGGCGGCTTTAATATTGATGTAGTGGAGACTAACGATAATATTCATTCTAGACTTACTCGTGTTAAATTCATAAATATTCTGAAAAACTTTAATATGAATATGTTGTAAATTTTCCCCGCCCGGGTGTTTAATGCTCTAGTAATGCTAAGGATAGTTATTGTTTATTTATTTTTATTTTTTTTTATTTTACAAAAAGGAAGTTAGAAAGAGAGGTGTTATCACATTACTGTCTGACCATGATATTCAAATTTTATAGCTTTTTAAAAAGAAATAAAGAAAAAGGAAGAGAATCCATATTTAACTTATGCTAAAAGATAGTTTACTAAAGAAAATCTAATGCTATTTTAATTGTAATTAGCTTTAGAAACTTGGAAAAAAGTTTTTAGTTGTTTATTGGATAATATTTCGTCAACTTTACTAAGGAATTCATCGCTTGGCTTATTAAAATATAATTATTGTAGCAAGTCCAACAATTAAGTTTCACAGATAGAATGTTCGTCATTTTTATTAAGTATTTATTTTATCATAAAAATATTTCTTAGCTATAATGTTAAATCCAAATACGTAACATACCAATCTATTGCAGCTCTTACATTGCAAAATATCGTATTTAACAGCTCGTACATTGCTTTTCTTGAGAATAAATTATTAGAAAATATTAGACATGATACAAGTGGTAAACGTTCCACACTAAGTGAAGAAAACAGGTGGTTTCCAATCCAGTGAATATGTAGACACTCGCCTGCGGCTCGATGGGGGCTCCGCCCCCATGCCCCCTTAGGGGTTGTCCGAAATTCGTAAATTACTAAAAAGTCGAGTTGAAGCAGGTTAGTTCCACCGAAAAACTGGTCCACCAAGACAGTAAGAAAGCCGGCTAGTAAGCACTACATATTATCAACAATAATAAATACCCCCCGTCGCAGCAGACCTGCGTACTCAGCCAATTTCCAAAGGAATTTAAGATTTCGTATTTTCCCCATAGTTACCATAGGAATTTGTATGTTGGCTTATTGCCATGGGATGTTGTTAAAAAATGTTTGTTGTCAGGTAGAGTGATGGTTGAGTAAGTTATAAACCAATTGTATCAATATTCAGCACTTTTTAATATTCCCACTAAACCCCATGGGGGTGAGTATGTAGGTTTGCCGCCACATGGGTGTTCTAATCAAATATCAGTTAAACCCTACCTAGTGAATGTACATACTAAATGTTACTAAGTCAATAAATAAGCAAGATACAGGATTTTATTGATTTCCCATAAGATTAACATCAGAAACCTGTATTTAGCTTTTCTGCGGAATCTGTTAAGCTAAGTTAAAAATTCAAAGTACTAAATTGTTTGTTTTTTAAGCTCTTTTAAATATTTTCAGTTAAAATTCTTGAACTTACAAAATTGAGGTTCAAAAATGCCAACAACCCATTTTTTACTCCTTTGAAACCACATAAAACTCCGTTCCCATAACCCGACAATGCTGGTTCGCGGACTCATGAAAATAGACCTGGTCTTACACCTTCATACCAAATTTCATCAAAATCAGACGTCCATTTCAAAAGTTATCAGTACTACGGACATACACATATATGAAAATTAAGGAATTGTTTTTTTTTTTTTCTGGGGACCTCAAAATGAAAAAGTAAAGTGGTCCCGGGCTTAGGTCTCACCATGGCTACTACCGTAATAGCGTATTCTCTATAGGGAAATTCGCTAAAAGCTTTGAAAATCGCCAATGGCTAGATTTTAGAACCACTCCCTCGTTCCTCTTAATTCGTAAAATTGAGAGAGTTGTAAAATTATATATGTATTTTAAACTATGAGAGCGATGGAAAATGCAACTAAAACATAAAAATAGTACATATATGAAAAATAATAAATTCGCTGATTTGAAAGATAGTGCATGCACACTAATTATTTGTTTGAACAGCGTTGATACAGTATATAGACGTATACAATGTTCTTTGAAAGTAATTGAGAGAGTGCTGTTATATAACTATTGAAGCTTTTAAAAGTTACCTTGAAGAAAAACAAGACTTCATTAGAAAAAGCTGCAGTAAAACAATTGTCTTTGCTATTTCAAGGTCAACAGGAATGGTATAACCATTCTTACATCATCCAAGATCTCACCATCAACGACAAGCTGTCATCAAACTGCATTATGATTTGACGCGATCATAGCGATGTCGAGAAAACTAACTTTACAGTGACGGCATACACAAGGTAGTGGTTTAAGACATATTCCATACCCTCACCCCACGCACTTGTTAAAACTTTGAACTTTTTATTTATTACAGTAATTAAAAATATATATATTACCAATATTTTCTCCAATAACGATTGGATCTAGTCAGCCAGAAGCAGCTGGGGGATCGCGTGTTTAATACAGTGAGCGCCTGGGATGGACTTTCGCACATCTGGCACGGTAGTCTTCATTTCCGGTCGGATTTGCAACTCCCCAGTCGAGGAGGCAAAATAGTTCTAAATTTAAAAATCCCTTTTTCATGTGTCTAAGACAACAGAACTTAATTTTTGAAGTTATAAGTTTTCTTAAGTCTTCATGAAGGGTAAGAGACGCCGGCCGAATCGTGAGGCAAGTCTGCCTCTAATGGGCATTATGAACAAGTCCCCAGAAGGGTGGGTTATTGAAGGAAAGGAAATAGTGAGAGATATTTCACCAAGAAAAGTAGAGGCTTCGGTTTCATTACCTTTCATCACCGAGATAGCGTTGAAAAAGTCCTCAGCATTAATAACCACTCGATAGGCGGGCTAAGAGTTACTGACTGTTCGCCAGCAAAATCCCGGTACACCACAATGCCAGACCTTGTTCAAAAAACGAAAAAATTGTTTGTCGGGTCAATCTCCCAGGACACCACCGAGGAAGACCTTCGAAAGTTTTTTAGCAGATACGGCAGAGTGAGAGAAGTGAAAATTCTTTGGGACTCGTTTAAACACTGTCACAGAGGGTGTGGGTTCGTTAGCTTCGAAAATACTAAAACTGTTGATAACTTATGTAAAATCAGATTTTTTTAAATCAACAATTCCTATGTGGACTGTAGAAAAGCACAAACGAAACCTTTGCCCCCATTACACCCTGAAGAACAACCGAGGAACCTGTGAGATAATAATTAGCCCATTGGCTTAAAAAACTATTACTTTGTAACTCAATGTTAACTCTTACTTTGATGATTTTAATTCAATTTTGATTTGAACTCAAAGTAATATTTAAAATATTGCATACGGCCAATTTACCACTCAGAGGGCCAACTCAAGTGCTACTGTGAAAACTAATAATTTTCAGGGTCCAACAGCTGGTCCCCTCTGTCCTCTAGCTGGCTCAAACCTCAAACAGGTGGTACTATTTGCCTTCGCTCCCACACCCCCTTGTTGTGTTCACCGTATTAGTTTGTAGTTTACCAAGTCTCGAACGTTTAAGATTTGCCCATAATATTTTTAATTAAAATTATTATGGATTTAAAAAGCAACTGTACTGTAGTAAACGAATCGTCGGTGGATTTGAAGAAATGCCTTGCCTCACCCTCCTAGCGCAAAAAGTATGAAATAAACCTGATAAAATATATGACAATGTAGAATGAATAACCTAAATAAAATATTTCAAAAGATCAATGAGGAAATAAATAATTTTACTGAAACAAAACAGGTAAACATGAACAAACGGTTTGGTACCCGCCAAAGACCCCTATTATTCACACACAAAAATATTCGTTAGGAAATAAAAATGGACGTTATGAAATAATAATTTATTATATAGTTATTCTAGTCACTTCCCTTAAATTCCGTTGAAGTTTCAGGGATATTTTACAAGTTCAGTGGATGCAAAATTCGTACCTGAAATACAATATAACTTTAGTTGGCTCTACTAACAAGTTATATGAAATTCAGTACTAATGAAAGTTGCAAATCTGTCTTAAAACAACGATTTGAGATACGATCAAAAGTGAAAGGTCTAAAAGTTAGATTTATGTCACTAATTCACAAACAATCTATACTTTAACAGTATATGAAACAGAGAAATCCGTTCATATTCAACAGATAAGAGAGAAACATATAAATTTAGCTGGCAATAATTATAATTTTATTAAGTTCAATTTTTCCGAGTGGTTAACTTTTAAATATAGTGAATTTCCTTCAATATCACTGTCAAGCTAAATAAATACAAAAATTCAAGCTTATGGGGAAGCAAGATGCAAAATCAGCTACATATTAAAATCAGCCAAAGTTAATGGAATGTTTTGCAGTAGATCTATAAAAAACAATAAAAAACCTTTATATCAGGAAAAAGGTTCCCTACCTCAAGCTCTGTTCAAAGTTTTAATAGTGTTAAACTTCTAAATATAGTGGATTTTGTGTTAGTTAATACTAAACTTCAAGATCTCAATACAATATTACTGTAGTTACTGACTAAAGTATGGCAAATATTAACTAAACATAGCCAATTTACCTCAAATAGTCGGAAACCAAAGTTTTTGGTAAGTTAGGAACAAACAATGTAAAACATCACTAAGTAACAAGCAATGTAAAACAATCAGTTGCCTAACAATCAATTTTAAAACAATCAGTTCCGCCTAACAGGTAAAATAAAAAGACATAATATTGGCAATCATCACAGTTATTGTTTGTTTGATACTTTTATTGCTATCGGTGCTGTCCAAGATGTGTGCGTGCACAATTTTAAGGATCTAAAAAGTATTACTGTACTTATGAAAAAAATTACGTCTATATACATGTGGTAAACCCCTCACATAAATAAACAAGTAAACTTCAAAAACATACTGGAGGGTTAAGGATCAACAAAACGTTAAATTAAACACACAATATTAACTGGCATTAATTATGAATTACTACTTTAAGCTCTATGTATCGGCTTAGGTATATTAGAAACAAAGTTGTAGTAAAATGAAATATGTTCGCTAAGATATTTGATGGGCGCAACCGTTTTTCTGGCTAGGGCAGAAAAACCAAATTAATTTCACATTTCTTGTAGAACTACGTGGTCGCTACATCTAATATTAAGAAAAACCAACTGTAAACAATGACTTGTCAAATGAGATGCAGCAATATGTTGAAATATTAGTTTTCAATTTTACCTAAATTGGGTACCATAACGTTATACCATAAATTTGCCTTGGGGATACTGGGCAAGACACGATGACAATCTCAATTGTATATGTATGTATATAACACTTGATTTTATTTCATATTGGGCTGGGTCCCTAACAACTTAGTAGAGCCTAGTTAAATTTGTTCAATAATATAAGTACGAGAACTAAACCTGTTAAGTGATCTACGTTACCACGGATGTACTACATTTCCCTTAATCTGCCTTACCGACACTACGAATTTCTGATACCCCAATGAGTTACACATGCGGGAGTATATAATTTAGACTCGCCTACGGCTCGATGGGGGCTCCGCCCCCATGCCCCCTTAGGAGTTGCCCCCTAGTTTGAATTAATAAAAAGTCAACTTTGAAATAGTTTAGTTCCACATAAGACCTGAACAGCCAAGACATTAACAAAACTATCTAATACTCTAAATTCACAATCAATAGCAAAAAAAGCTTTAATAATCTCCTATTAGTAGGTTTTAATATCCCTCCTTAGTAAATAGTTTAAAAAAATTGAGCTGTGAAATAAATATTATTTATGTAAATATTCTAGATGTTATGCTTCATGGAGGGTCCAACCCAATAATTGGTCCCCAATTCCGTAAATTACTGTCAAAACCTCATACAAAGAACAGGCTAGTTGAGGGCTCAACTCCAACGTCAGTAACAGAAGCCGCCAATACACACTACTCACAATAAATAATAATAAGCTTTGAAATTTGCCCTCGGCTCATGGTTTAATCCCACTCCCTAGTTCCCCTTAGTTGGTTAAAAATATAATGGAGTTGTGAAATATTAATGAATATGTAAATAGTCATGCTCAAAAGTTGTTGTGTACAAATTTGGAGATACGATTATGATTGCACATGATTGAGGTAATAGCTGTATTCTGAAAAGATAAAAGTGGAATAAAATTATAAGTTTATACAGAGGATCGTTGTATGTAATAGAAGAAAAAAGGGACAAAATCAAGATATTTGAAATTAAAAAAATATATGGTATAGGCTAAGATGCTTCAGTTCCGCCATGGGGTGGCCAAGAAACGCAGGAATCATATATGTACCATATAATGAAACGATAACAATTGTGGAATAAAATTATAAGTTTATACAGAGGATCGTTGTATGTAATAGAAGAAAAAAGGGACAAAATCAAGATATTTGAAATTAAAAAAATATATGGTATAGGCTAAGATGCTTCAGTTCCGCCATGGGGTGGCCAAGAAACGCAGGAATCATATATGTACCATATAATGAAACGATAACAATTTTATCATTAAAAATCAGCAATTATTAATTTAACAATTTTAAATGTTATATATATCAGTTCAGAAAATTAATAAAAATAGAGCCCTAGTAGTATGTAATAGATCACAGGGTATTAGGTACTATAATCATGAAGTCTTAAAGTCTTTATATAGTATTAAAATGAAGAAAGTTGCAACTTAAGAACCATAAATCGGCGTACATTATGCATTTTCAACCAATGGTAGTAAAAAAAACCAATATTGAAATAATAGCCAAAAAAGGATTATTGGTTAAATTAAAATATACTGAAAGAGTTACGATAATTGATAAGCATAGAATAGTTTTCAATTACAACAATAATAGGGTTAATCGAGACTTTAGGGGAGAGCACTGCATTGAGGAAGTTTGACAGACAAAGTGGCAGCGAGAAAAATTACTATTGAGTTTAATTCAATTGGTTATTATAATATTTCTCTGCATGATGGGTCATCAGATATGTAGATGGTCTTAAAAAAAACGTAGGAAGTAGGTAAACGTTAGCAAAGGTAAGAATGGAAATTTCAATGGTTCTATAACTTAATATGTTCAATCGTTTCCTAAACTAAAATCTAAGCCTGATTGGACAGCAGCAAATAGGTAAAAGACTGGATGTCAAACGTGTTGGGACACGTTCAACTCTTCAAAGTAAAACTGCACCAGAACTATCAACTGAAGCGCTATATTCAATCATATAGAGAGACAGCATACAAATAGTAGAAAATTAAGTTATAATTACTGTATTAGGTAATTTTTTGAGCGAAAACCTACAAGAAAATTTCCAGCATGAGAAAACTAATAGTGATGTGTCGAGTCGAGTTGCCGAGTCGAGTCAACTCGAGTTACGCATTGACTCGAGTCGACTCGAGTCTACTCCTTCTCAACTCGAGTCGAACTGAACTCGCCCGAAGATTGCCGACTCGTCCTCCATTAGGTTTTACACTGATTCCACTCCACTCTATTTGGCCTCAACTTGACTCGCCAAAATGACATGCAATTGGATAAAACCCAACTCGAGTCAGAACCGAACTCCCCCGAAGATTGCCGACTCGAACCGAAGCGTTCAACATTCGGTTTTATATTGCCTCCACTACCCACTAATCCACGACTCGACTCGCCAAAAAAACACGCAATTGGTTAAAAATCCAACTCGAGTTGGACCCGAACTCATCCGAAGTTTGCCGACTTGAACCGATTCGTTTCTCATAAGGTTTCACATTCTCCACTCGACTCGTCAAACTAACATGCTATTGGTTGAAATTCCAACTCAAGTTGGACCCGAACTCGTCCGAAGTTTGCCGAAGTATGCCGAATCGTCTGACGGTGAGTCGAGTCGGACTCGACTCGCGACTCGAGTCAACTGGGTAGTCGAGTCGAGTCAACTCGAGTCATCAAATGACTCGACTCGACACATCACTAAAAACTAAAGTCTAGAAAATGTAATAAGACCTAAAATATTTTTAGCAATTAATATAGAAATCAAAGCAGACTTCACCTGAATGTAAAGATACGCTTTCGATTAAGAAAACTTCATTTTCAACAATAACACAGCAATCGAAGGGAAAACCATACGCAAACAAATATGCGCTCAATTAAAAGTTTAATTATCGGGAAGAGGTGTAGTTAAAAGACATCATTTAAATACAAGCGAGAACTAAGCGACTATAATAGCGCTCCAAGCGACATCTTCCTAACCAACACCTCCTAACCAACACCTCGCCTTTATAGAATTTTTTTATGATTTGAAAGTTAAAAATTTGTAGTTTTTGGGCATTTTAATACTGTATAAATCTAAGCGAGTATTACCCTGGTGAAATAACCGGCTCTCAATGCATCGAAACACTGTTGTCTACACAAAACGTTTATGTGACGGACGTTTGAATCAAACACGGGTGTAGTTGAAAGAAATCATTTAAACACGAGCGAGAACTAAACCTGCAAAGTGATCTACGTTACCCAAACGGTGATATACGCTCACACGGCTGAACTACGTTACCGACATATCTATATTTTTTACCTTTTTTATAGTTTAAAAGTAAAAAAGTTGTAGTTTTATGATTTTTCCTAAATTGAAACATCTCAAAGAATGTCCATGCCAAATTTCAAGTCTCTATCTTAAACGGTCGCTTCAGGAATTTAAGATCATCAGTGAGTCAGTCAGTCAGTGAGTCAGTTACACATGGGGCTGTATATATTATAGACTCGCCTACGGCTCGATGGGGGCTCCGCCCCCATGCCCCCTCAGGGGTTGCCCCCTAGTTTGAATTAATAAAAAGTCAAGTTTGAAATAGTTTAGTTCCACACAAGATCTGGACAGCCAAGACAGTAACAAAACCATCTAATAGTCTAAATTCACAATCAATAGTAAAAAAGCTTTAATAATCTCCTATTAGTAGGTTTTAATACCCCTCCTTAGTAAATAGTTTAAAAAAATTGAGCTGTGAGATAAATATTATTTATGTAAATATTCTAGTTGTTATGCTTGATGGAGGGTCCAACCCAATAATTGGTTGCCCCAATTCCATAAATTACTGTCAAACCCTCATACAATAAACAGGCTAGTTGAGGGCTCAAATCCAACGGCAGTAACAGAAGCCGCCAATACACACTACTCACAATAAATAATAATATGCTTTGAAATTTGCTCATGGCTCATGGTTTAATCCCACTCCCTAGTTCCCCTTAATTCGTTAAAAATATAATGAAGTTGTGAAATATTAATGAACTATGTAAATAGTCATGCTCAAAAGTTGTGTAAAAATTTGGAGATACGATCATAATTGCACATGATTGAGGTAATAATAGCTGTATTCTGAAAAGATAAAAGTGGAATAAAATTATAAGTTTATATAGAGGATCGTTGTTTGTAATAGAAGAAAAACGGGACAAAATCAAGATATTTGAAATAAAAAAAATATGATAGGCTAAGATGCTTCAGTTCCGCCACGGGGTGGCCAAGAAACGCAGGAATCATATATGTACCATATAGAAAAACGATAACAATTTTATCATTCAAAATCAGCAAATATTAATTTAACAATCTTAAATGTTATATATATTAGTTCAGAAAATTAATAAAAATAGAGGCCTAGTAGTATGTAATAGATCACAGGGTATTAGGTACTATAATCATGAAGTCTTAAAGTCTTTATATAGTCTTATAATGAAGAAAGTTGCAGCTTAAGAACCATAAAATCGGCGAACATTATGCATTTTCAACCAATGGTAGTAAACCAATGGTTGTATAGAATACCAATTGTGAAATAATGGCCAAAAAAGAATTATTGGTTAAATTAAAATATACTGAAAGAGTTACAATAATTGATAAGCATAGAATAGGTTTCAATTACAACAATAATAGGGTTAATCGAGACTTTAGGTGAGAGCACTGCATTGAGGAAGTTTGACGGACAAAGTGGTTGCGAGAAAAATTACTATTGAGTTTAATTCAATTGGTTATTGTAATATTTCTCAGCCTGATGTGTCATCAGATATATAGATGGTTTAAAAAAACGTCGGAAGTAGGTAAACGTTAGCGAAGGTAAGAATGGAAAGTTCAATCGTTCTATAACTTAATATGTTCAATCGTTTCCTAAACTAAAATCTAAGCATGATTTGGACGGCAGCAAATAGGTCAAAGACCGGATGTCAAACGTGTTGGGACACGTTCAACCTTCAAAGTAAAACTGCACCAGAACTCTCAACTGATGCGCTATATTCAATCTGGGGATTCATATAGAGAGACAGCATACAAATAGAAGAAAATTAAGTTATAATTACTGTATTAGGTAATTTTTTGTGCGAAAACCTACAAGAAATTTTCCAGCATGAGAAGACTAAAGTCTAGAAAATGTAGTAAGACCTAAAATATTTTTAGCAATTAATCATTTACTTTACGGGCGTTACTGCAGCAAAAAATATGCAGTACTAAAATAATATGTTTAAAGTATTCGCACAAGCTTCGTAGAGCTCACCATAGTAATGATAAAATTAATAATATAATATTGTAACAAAGTATTCCAGCACTACGCTCAATCGTCTCTCAAAAGACAAGAGTAATAGCAATAGCCAATATGAACAAATGAATTTAAATAAAACGAAACGAGAACCTCACATTTCAATCAAAATTTTCGTATTACTTTAGAGTACGTGCATTAAATTTATTTCCCCATCCTTAAAACAAATGCTATATTACAGTTACAGCTATATTGCAATATACTGTAAACTGAAATTTGCACTAACGTAGTTTATACAGCGCTTAAGATCACTGCTCTGCAAAACTGTCACGAAAACTTCATCAGGAACAGGTGTGGTTAAAAAGACATAATTTAAATACAACCGAGAATTAAGCGACCTTAATTTAAAGATACTATAGAAATCATAGCGGACATCACCTAAATGTAAATATACGCTTTCGATTCAGTAAACTTCATTTTCAATAATAACACACCAATCAGAAGGAAACCCATACGCAAACAACTATGCACCCAATTGAGAGTAATTATCAGGAAGAGGTGTAGTTAAAAGACATCATTTAAATACAAGCGAGAACTAAGCGACTATAATAGCGCTCCAAGCGATATCTTTAAGAACCAACCTACTTCCTTACCGACACCTCGATATTTTTATAATTTGAAAGTTGAAAATTTGTAGTTTTTGGGCATAATAATATCAAAGCGAGTATTACCCTGGTGAAATAACCCGCTCTCAATGCATCGAATCACCGTACATGGAGATGTTCATGTTCGCATGTAATACAATATTTGTATCAAACACGGGTGTAGTTGTAAGAGATCAAGTAAACACGAGCGAGAACTAAACCTGCAAGATCTACGTTACCCAAACGGTGATATACGCTCACACGGCTGAACTACGTTACCGACAAATCTATATTTTTTTACCTTTTTTATAGTTTAAAAGTAAAAAAATCGTAGTTTTATGATTTTCCCTAAATTGAAACATCTCAAAGAATGTCCATGCCAAATTTCAAGTCTCTATCTTAAACGGTCGCTTCAGGACATTACTATCATCAGTGAGTCAGTTACACATAGGGCTGTATATAGGAATGAAGGTATTCTCGTTTCGTTTTATTTAAATTCATTTGTTCATACAAATGACGGGCCGAGTTAGACAACTCATTCGCAGATAGTGGATAAAGACCATTGCATACGTACGATATGTCAGCAATTTTGATTTTTTCGCCCATAATAATAACATCTCTAACTAGGTCTTCGGGAAACAGATACCTATTACTGATGCAATTCACACGACGAGACTGTCTGTATAAACTGTCACCCGCCATGAGAATTCCATCAATAGTAGGTGAAGAGAATTCACCATGTAGGTAATTCCAAGCAAGCGCACATGCTGCATTGGCAACACATTGCGCATTATTGCTGTAGGAATCGAAGCGGATATCACCTTGATGAAAAGATCCGCTTTCAATACAATAAAATTTAGTAGACATTCCAACTAATGAAAAACAAAATACTAAAGTCGCCAATAATAGAACGCAATCACGAAAATTTCATCAGTAAGAGGTGTAGTTAAAAGACATCATTTAAACACGAGCGAGAACTAAAAATGCTAAGTGATCTACGATACCACGCGAAGTTATACGCTGATACGGCTGAACTACATTACCGACAAACCTATATTTTTTACCTTTTTTATAGTTTAAAAGTAAAAAAGTTGTAGTTTTATGATTTTCCCTAAATTGAAACATCTCAAAGAATGTCCATGCCAAATTTCAAGTCTCTATCTTAAACGGTCGCATCAGGAATTTAATATCATCAGTGAGTCAGTCAGTTACACATGGGGCTGTATATATTATAGACTCGCCTACGGCTCGATGGGGGCTCCGCCCCCATACCCCCAGGCCGGTTCCGCCAAATAATTAGTAGTTGATAAATAGAATCAATGCCCATGAAAAAATGTTGTTATTATTTTAGAGGAAAATTTAAATATACGTAGGAACGATGAATAGTTAAATAAATCAAGTTGGAGTAATAGTGGGTGGTAAGTAGGTTTAAGTAGTTATTGTAGTTTAGTTTAGGTACAGTTGGTTAAAGTTGTAAGGTAGGTAACATAGTTAAGGTAAATTATAGTTTACTTAAAGTGTGTTACTTAAAGTAGTAAGGTAGTGGATGATAGTTAAGGTATAGTTGGTTAAAGTTAAGTTTAAGTAGTAGTTGAAGTAGTTTAATTGTAGTAGTTGGTGTAAGTAAAATAAAAAATAAAACTGCATTTTGTATAGTTAATTTGTTTCCCTGTCAGTTAGCCAGAACCTATTATTAGTTCGGCGTATCCAGTCTCGCCACGGGGAGGCCGGGAAACCAGAGACCATATGTACAATATTTACAAATCCTTAATCTAAAACACACCGGGCAGGTTGATACGCAGTTACCCTCGCCTCTGCGAAATAAGTTCAAATCTTAAATCTAAAAACACACCGGGTAGTATGCTAAGCAGTTCCACTTGTCTCTGCTGCATACCCTAAAACAAAATCAAACACACAATTCAAAACAAAATTAAAAACAGCAGGGACTTTTGATGAGGCAGGCCCCTTATCGTACTGCCGTAGTCAAAATCCGCCGGGGAAGTTTTGATAAAGCAGGCCCCCTAGCCTACTGCTTAGTCAAATCTGGGACTAACGAAGAAGTTCGTCAAACACGATGTTCTTCGTGTAGGCAACTCCTTCCGATACCCTATCAGGGTGGACGAGGACAACGATGTCGTCAGGGCTGCGAACCCTACTGAGCAGGACGTACAGTTGGCCGTGTGTGAAACAGTCACTGCGAAGGTCGACTCCGACACGGTCGATAGTCTGACCTTGACTCTTATGGCCGGTCATAGAGTATGCCAGCATCAGAGGGAACTGACGTCGACGGACGTATAACGGCGAGCCTTCCACTAACGGAAATCTAAAGACGATCCGGGGAATGCCGATAGGTACCGTGTCGTGGGGGCGTCTAACAGTAATCAGACGGTTTGAAATCGCCGTCACGATTACTTTAGTGCCGTTAACCAATCCGTCGGCGATATTCAAGTTCCTCATGATGAGACACACTGATCCGACCTTTAGACGCAGGACGTGATCAGGGACACCCTTGCCTGTAGCCTGGTTCAGCAGAGGGACTTCGACGCCAAGCTCGTCATCGTTCTCTTTGTCCACAATGTCGGCGCTTCGCAACTCATGAAGGCGACCTTCGACCGAATTCAAAACGATATTGTTTATCTCGGTGACGTTTGCATTCAGAGTTGAGATGATCGCACGACGAGAACACTGATCGGGATCGCAGAGTACGTCGAGAGGGAATATGTTTTCAATTAGGGCATCCAGACAGGTGAGAAACCTCACCCCTGTCAAGGGGATAAGGTTATCGCACAGTCTGCCCTCCCCGAAAGTTTTAGACGGAACAGTTCCGTTTCCTACACGAAGGAGGAATTCCGAGTATTCGCTGGAACTGCTCGTCCTGTGCGGTGTCGTCAGCGTAAAAACTCGGAACGATCTCCACAGACGCGAAGCCCGAAGAGAAACGCACACTACGTCGGATGGCGTACGTGCTTTAACAACAACGGGCGCGATCTGACGAAAATCCCCAGAGCACAGAAAGATTTTTCCCCCGAATGGCTCGTCACTGTTCATGAGATCCCGAAGAGATCGGTCAAGGATCTCGAAAATGTAACGATGCGCCATCGGGGCCTCGTCGAAGACGGAGAGCTGTGAGGCTCTGATCAGTTCTGCGCGCTGGGAACCGTTGGAGATGTTCCAAACGCCTGTGCCGTCACCGAGGTCGAGCGGAAGCCGGAACATACTATGCGCGGTTGAACCACCCGGCATGTTACTGGCGGCGATACCCGAACTGGCGACGGCAAGAGCTACGTGACGACAACTTCGCACATAAGCGAGTATGGCACGGAGAAGGCAGGTCTTACCATAACCTCCAGGACCGTCTAGGAAGATGGCCCTTGAGGATTGGCGGGCGCCTTGTCTGTGAAGAAGGGAACGTACGTATTGAAGAACACGGCTCTGGTCTTCTGAGAGTCGCGGTTCCCATTCTTCGACAATCGCCCGCTGTTGGTTCTCACCGAATTCCAACAGCTCCCTTCCCAATTCCGTCGTGTCATCCCTCACATCCGGGAGTCCGCAATCGACCAAACATAATCCCTGTCGACGCAAACCACGATCGATCTCGATCAATGCCAGTTTGAAGGCCAATTCAGGGTCAGCCGGGTTCCTGTCTAAGTGGTCCTCGCAAAGGGAGTTCTTGAAGGCCTCCCACAGAATAGCTGCAGGAGCCCCCATGTTGCAGAGGAGCACGAAAAAGGAACGGAGCCTCCGACCAACCATGAAACTAGAGGCTTCGCGCAGCGCTTCGCGGTACTCTTGTTCGTCTTCCACCAGGCCGAGACGACGACAGACTTCCTGGAATGTGCGGCATTCAGGTCCGCCACGTGAAAGGAGGTCATTATAGCCTCGGCAAGGTGTCGACATCAAGAGCATCCGAAGGTAGTAGAGCTCCCCGCGATTCGGCGGGATCCAAAACAATCTACACACCTTCTCTCCACGCTGGCGAGCCGTGACGAAGTGCTTTCCGTCAGGGTGGTCGTACACAGGTTGAATGGCTGGACGTTTGGCGTGTATAATATAGTTCTCATAGAACGACTGGTACGTAACAGAGTCAAACATCTCGCCGGGAGGTCTGTTGAAGTACAATATCAACTTAGAGCTCGCTCTACTGATCGCGTCTACCAAGTCTTCCGGTCGAAAACAGACGTGTTGCTTCCCTTCAAGATGAACGGGTAGACACTCGACAGTGGGTTCTGACTTGGAGATTGGAAAGTCCAAGAGACGCCAACAAGCGTCGCTTGCACCGACCATTCGCTTCGTCACGTAGTGCTCTACCTCGTCCTCCTGTTGTCCTAAAGGAGTGATGGCGACGTTTTGAAGGGAACCACCTTTCATCATGTACTTGAACAGGTACTTAAATGACGCGACGAGTAGAAGCAAGCTCCAGGTTAATGTGGGCCTCGTATTTCAGTAACAAAGCCGCATTGTACGGGACCACCCACCCGTCGTGGACCGTAACAGACCTTCCACGAGATGTTATGACACCAGTATTTCTATAGTCCCGTCTGTACTGGACGAAACCTCGGTCGTCAACGTAAGTGGTCTGGCAGCAAGGTTTGGGGAAGAACTTTGTGCAGTAACCCTTTGCAGAATCCCAGCACGGGAAGTCGGTGCGATAGTCGGTGCCGCAAGGGCCATGAATCATGTGTTGTAGCACCAACTTCCTGAGCCTTCCACCGGCTTCCTCCTCCGAGGGGATGTCTGCGCGAATCACGGTGTCGATTTCGTGCGCTTGAACTGGACCGTCTCCGTCAATCTTGAAAACAATATGAGCGTGAGGAAGCCCCCTCATTTGCATCTCAATGACGTAAACGATATAGCTCGTGCGCCCGAACATCGCTCCGCTGCGCAGATCTCGGAGAAGTTCAAGCAGTTTGATCTGGAAAATTCTGCAAGCCGTGCTAGGGTCACTGCGCCCAGTTCCGTGGGGACAGGCTTTCTTATTTTCCTCCCAAGTCGCGCTGTACGTAAACGTAAGAAAATACGTCGGTGAGCCCAGGCGCGAGACCAGAGCCATTGAATTCTCATAATGAATTTTCATGTACCTAGGCCCACCGGTAAACGAACTTGGGAGGTAAATCTTTCCAGGCTGCGCTCCACCTTCACCCTGGATGGTTTCGTCACGGCCGATGTCATCCATGACCTGCCTTCCTGCCAGACCTCCATGTTGTGCCTCGACGAGTTCGTCCAGTTGTCCTATCCGCATTGCATTTCGGGCTGACGATTTCGTCTGACAAAATTTAATAAACCGGAGACGTTCCTCTTCGAATCTCGCAAACATCTCAACCTGCCAAGCTTGCGAAAGACGGCCAAGGTGAGAGAAACGAGGGTTGGATAACAGAAGGCAACGCGAATAATTGTACTGCGAAAGCTTTTTCCCTTTGTTATCCAACATTCCGATGTGCCAGCCCAAAGTACCTTGCGGATAGAGCAGTGGGTACTGGAAGGGTTCCATGAGAGGACTAAAGAGGTCGATTGTGGAAGGCCTTTCAGAACCCACTTTCCAGATAGTAAGTCTCCTTGGTTGTATATCCGCCTCGTCAGTGCTAAGCACGGCGTGCACTTCAACGCCAGTTTCCCTGTCGCCAAGAACAGGGCCATGTGTAGCTCGACTTGTCACTTGGAATTCCAAACGAGCATTCACCGATTCCTCGTTGCTTAATCGCTTAAACTCATTAATGTAAGGATTTAAGGAGTATAAGTACTCAGTAATGGAGTCGATGATGCTGGAGTCAAGTGACCTACCCAAGGCAATGTTCCGGCGCTCTTCGCCGTCGTCAATATAGAGGCGGCACCGATTTACAAGTTGGACGACACCTTCATCAGTTTTGAACTTTTGGCCTTGAGCGTCCAAACTGTACACCTGGTGGTACATTCTACCTTCAATTTTAAAGAAAGAAAGACCTTTAGGATGCCGGTATCCACCAGAAATTTCGAGGGCGCAGAAAGCAAACAGGTCGTTATAGGCGCGCGCTCTGTCAAGAAATAATCGGTTGGAGTAAAATGGTGCATTTAGAGGGGGTAATCGCAATACATTGTATGCACCCTCGCCGCAACACCATTTTTTCCGATCCTCTTCTTCCTCGAACAGAAGTGCTTGGCAGTGAGGACAGACATATACATCGTCACTCCAGAGACTGATCTTTTTCAATTTATAAGCGGTTATATGATTTAATAGATCGCCGCTCCAATGTGCCATAGGGCCGTTAGAGATGATACGTCGAGCAAGTGAGGCAGGCAAGTGACGGAGCTCATTGAGCTTTGGGTTTCTAAGGCGAAACAATGTTTGTCTTTGGTTGGATGCGCCATCATGCGAGACCTCATAGCGTTGCACAGCAGCCCTGTGGACCTCAGGATGCTGTTGGCTGTAACGCTGAGCAGCATCTCTGTTGACCTCAGGATGCTGTTGGCTATAACGCTGAGCAGCATCTCTGTGGACCTCAGGATGCCGTTGGCTGTAACGTTTAACAGCATCTCTGTGGACCTCAGGATGTTCTGCTACGAAACGGCGAACAGCGTCACGGTTGATTTTAGGGTTCCGTTGCTTGTAACGCCTTCGTGCCTCCCTCAATTGCTCTTCTCTTGTGGTAGTCAAGCCTTTAGGGCGTCCGCGCTTAACCTTTTTTGGCCTTCCAATGGCTTTCCGTTTTACTATACTTTTTAGAGGAGATATAATCACTCTTGGACTTACATTTAATTTAGAGTCTAAAAAGTTTTTTCGCTTACTTGACCTTGGTGGTGTATTCATAACAGGTGGTAATGTATCCAAAGCCCTTGGAACCGGTTGAATTGACTCAATGTGTTCTCTAAGGATGAGCCGAGTAATGGAGAATTGCCTCGCAATCCCATCAAGAGCCGCGTTTGACAACAACAACGAGGCCAGTGATGGATAACTGAAGCATTGAAACAGCCGTGCCAGGTTGTTGTTGTCATTCGCGATGTCATGTTGACGGCTCTCGTTCACTGGGTGGGGATCAAACAGGTACAGCTGGGAGTCGGAACGCCAAAACGCAACTGTAACTGTTTGTCCAGTGAACAGGAACCCCATTTCTCGGCTGTCCTCGGCCATTAAGCCTTCCAACACATTGGCGAGAGACATCACGGCGACCCCAACGTCATCCAATGTCTCGGGATAGAGGGCGTCGTGCACAACATCGTTCTCTAAAACGTCGACGAACTGTCCCCGAATAGAGAATCCCTGGGGAAGTTCGTCGGTTGCCAAGTACAGCCCGTCACCTATACGATTCTCATCTCTTAATGTCCTGTAAACAAGATCACCAGTTATGAGAATCGTATCGATGCCCGCTGTAGAGAATTCCAACCCAAGGGTCTTCCAAGCAAGGGCACAGGCAGATATCGCAGTACATTGGGTATTCCTGCTAGTTGGAAACCTCTGCTCGTCCCCCTGATGGAAAGATCCCTGGGCGACACATGCGAATGACATGTGCACATTAATAATCTCAAATGATGAAAAATCCATAGAATGGCTAACGGTAATACTGCAGTCACAAAGATAGACCGTAGAAGAAGGATTGAATTAATCGACTCAGTTATATCAGGGAACCAATTTGTCATAATAGAGGCGAGAACCTAAAACGTTTATTTGCAAGTGCTGACTTATTTTGGAAATAATTATTTGTAAAGAGGATTATTATCTTTTTGATTTGATTAATGTGTCTATTTATTTTGTAAAAGAACACGGTTTAGGAAATTATATATATTTTACGCGATAAAAACTTTTGCCGCTGTGGTTTAAAAGCCGTACTGCGTTACCGACATTCTTTCGACAACTTAAGTTGGTAACAAAGTTTATTACTATTCTTGGCTGGTTCTGCGGTTAGACCTAATTGAGTTTATAATATCCACAAAATTTCTGGTATATATGTGCAATACGATGATGAAAATATTGAAATACTGTTTTTTAAGAATTTTTAAATTTATTAAGTTCGCCATTTTTAGGGGCGAAAATTGTGGGATACGGCAATTTTTTTAAATAAAATATAATCGTTAAAACATATATATCGATAATAGCGATACTTTCATTATTTTAAACTGAATCACAAAAACTATACGTGGAAATGTTATCAGAATTTAGTATTTTCCTTTTTTTTCATAAACTTAGATTTAATTTCACAAATTGCTAGCACCATAGTATGACCGAGTTGAGTCTATAGTTTGTACTAAGTTTCAGGCATCTGTGTGCCATAGTAGTAAATAAAAAATATTAAAGACATTTTGAAATTACGCCCCTTTTTAAGGGTGAAGGGGGTGAGATACGCCAAAATGTCACAGGACCAAACTTGTAGAGCGTCTACAGTAGAATATAGTAACGGCATAACATATATCGATATAGGAGTATATTTACCAGGTGAAAGTGAATTACAAACACTTCACATGAAAAAAACGTTAAGAATTTTGTGTTTTTACAATTATTTTGGACTAAACTCCGAATGAAAATGGCAAAAAGCTACTACTATAGAAAGAACCTGTTAAGGTCATAATATAAATAGAAATTCATGCATATATATTACATAATAGGGAACAAAAATATCAAAATAGCGCAATTTTTGCAAAAAGTTTTTGGAATTTTGAAAGTACGCCTCTTTTTAAGGGTCAAGGGGGTGAGATACGGCAAAATTTTATAGGACCAAACTTGTAGAGCGTTTAATTCCCAACTAACGATTTTGTCTCAGATTCGAGGTAGGGCCTCTCGTTCAAAAGTTACAGCGAAAATAGTAAAACCTTACAAATTCGGGTTACCGATTGCAATATTACTAATTTTTTTGAGGGGGTTGAAATGAAAGATTGTTGGTTTTCAGGATTTTCCCGGGGATATCAGACCTCAAGCAACCCGTATGCAAAAAATCACGTTTCCAGCTCACCCGGAAGTTGTCTAGAATTTGTATGGATGAGTCAGTCAGTGAGTCAGTTACACATGGGGCTGTATATATTATTGACTCGCCTACGGCTCGATGGGGGCTCCGCCCCCATACCCCCAGGCCGGTTCCGCCAAATAATTAGTAGTTGATAAATAGAATCAATGCCCATGAAAAAATGTTGTTATTATTTTAGAGGAAAATTTAAATATACGTAGGAACGATGAATAGTTAAATAAATCAAGTTGGAGTAATAGTGGGTGGTAAGTAGGTTTAAGTAGTTATTGTAGTTTAGTTTAGGTACAGTTGGTTAAAGTTGTAAGGTAGGTAACATAGTTAAGGTAAATTATAGTTTACTTAAAGTGTGTTACTTAAAGTAGTAAGGTAGTGGATGATAGTTAAGGTATAGTTGGTTAAAGTTAAGTTTAAGTAGTAGTTGAAGTAGTTTAATTGTAGTAGTTGGTGTAAGTAAAATAAAAAATAAAACTGCATTTTGTATAGTTAATTTGTTTCCCTGTCAGTTAGCCAGAACCTATTATTAGTTCGGCGTATCCAGTCTCGCCACGGGGAGGCCGGGAAACCAGAGACCATATGTACAATATTTACAAATCCTTAATCTAAAACACACCGGGCAGGTTGATACGCAGTTACCCTCGCCTCTGCGAAATAAGTTCAAATCTTAAATCTAAAAACACACCGGGTAGTATGCTAAGCAGTTCCACTTGTCTCTGCTGCATACCCTAAAACAAAATCAAACACACAATTCAAAACAAAATTAAAAACAGCAGGGACTTTTGATGAGGCAGGCCCCTTATCGTACTGCCGTAGTCAAAATCCGCCGGGGAAGTTTTGATAAAGCAGGCCCCCTAGCCTACTGCTTAGTCAAATCTGGGACTAACGAAGAAGTTCGTCAAACACGATGTTCTTCGTGTAGGCAACTCCTTCCGATACCCTATCAGGGTGGACGAGGACAACGATGTCGTCAGGGCTGCGAACCCTACTGAGCAGGACGTACAGTTGGCCGTGTGTGAAACAGTCACTGCGAAGGTCGACTCCGACACGGTCGATAGTCTGACCTTGACTCTTATGGCCGGTCATAGAGTATGCCAGCATCAGAGGGAACTGACGTCGACGGACGTATAACGGCGAGCCTTCCACTAACGGAAATCTAAAGACGATCCGGGGAATGCCGATAGGTACCGTGTCGTGGGGGCGTCTAACAGTAATCAGACGGTTTGAAATCGCCGTCACGATTACTTTAGTGCCGTTAACCAATCCGTCGGCGATATTCAAGTTCCTCATGATGAGACACACTGATCCGACCTTTAGACGCAGGACGTGATCAGGGACACCCTTGCCTGTAGCCTGGTTCAGCAGAGGGACTTCGACGCCAAGCTCGTCATCGTTCTCTTTGTCCACAATGTCGGCGCTTCGCAACTCATGAAGGCGACCTTCGACCGAATTCAAAACGATATTGTTTATCTCGGTGACGTTTGCATTCAGAGTTGAGATGATCGCACGACGAGAACACTGATCGGGATCGCAGAGTACGTCGAGAGGGAATATGTTTTCAATTAGGGCATCCAGACAGGTGAGAAACCTCACCCCTGTCAAGGGGATAAGGTTATCGCACAGTCTGCCCTCCCCGAAAGTTTTAGACGGAACAGTTCCGTTTCCTACACGAAGGAGGAATTCCGAGTATTCGCTGGAACTGCTCGTCCTGTGCGGTGTCGTCAGCGTAAAAACTCGGAACGATCTCCACAGACGCGAAGCCCGAAGAGAAACGCACACTACGTCGGATGGCGTACGTGCTTTAACAACAACGGGCGCGATCTGACGAAAATCCCCAGAGCACAGAAAGATTTTTCCCCCGAATGGCTCGTCACTGTTCATGAGATCCCGAAGAGATCGGTCAAGGATCTCGAAAATGTAACGATGCGCCATCGGGGCCTCGTCGAAGACGATGAGCTGTGAGGCTCTGATCAGTTCTGCGCGCTGGGAACCGTTGGAGATGTTCCAAACGCCTGTGCCGTCACCGAGGTCGAGCGGAAGCCGGAACATACTATGCGCGGTTGAACCACCCGGCATGTTACTGGCGGCGATACCCGAACTGGCGACGGCAAGAGCTACGTGACGACAACTTCGCACATAAGCGAGTATGGCACGGAGAAGGCAGGTCTTACCATAACCTCCAGGACCGTCTAGGAAGATGGCCCTTGAGGATTGGCGGGCGCCTTGTCTGTGAAGAAGGGAACGTACGTATTGAAGAACACGGCTCTGGTCTTCTGAGAGTCGCGGTTCCCATTCTTCGACAATCGCCCGCTGTTGGTTCTCACCGAATTCCAACAGCTCCCTTCCCAATTCCGTCGTGTCATCCCTCACATCCGGGAGTCCGCAATCGACCAAACATAATCCCTGTCGACGCAAACCACGATCGATCTCGATCAATGCCAGTTTGAAGGCCAATTCAGGGTCAGCCGGGTTCCTGTCTAAGTGGTCCTCGCAAAGGGAGTTCTTGAAGGCCTCCCACAGAATAGCTGCAGGAGCCCCCATGTTGCAGAGGAGCACGAAAAAGGAACGGAGCCTCCGACCAACCATGAAACTAGAGGCTTCGCGCAGCGCTTCGCGGTACTCTTGTTCGTCTTCCACCAGGCCGAGACGACGACAGACTTCCTGGAATGTGCGGCATTCAGGTCCGCCACGTGAAAGGAGGTCATTATAGCCTCGGCAAGGTGTCGACATCAAGAGCATCCGAAGGTAGTAGAGCTCCCCGCGATTCGGCGGGATCCAAAACAATCTACACACCTTCTCTCCACGCTGGCGAGCCGTGACGAAGTGCTTTCCGTCAGGGTGGTCGTACACAGGTTGAATGGCTGGACGTTTGGCGTGTATAATATAGTTCTCATAGAACGACTGGTACGTAACAGAGTCAAACATCTCGCCGGGAGGTCTGTTGAAGTACAATATCAACTTAGAGCTCGCTCTACTGATCGCGTCTACCAAGTCTTCCGGTCGAAAACAGACGTGTTGCTTCCCTTCAAGATGAACGGGTAGACACTCGACAGTGGGTTCTGACTTGGAGATTGGAAAGTCCAAGAGACGCCAACAAGCGTCGCTTGCACCGACCATTCGCTTCGTCACGTAGTGCTCTACCTCGTCCTCCTGTTGTCCTAAAGGAGTGATGGCGACGTTTTGAAGGGAACCACCTTTCATCATGTACTTGAACAGGTACTTAATGACGCGACGAGTAGAAGCAAGCTCCAGGTTAATGTGGGCCTCGTATTTCAGTAACAAAGCCGCATTGTACGGGACCACCCACCCGTCGTGGACCGTAACAGACCTTCCACGAGATGTTATGACACCAGTATTTCTATAGTCCCGTCTGTACTGGACGAAACCTCGGTCGTCAACGTAAGTGGTCTGGCAAAAAGGTTTGGGGAAGAACTTTGTGCAGTAACCCTTTGCAGAATCCCAGCACGGGAAGTCGGTGCGATAGTCGGTGCCGCAAGGGCCATGAATCATGTGTTGTAGCACCAACTTCCTGAGCCTTCCACCGGCTTCCTCCTCCGAGGGGATGTCTGCGCGAATCACGGTGTCGATTTCGTGCGCTTGAACTGGACCGTCTCCGTCAATCTTGAAAACAATATGAGCGTGAGGAAGCCCCCTCATTTGCATCTCAATGACGTAAACGATATAGCTCGTGCGCCCGAACATCGCTCCGCTGCGCAGATCTCGGAGAAGTTCAAGCAGTTTGATCTGGAAAATTCTGCAAGCCGTGCTAGGGTCACTGCGCCCAGTTCCGTGGGGACAGGCTTTCTTATTTTCCTCCCAAGTCGCGCTGTACGTAAACGTAAGAAAATACGTCGGTGAGCCCAGGCGCGAGACCAGAGCCATTGAATTCTCATAATGAATTTTCATGTACCTAGGCCCACCGGTAAACGAACTTGGGAGGTAAATCTTTCCAGGCTGCGCTCCACCTTCACCCTGGATGGTTTCGTCACGGCCGATGTCATCCATGACCTGCCTTCCTGCCAGACCTCCATGTTGTGCCTCGACGAGTTCGTCCAGTTGTCCTATCCGCATTGCATTTCGGGCTGACGATTTCGTCTGACAAAATTTAATAAACCGGAGACGTTCCTCTTCGAATCTCGCAAACATCTCAACCTGCCAAGCTTGCGAAAGACGGCCAAGGTGAGAGAAACGAGGGTTGGATAACAGAAGGCAACGCGAATAATTGTACTGCGAAAGCTTTTTCCCTTTGTTATCCAACATTCCGATGTGCCAGCCCAAAGTACCTTGCGGATAGAGCAGTGGGTACTGGAAGGGTTCCATGAGAGGACTAAAGAGGTCGATTGTGGAAGGCCTTTCAGAACCCACTTTCCAGATAGTAAGTCTCCTTGGTTGTATATCCGCCTCGTCAGTGCTAAGCACGGCGTGCACTTCAACGCCAGTTTCCCTGTCGCCAAGAACAGGGCCATGTGTAGCTCGACTTGTCACTTGGAATTCCAAACGAGCATTCACCGATTCCTCGTTGCTTAATCGCTTAAACTCATTAATGTAAGGATTTAAGGAGTATAAGTACTCAGTAATGGAGTCGATGATGCTGGAGTCAAGTGACCTACCCAAGGCAATGTTCCGGCGCTCTTCGCCGTCGTCAATATAGAGGCGGCACCGATTTACAAGTTGGACGACACCTTCATCAGTTTTGAACTTTTGGCCTTGAGCGTCCAAACTGTACACCTGGTGGTACATTCTACCTTCAATTTTAAAGAAAGAAAGACCTTTAGGATGCCGGTATCCACCAGAAATTTCGAGGGCGCAGAAAGCAAACAGGTCGTTATAGGCGCGCGCTCTGTCAAGAAATAATCGGTTGGAGTAAAATGGTGCATTTAGAGGGGGTAATCGCAATACATTGTATGCACCCTCGCCGCAACACCATTTTTTCCGATCCTCTTCTTCCTCGAACAGAAGTGCTTGGCAGTGAGGACAGACATATACATCGTCACTCCAGAGACTGATCTTTTTCAATTTATAAGCGGTTATATGATTTAATAGATCGCCGCTCCAATGTGCCATAGGGCCGTTAGAGATGATACGTCGAGCAAGTGAGGCAGGCAAGTGACGGAGCTCATTGAGCTTTGGGTTTCTAAGGCGAAACAATGTTTGTCTTTGGTTGGATGCGCCATCATGCGAGACCTCATAGCGTTGCACAGCAGCCCTGTGGACCTCAGGATGCTGTTGGCTGTAACGCTGAGCAGCATCTCTGTTGACCTCAGGATGCTGTTGGCTATAACGCTGAGCAGCATCTCTGTGGACCTCAGGATGCCGTTGGCTGTAACGTTTAACAGCATCTCTGTGGACCTCAGGATGTTCTGCTACGAAACGGCGAACAGCGTCACGGTTGATTTTAGGGTTCCGTTGCTTGTAACGCCTTTGTGCCTCCCTCAATTGCTCTTCTCTTGTGGTAGTCAAGCCTTTAGGGCGTCCACGCTTAACCTTTTTTGGCCTTCCAATGGCTTTCCGTTTTACTATACTTTTTAGAGGAGATATAATCACTCTTGGACTTACATTTAATTTAGAGTCTAAAAAGTTTTTTCGCTTACTTGACCTTGGTGGTGTATTCATAACAGGTGGTAATGTATCCAAAGCCCTTGGAACCGGTTGAATTGACTCAATGTGTTCTCTAAGGATGAGCCGAGTAATGGAGAATTGCCTCGCAATCCCATCAAGAGCCGCGTTTGACAACAACAACGAGGCCAGTGATGGATAACTGAAGCATTGAAACAGCCGTGCCAGGTTGTTGTTGTCATTCGCGATGTCATGTTGACGGCTCTCGTTCACTGGGTGGGGATCAAACAGGTACAGCTGGGAGTCGGAACGCCAAAACGCAACTGTAACTGTTTGTCCAGTGAACAGGAACCCCATTTCTCGGCTGTCCTCGGCCATTAAGCCTTCCAACACATTGGCGAGAGACATCACGGCGACCCCAACGTCATCCAATGTCTCGAGATAGAGGGCGTCGTGCACAACATCGTTCTCTAAAACGTCGACGAACTGTCCCCGAATAGAGAATCCCTGGTGAAGTTCGTCGGTTGCCAAGTACAGCCCGTCACCTATACGATTCTCATCTCTTAATGTCCTGTAAACAAGATCACCAGTTATGAGAATCGTATCGATGTCCGCTGTAGAGAATTCCAACCCAAGGGTCTTCCAAGCAAGGGCACAGGCAGATATCGCAGTACATTGGGTATTCCTGCTAGTTGGAAACCTCTGCTCGTCCCCCTGATGGAAAGATCCCTGGGCGACACATGCGAATGACATGTGCACATTAATAATCTCAAATGATGAAAAATCCATAGAATGGCTAACGGTAATACTGCAGTCACAAAGATAGACCGTAGAAGAAGGATTGAATTAATCGACTCAGTTATATCAGGGAACCAATTTGTCATAATAGAGGCGAGAACCTAAAACGTTTATTTGCAAGTGCTGACTTATTTTGGAAATAATTATTTGTAAAGAGGATTATTATCTTTTTGATTTGATATTTTGTAAAAGAACACGGTTTAGGAAATTATATATATTTTACGCGATAAAAACTTTTGCCGCTGTGGTTTAAAAGCCGTACTGCGTTACCGACATTCTTTCGACAACTTAAGTTGGTAACAAAGTTTATTACTATTCTTGGCTGGTTCTGCGGTTAGACCTAATTGAGTTTATAATATCCACAAAATTTCTGGTATATATGTGCAATACGATGATGAAAATATTGAAATACTGTTTTTTAAGAATTTTTAAATTTATTAAGTTCGCCATTTTTAGGGGCGAAAATTGTGGGATACGGCAATTTTTTTAAATAAAATATAATCGTTAAAACATATATATCGATAATAGCGATACTTTCATTATTTTAAACTGAATCACAAAAACTATACGTGGAAATGTTATCAGAATTTAGTATTTTCCTTTTTTTTCATAAACTTAGATTTAATTTCACAAATTGCTAGCACCATAGTATGACCGAGTTGAGTCTATAGTTTGTACTAAGTTTCAGGCATCTGTGTGCCATAGTAGTAAATAAAAAATATTAAAGACATTTTGAAATTACGCCCCTTTTTAAGGGTGAAGGGGGTGAGATACGCCAAAATGTCACAGGACCAAACTTGTAGAGCGTCTACAGTAGAATATAGTAACGGCATAACATATATCGATATAGGAGTATATTTACCAGGTGAAAGTGAATTACAAACACTTCACATGAAAAAAACGTTAAGAATTTTGTGTTTTTACAATTATTTTGGACTAAACTCCGAATGAAAATGGCAAAAAGCTACTACTATAGAAAGAACCTGTTAAGGTCATAATATAAATAGAAATTCATGCATATATATTACATAATAGGGAACAAAAATATCAAAATAGCGCAATTTTTGCAAAAAGTTTTTGGAATTTTGAAAGTACGCCTCTTTTTAAGGGTCAAGGGGGTGAGATACGGCAAAATTTTATAGGACCAAACTTGTAGAGCGTTTAATTCCCAACTAACGATTTTGTCTCAGATTCGAGGTAGGGCCTCTCGTTCAAAAGTTACAGCGAAAATAGTAAAACCTTACAAATTCGGGTTACCGATTGCAACATTACTAATTTTTTTGAGGGGGTTGAAATGAAAGATTGTTGGATTGTTGGTTTAGACGCAGGACGTGATCAGGGACACCCTTGCCTGTAGCCTGGTTCAGCAGAGGGACTTCGACGCCAAGCTCGTCATCGTTCTCTTTGTCCACAATGTCGGCGCTTCGCAACTCATGAAGGCGACCTTCGACCGAATTCAAAACGATATTGTTTATCTCGGTGACGTTTGCATTCAGAGTTGAGATGATCGCACGACGAGAACACTGATCGGGATCGCAGAGTACGTCGAGAGGGAATATGTTTTCAATTAGGGCATCCAGACAGGTGAGAAACCTCACCCCTGTCAAGGGGATAAGGTTATCGCACAGTCTGCCCTCCCCGAAAGTTTTAGACGGAACAGTTCCGTTTCCTACACGAAAGAGGAATTCCGAGTATTCGCTGGAACTGCTCGTCCTGTGCGGTGTCGTCAGCGTAAAAACTCGGAACGATCTCCACAGACGCGAAGCCCGAAGAGAAACGCACACTACGTCGGATGGCGTACGTGCTTTAACAACAACGGGCGCGATCTGACGAAAATCCCCAGAGCACAGAAAGATTTTTCCCCCGAATGGCTCGTCACTGTTCATGAGATCCCGAAGAGATCGGTCAAGGATCTCGAAAATGTAACGATGCGCCATCGGGGCCTCGTCGAAGACGATGAGCTGTGAGGCTCTGATCAGTTCTGCGCGCTGGGAACCGTTGGAGATGTTCCAAACGCCTGTGCCGTCACCGAGGTCGAGCGGAAGCCGGAACATACTATGCGCGGTTGAACCACCCGGCATGTTACTGGCGGCGATACCCGAACTGGCGACGGCAAGAGCTACGTGACGACAACTTCGCACATAAGCGAGTATGGCACGGAGAAGGCAGGTCTTACCATAACCTCCAGGACCGTCTAGGAAGATGGCCCTTGAGGATTGGCGGGCGCCTTGTCTGTGAAGAAGGGAACGTACGTATTGAAGAACACGGCTCTGGTCTTCTGAGAGTCGCGGTTCCCATTCTTCGACAATCGCCCGCTGTTGGTTCTCACCGAATTCCAACAGCTCCCTTCCCAATTCCGTCGTGTCATCCCTCACATCCGGGAGTCCGCAATCGACCAAACATAATCCCTGTCGACGCAAACCACGATCGATCTCGATCAATGCCAGTTTGAAGGCCAATTCAGGGTCAGCCGGGTTCCTGTCTAAGTGGTCCTCGCAAAGGGAGTTCTTGAAGGCCTCCCACAGAATAGCTGCAGGAGCCCCCATGTTGCAGAGGAGCACGAAAAAGGAACGGAGCCTCCGACCAACCATGAAACTAGAGGCTTCGCGCAGCGCTTCGCGGTACTCTTGTTCGTCTTCCACCAGGCCGAGACGACGACAGACTTCCTGGAATGTGCGGCATTCAGGTCCGCCACGTGAAAGGAGGTCATTATAGCCTCGGCAAGGTGTCGACATCAAGAGCATCCGAAGGTAGTAGAGCTCCCCGCGATTCGGCGGGATCCAAAACAATCTACACACCTTCTCTCCACGCTGGCGAGCCGTGACGAAGTGCTTTCCGTCAGGGTGGTCGTACACAGGTTGAATGGCTGGACGTTTGGCGTGTATAATATAGTTCTCATAGAACGACTGGTACGTAACAGAGTCAAACATCTCGCCGGGAGGTCTGTTGAAGTACAATATCAACTTAGAGCTCGCTCTACTGATCGCGTCTACCAAGTCTTCCGGTCGAAAACAGACGTGTTGCTTCCCTTCAAGATGAACGGGTAGACACTCGACAGTGGGTTCTGACTTGGAGATTGGAAAGTCCAAGAGACGCCAACAAGCGTCGCTTGCACCGACCATTCGCTTCGTCACGTAGTGCTCTACCTCGTCCTCCTGTTGTCCTAAAGGAGTGATGGCGACGTTTTGAAGGGAACCACCTTTCATCATGTACTTGAACAGGTACTTAATGACGCGACGAGTAGAAGCAAGCTCCAGGTTAATGTGGGCCTCGTATTTCAGTAACAAAGCCGCATTGTACGGGACCACCCACCCGTCGTGGACCGTAACAGACCTTCCACGAGATGTTGGTTGAGATGTTGGTTGAGACGAAATTGGTCCAATACGCAGATGATACAACTCTCTGCTGCAGTGCAAAACACAATCCACAATTAGAAGTAGAAACATATGTTGAACTGAATTCTTGTGTACAGTTCTTTTCAAGTAACAACTTGAAAATTAATCCCTTGAAAACTCAATGCATCTGTTACTCGAGGCGAGAGCTGGAAGAAGGAGGCCTGTCTGTAATGGTTGAAGAAACAATCATCGAACAGGTTGAAACAACAAAATTCCTCGGTATTCATCTTGACCGGGCTCTCAATTGGCACTGCCACCTCGATAGCATTTGCGCTAAAGTCTCGTCCGGGGTATATGCCTTGAGGGTTTTATCGAGACACAGCCCTGTAGACCTCTTGAAAATTGCCTATTTTGGCCTCGTGTACCCTCATTTATCCTACGGCATAGCTCTATGGGGAGGGTGCACTGAAGCGGACTTCCTTAGGTTGTTCCGTCTTCAAAAAAAGGCTATTCGTATATTGGCAAAACTGCAGTTCAGAGAGTCGTGTAGGAGCGTCTTCAGGGAGCTGGGACTCCTTACTCTGGCTAGTCTGTACATATTTGAGACTATTCTCTTCTGCAAGCTTAAGTGCTGCCCTATCCAGGGTCAAAACTTGCATAATTATCCAACAAGAAGCAGAACCATGTACAGACTCTTGCACAACAAATCTAGAGCTGCGATGAATCTTCCATCTCAAGCAGGAGTGAAGTTCCTAAACAATCTCCCTGAAGATGTTCTGCAGGAGAGAAATGACAAGAAGTTCAAAGGCCGATTGAAGCAGTTTTTAATCGAGAGGGAGTTTTACACTGTGGGCGAGTTTATGGATTCGCTTTTAGAGTAAATGACTCCGCTGTCTCTGTGGGAGGGGTGGGGGGATAGTTGGGCTGATTTTAATGTTCATTTGTAGTTAATTTAAGGAAACTGTTTATTTCAACATATGTTCATTTTGTTTATTTCAGGATGACTGACGTTTGCTACACAATTATTGTAAATTGTAAAATGGCAATAAACTTTATTATTATTATTATTATTATTATTATTATGTTATGACACCAGTATTTCTATAGTCCCGTCTGTACTGGACGAAACCTCGGTCGTCAACGTAAGTGGTCTGGCAGCAAGGTTTGGGGAAGAACTTTGTGCAGTAACCCTTTGCAGAATCCCAGCACGGGAAGTCGGTGCGATAGTCGGTGCCGCAAGGGCCATGAATCATGTGTTGTAGCACCAACTTCCTGAGCCTTCCACCGGCTTCCTCCTCCGAGGGGATGTCTGCGCGAATCACGGTGTCGATTTCGTGCGCTTGAACTGGACCGTCTCCGTCAATCTTGAAAACAATATGAGCGTGAGGAAGCCCCCTCATTTGCATCTCAATGACGTAAACGATATAGCTCGTGCGCCCGAACATCGCTCCGCTGCGCAGATCTCGGAGAAGTTCAAGCAGTTTGATCTGGAAAATTCTGCAAGCCGTGCTAGGGTCACTGCGCCCAGTTCCGTGGGGACAGGCTTTCTTATTTTCCTCCCAAGTCGCGCTGTACGTAAACGTAAGAAAATACGTCGGTGAGCCCAGGCGCGAGACCAGAGCCATTGAATTCTCATAATGAATTTTCATGTACCTAGGCCCACCGGTAAACGAACTTGGGAGGTAAATCTTTCCAGGCTGCGCTCCACCTTCACCCTGGATGGTTTCGTCACGGCCGATGTCATCCATGACCTGCCTTCCTGCCAGACCTCCATGTTGTGCCTCGACGAGTTCGTCCAGTTGTCCTATCCGCATTGCATTTCGGGCTGACGATTTCGTCTGACAAAATTTAATAAACCGGAGACGTTCCTCTTCGAATCTCGCAAACATCTCAACCTGCCAAGCTTGCGAAAGACGGCCAAGGTGAGAGAAACGAGGGTTGGATAACAGAAGGCAACGCGAATAATTGTACTGCGAAAGCTTTTTCCCTTTGTTATCCAACATTCCGATGTGCCAGCCCAAAGTACCTTGCGGATAGAGCAGTGGGTACTGGAAGGGTTCCATGAGAGGACTAAAGAGGTCGATTGTGGAAGGCCTTTCAGAACCCACTTTCCAGATAGTAAGTCTCCTTGGTTGTATATCCGCCTCGTCAGTGCTAAGCACGGCGTGCACTTCAACGCCAGTTTCCCTGTCGCCAAGAACAGGGCCATGTGTAGCTCGACTTGTCACTTGGAATTCCAAACGAGCATTCACCGATTCCTCGTTGCTTAATCGCTTAAACTCATTAATGTAAGGATTTAAGGAGTATAAGTACTCAGTAATGGAGTCGATGATGCTGGAGTCAAGTGACCTACCCAAGGCAATGTTCCGGCGCTCTTCGCCGTCGTCAATATAGAGGCGGCACCGATTTACAAGTTGGACGACACCTTCATCAGTTTTGAACTTTTGGCCTTGAGCGTCCAAACTGTACACCTGGTGGTACATTCTACCTTCAATTTTAAAGAAAGAAAGACCTTTAGGATGCCGGTATCCACCAGAAATTTCGAGGGCGCAGAAAGCAAACAGGTCGTTATAGGCGCGCGCTCTGTCAAGAAATAATCGGTTGGAGTAAAATGGTGCATTTAGAGGGGGTAATCGCAATACATTGTATGCACCCTCGCCGCAACACCATTTTTTCCGATCCTCTTCTTCCTCGAACAGAAGTGCTTGGCAGTGAGGACAGACATATACATCGTCACTCCAGAGACTGATCTTTTTCAATTTATAAGCGGTTATATGATTTAATAGATCGCCGCTCCAATGTGCCATAGGGCCGTTAGAGATGATACGTCGAGCAAGTGAGGCAGGCAAGTGACGGAGCTCATTGAGCTTTGGGTTTCTAAGGCGAAACAATGTTTGTCTTTGGTTGGATGCGCCATCATGCGAGACCTCATAGCGTTGCACAGCAGCCCTGTGGACCTCAGGATGCTGTTGGCTGTAACGCTGAGCAGCATCTCTGTTGACCTCAGGATGCTGTTGGCTATAACGCTGAGCAGCATCTCTGTGGACCTCAGGATGCCGTTGGCTGTAACGTTTAACAGCATCTCTGTGGACCTCAGGATGTTCTGCTACGAAACGGCGAACAGCGTCACGGTTGATTTTAGGGTTCCGTTGCTTGTAACGCCTTTGTGCCTCCCTCAATTGCTCTTCTCTTGTGGTAGTCAAGCCTTTAGGGCGTCCGCGCTTAACCTTTTTTGGCCTTCCAATGGCTTTCCGTTTTACTATACTTTTTAGAGGAGATATAATCACTCTTGGACTTACATTTAATTTAGAGTCTAAAAAGTTTTTTCGCTTACTTGACCTTGGTGGTGTATTCATAACAGGTGGTAATGTATCCAAAGCCCTTGGAACCGGTTGAATTGACTCAATGTGTTCTCTAAGGATGAGCCGAGTAATGGAGAATTGCCTCGCAATCCCATCAAGAGCCGCGTTTGACAACAACAACGAGGCCAGTGATGGATAACTGAAGCATTGAAACAGCCGTGCCAGGTTGTTGTTGTCATTCGCGATGTCATGTTGACGGCTCTCGTTCACTGGGTGGGGATCAAACAGGTACAGCTGGGAGTCGGAACGCCAAAACGCAACTGTAACTGTTTGTCCAGTGAACAGGAACCCCATTTCTCGGCTGTCCTCGGCCATTAAGCCTTCCAACACATTGGCGAGAGACATCACGGCGACCCCAACGTCATCCAATGTCTCGGGATAGAGGGCGTCGTGCACAACATCGTTCTCTAAAACGTCGACGAACTGTCCCCGAATAGAGAATCCCTGGGGAAGTTCGTCGGTTGCCAAGTACAGCCCGTCACCTATACGATTCTCATCTCTTAATGTCCTGTAAACAAGATCACCAGTTATGAGAATCGTATCGATGCCCGCTGTAGAGAATTCCAACCCAAGGGTCTTCCAAGCAAGGGCACAGGCAGATATCGCAGTACATTGGGTATTCCTGCTAGTTGGAAACCTCTGCTCGTCCCCCTGATGGAAAGATCCCTGGGCGACACATGCGAATGACATGTGCACATTAATAATCTCAAATGATGAAAAATCCATAGAATGGCTAACGGTAATACTGCAGTCACAAAGATAGACCGTAGAAGAAGGATTGAATTAATCGACTCAGTTATATTAGGGAACCAATTTGTCATAATAGAGGCGAGAACCTAAAACGTTTATTTGCAAGTGCTGACTTATTTTGGAAATAATTATTTGTAAAGAGGATTATTATCTTTTTGATTTGATTAATGTGTCTATTTATTTTGTAAAAGAACACGGTTTAGGAAATTATATATATTTTACGCGATAAAAACTTTTGCCGCTGTGGTTTAAAAGCCGTACTGCGTTACCGACATTCTTTCGACAACTTAAGTTGGTAACAAAGTTTATTACTATTCTTGGCTGGTTCTGCGGTTAGACCTAATTGAGTTTATAATATCCACAAAATTTCTGGTATATATGTGCAATACGATGATGAAAATATTGAAATACTGTTTTTTAAGAATTTTTAAATTTATTAAGTTCGCCATTTTTAGGGGCGAAAATTGTGGGATACGGCAATATTTTAAATAAAATATAATCGTTAAAACATATATATCGATAATAGCGATACTTTCATTATTTTAAACTGAATCACAAAAACTATACGTGGAAATGTTATCAGAATTTAGTATTTTTCTTTTTTTTCATAAACTTAGATTTAATTTCACAAATTGCTAGCACCATAGTATGACCGAGTTGAGTCTATAGTTTGTACTAAGTTTCAGGCATCTGTGTGCCATAGTAGTAAATAAAAAATATTAAAGACATTTTGAAATTACGCCCCTTTTTAAGGGTGAAGGGGGTGAGATACGCCAAAATGTCACAGGACCAAACTTGTAGAGCGTCTACAGTAGAATATAGTAACGGCATAACATATATCGATATAGGAGTATATTTACCAGGTGAAAGTGAATTACAAACACTTCACATGAAAAAAACGTTAAGAATTTTGTGTTTTTACAATTATTTTGGACTAAACTCCGAATGAAAATGGCAAAAAGCTACTACTATAGAAAGAACCTGTTAAGGTCATAATATAAATAGAAATTCATGCATATATATTACATAATAGGGAACAAAAATATCAAAATAGCGCAATTTTTGCAAAAAGTTTTTGGAATTTTGAAAGTACGCCTCTTTTTAAGGGTCAAGGGGGTGAGATACGGCAAAATTTTATAGGACCAAACTTGTAGAGCGTTTAATTCCCAACTAACGATTTTGTCTCAGATTCGAGGTAGGGCCTCTCGTTCAAAAGTTACAGCGAAAATAGTAAAACCTTACAAATTCGGGTTACCGATTGCAACATTACTAATTTTTTTGAGGGGGTTGAAATGAAAGATTGTTGGTTTTCAGGATTTTCCCGGGGATATCAGACCTCAAGCAACCCGTATGCAAAAAATCACGTTTCCAGCTCACCCGGAAGTTGTCTAGAATTTGTATGGATGAGTCAGTCAGTGAGTGCTGTATATATTATTGACTCGCCTACGGCTCGATGGGGGCTCCGCCCCCATACCCCCAGGCCGGTTCCGCCAAATAATTAGTAGTTGATAAATAGAATCAATGCCCATGAAAAAATGTTGTTATTATTTTAGAGGAAAATTTAAATATACGTAGGAACGATGAATAGTTAAATAAATCAAGTTGGAGTAATAGTGGGTGGTAAGTAGGTTTAAGTAGTTATTGTAGTTTAGTTTAGGTACAGTTGGTTAAAGTTGTAAGGTAGGTAACATAGTTAAGGTAAATTATAGTTTACTTAAAGTGTGTTACTTAAAGTAGTAAGGTAGTGGATGATAGTTAAGGTATAGTTGGTTAAAGTTAAGTTTAAGTAGTAGTTGAAGTAGTTTAATTGTAGTAGTTGGTGTAAGTAAAATAAAAAATAAAACTGCATTTTGTATAGTTAATTTGTTTCCCTGTCAGTTAGCCAGAACCTATTATTAGTTCGGCGTATCCAGTCTCGCCACGGGGAGGCCGGGAAACCAGAGACCATATGTACAATATTTACAAATCCTTAATCTAAAACACACCGGGCAGGTTGATACGCAGTTACCCTCGCCTCTGCGAAATAAGTTCAAATCTTAAATCTAAAAACACACCGGGTAGTATGCTAAGCAGTTCCACTTGTCTCTGCTGCATACCCTAAAACAAAATCAAACACACAATTCAAAACAAAATTAAAAACAGCAGGGACTTTTGATGAGGCAGGCCCCTTATCGTACTGCCGTAGTCAAAATCCGCCGGGGAAGTTTTGATAAAGCAGGCCCCCTAGCCTACTGCTTAGTCAAATCTGGGACTAACGAAGAAGTTCGTCAAACACGATGTTCTTCGTGTAGGCAACTCCTTCCGATACCCTATCAGGGTGGACGAGGACAACGATGTCGTCAGGGCTGCGAACCCTACTGAGCAGGACGTACAGTTGGCCGTGTGTGAAACAGTCACTGCGAAGGTCGACTCCGACACGGTCGATAGTCTGACCTTGACTCTTATGGCCGGTCATAGAGTATGCCAGCATCAGAGGGAACTGACGTCGACGGACGTATAACGGCGAGCCTTCCACTAACGGAAATCTAAAGACGATCCGGGGAATGCCGATAGGTACCGTGTCGTGGGGGCGTCTAACAGTAATCAGACGGTTTGAAATCGCCGTCACGATTACTTTAGTGCCGTTAACCAATCCGTCGGCGATATTCAAGTTCCTCATGATGAGACACACTGATCCGACCTTTAGACGCAGGACGTGATCAGGGACACCCTTGCCTGTAGCCTGGTTCAGCAGAGGGACTTCGACGCCAAGCTCGTCATCGTTCTCTTTGTCCACAATGTCGGCGCTTCGCAACTCATGAAGGCGACCTTCGACCGAATTCAAAACGATATTGTTTATCTCGGTGACGTTTGCATTCAGAGTTGAGATGATCGCACGACGAGAACACTGATCGGGATCGCAGAGTACGTCGAGAGGGAATATGTTTTCAATTAGGGCATCCAGACAGGTGAGAAACCTCACCCCTGTCAAGGGGATAAGGTTATCGCACAGTCTGCCCTCCCCGAAAGTTTTAGACGGAACAGTTCCGTTTCCTACACGAAGGAGGAATTCCGAGTATTCGCTGGAACTGCTCGTCCTGTGCGGTGTCGTCAGCGTAAAAACTCGGAACGATCTCCACAGACGCGAAGCCCGAAGAGAAACGCACACTACGTCGGATGGCGTACGTGCTTTAACAACAACGGGCGCGATCTGACGAAAATCCCCAGAGCACAGAAAGATTTTTCCCCCGAATGGCTCGTCACTGTTCATGAGATCCCGAAGAGATCGGTCAAGGATCTCGAAAATGTAACGATGCGCCATCGGGGCCTCGTCGAAGACGATGAGCTGTGAGGCTCTGATCAGTTCTGCGCGCTGGGAACCGTTGGAGATGTTCCAAACGCCTGTGCCGTCACCGAGGTCGAGCGGAAGCCGGAACATACTATGCGCGGTTGAACCACCCGGCATGTTACTGGCGGCGATACCCGAACTGGCGACGGCAAGAGCTACGTGACGACAACTTCGCACATAAGCGAGTATGGCACGGAGAAGGCAGGTCTTACCATAACCTCCAGGACCGTCTAGGAAGATGGCCCTTGAGGATTGGCGGGCGCCTTGTCTGTGAAGAAGGGAACGTACGTATTGAAGAACACGGCTCTGGTCTTCTGAGAGTCGCGGTTCCCATTCTTCGACAATCGCCCGCTGTTGGTTCTCACCGAATTCCAACAGCTCCCTTCCCAATTCCGTCGTGTCATCCCTCACATCCGGGAGTCCGCAATCGACCAAACATAATCCCTGTCGACGCAAACCACGATCGATCTCGATCAATGCCAGTTTGAAGGCCAATTCAGGGTCAGCCGGGTTCCTGTCTAAGTGGTCCTCGCAAAGGGAGTTCTTGAAGGCCTCCCACAGAATAGCTGCAGGAGCCCCCATGTTGCAGAGGAGCACGAAAAAGGAACGGAGCCTCCGACCAACCATGAAACTAGAGGCTTCGCGCAGCGCTTCGCGGTACTCTTGTTCGTCTTCCACCAGGCCGAGACGACGACAGACTTCCTGGAATGTGCGGCATTCAGGTCCGCCACGTGAAAGGAGGTCATTATAGCCTCGGCAAGGTGTCGACATCAAGAGCATCCGAAGGTAGTAGAGCTCCCCGCGATTCGGCGGGATCCAAAACAATCTACACACCTTCTCTCCACGCTGGCGAGCCGTGACGAAGTGCTTTCCGTCAGGGTGGTCGTACACAGGTTGAATGGCTGGACGTTTGGCGTGTATAATATAGTTCTCATAGAACGACTGGTACGTAACAGAGTCAAACATCTCGCCGGGAGGTCTGTTGAAGTACAATATCAACTTAGAGCTCGCTCTACTGATCGCGTCTACCAAGTCTTCCGGTCGAAAACAGACGTGTTGCTTCCCTTCAAGATGAACGGGTAGACACTCGACAGTGGGTTCTGACTTGGAGATTGGAAAGTCCAAGAGACGCCAACAAGCGTCGCTTGCACCGACCATTCGCTTCGTCACGTAGTGCTCTACCTCGTCCTCCTGTTGTCCTAAAGGAGTGATGGCGACGTTTTGAAGGGAACCACCTTTCATCATGTACTTGAACAGGTACTTAAATGACGCGACGAGTAGAAGCAAGCTCCAGGTTAATGTGGGCCTCGTATTTCAGTAACAAAGCCGCATTGTACGGGACCACCCACCCGTCGTGGACCGTAACAGACCTTCCACGAGATGTTATGACACCAGTATTTCTATAGTCCCGTCTGTACTGGACGAAACCTCGGTCGTCAACGTAAGTGGTCTGGCAGCAAGGTTTGGGGAAGAACTTTGTGCAGTAACCCTTTGCAGAATCCCAGCACGGGAAGTCGGTGCGATAGTCGGTGCCGCAAGGGCCATGAATCATGTGTTGTAGCACCAACTTCCTGAGCCTTCCACCGGCTTCCTCCTCCGAGGGGATGTCTGCGCGAATCACGGTGTCGATTTCGTGCGCTTGAACTGGACCGTCTCCGTCAATCTTGAAAACAATATGAGCGTGAGGAAGCCCCCTCATTTGCATCTCAATGACGTAAACGATATAGCTCGTGCGCCCGAACATCGCTCCGCTGCGCAGATCTCGGAGAAGTTCAAGCAGTTTGATCTGGAAAATTCTGCAAGCCGTGCTAGGGTCACTGCGCCCAGTTCCGTGGGGACAGGCTTTCTTATTTTCCTCCCAAGTCGCGCTGTACGTAAACGTAAGAAAATACGTCGGTGAGCCCAGGCGCGAGACCAGAGCCATTGAATTCTCATAATGAATTTTCATGTACCTAGGCCCACCGGTAAACGAACTTGGGAGGTAAATCTTTCCAGGCTGCGCTCCACCTTCACCCTGGATGGTTTCGTCACGGCCGATGTCATCCATGACCTGCCTTCCTGCCAGACCTCCATGTTGTGCCTCGACGAGTTCGTCCAGTTGTCCTATCCGCATTGCATTTCGGGCTGACGATTTCGTCTGACAAAATTTAATAAACCGGAGACGTTCCTCTTCGAATCTCGCAAACATCTCAACCTGCCAAGCTTGCGAAAGACGGCCAAGGTGAGAGAAACGAGGGTTGGATAACAGAAGGCAACGCGAATAATTGTACTGCGAAAGCTTTTTCCCTTTGTTATCCAACATTCCGATGTGCCAGCCCAAAGTACCTTGCGGATAGAGCAGTGGGTACTGGAAGGGTTCCATGAGAGGACTAAAGAGGTCGATTGTGGAAGGCCTTTCAGAACCCACTTTCCAGATAGTAAGTCTCCTTGGTTGTATATCCGCCTCGTCAGTGCTAAGCACGGCGTGCACTTCAACGCCAGTTTCCCTGTCGCCAAGAACAGGGCCATGTGTAGCTCGACTTGTCACTTGGAATTCCAAACGAGCATTCACCGATTCCTCGTTGCTTAATCGCTTAAACTCATTAATGTAAGGATTTAAGGAGTATAAGTACTCAGTAATGGAGTCGATGATGCTGGAGTCAAGTGACCTACCCAAGGCAATGTTCCGGCGCTCTTCGCCGTCGTCAATATAGAGGCGGCACCGATTTACAAGTTGGACGACACCTTCATCAGTTTTGAACTTTTGGCCTTGAGCGTCCAAACTGTACACCTGGTGGTACATTCTACCTTCAATTTTAAAGAAAGAAAGACCTTTAGGATGCCGGTATCCACCAGAAATTTCGAGGGCGCAGAAAGCAAACAGGTCGTTATAGGCGCGCGCTCTGTCAAGAAATAATCGGTTGGAGTAAAATGGTGCATTTAGAGGGGGTAATCGCAATACATTGTATGCACCCTCGCCGCAACACCATTTTTTCCGATCCTCTTCTTCCTCGAACAGAAGTGCTTGGCAGTGAGGACAGACATATACATCGTCACTCCAGAGACTGATCTTTTTCAATTTATAAGCGGTTATATGATTTAATAGATCGCCGCTCCAATGTGCCATAGGGCCGTTAGAGATGATACGTCGAGCAAGTGAGGCAGGCAAGTGACGGAGCTCATTGAGCTTTGGGTTTCTAAGGCGAAACAATGTTTGTCTTTGGTTGGATGCGCCATCATGCGAGACCTCATAGCGTTGCACAGCAGCCCTGTGGACCTCAGGATGCTGTTGGCTGTAACGCTGAGCAGCATCTCTGTTGACCTCAGGATGCTGTTGGCTATAACGCTGAGCAGCATCTCTGTGGACCTCAGGATGCCGTTGGCTGTAACGTTTAACAGCATCTCTGTGGACCTCAGGATGTTCTGCTACGAAACGGCGAACAGCGTCACGGTTGATTTTAGGGTTCCGTTGCTTGTAACGCCTTCGTGCCTCCCTCAATTGCTCTTCTCTTGTGGTAGTCAAGCCTTTAGGGCGTCCGCGCTTAACCTTTTTTGGCCTTCCAATGGCTTTCCGTTTTACTATACTTTTTAGAGGAGATATAATCACTCTTGGACTTACATTTAATTTAGAGTCTAAAAAGTTTTTTCGCTTACTTGACCTTGGTGGTGTATTCATAACAGGTGGTAATGTATCCAAAGCCCTTGGAACCGGTTGAATTGACTCAATGTGTTCTCTAAGGATGAGCCGAGTAATGGAGAATTGCCTCGCAATCCCATCAAGAGCCGCGTTTGACAACAACAACGAGGCCAGTGATGGATAACTGAAGCATTGAAACAGCCGTGCCAGGTTGTTGTTGTCATTCGCGATGTCATGTTGACGGCTCTCGTTCACTGGGTGGGGATCAAACAGGTACAGCTGGGAGTCGGAACGCCAAAACGCAACTGTAACTGTTTGTCCAGTGAACAGGAACCCCATTTCTCGGCTGTCCTCGGCCATTAAGCCTTCCAACACATTGGCGAGAGACATCACGGCGACCCCAACGTCATCCAATGTCTCGGGATAGAGGGCGTCGTGCACAACATCGTTCTCTAAAACGTCGACGAACTGTCCCCGAATAGAGAATCCCTGGGGAAGTTCGTCGGTTGCCAAGTACAGCCCGTCACCTATACGATTCTCATCTCTTAATGTCCTGTAAACAAGATCACCAGTTATGAGAATCGTATCGATGCCCGCTGTAGAGAATTCCAACCCAAGGGTCTTCCAAGCAAGGGCACAGGCAGATATCGCAGTACATTGGGTATTCCTGCTAGTTGGAAACCTCTGCTCGTCCCCCTGATGGAAAGATCCCTGGGCGACACATGCGAATGACATGTGCACATTAATAATCTCAAATGATGAAAAATCCATAGAATGGCTAACGGTAATACTGCAGTCACAAAGATAGACCGTAGAAGAAGGATTGAATTAATCGACTCAGTTATATCAGGGAACCAATTTGTCATAATAGAGGCGAGAACCTAAAACGTTTATTTGCAAGTGCTGACTTATTTTGGAAATAATTATTTGTAAAGAGGATTATTATCTTTTTGATTTGATTAATGTGTCTATTTATTTTGTAAAAGAACACGGTTTAGGAAATTATATATATTTTACGCGATAAAAACTTTTGCCGCTGTGGTTTAAAAGCCGTACTGCGTTACCGACATTCTTTCGACAACTTAAGTTGGTAACAAAGTTTATTACTATTCTTGGCTGGTTCTGCGGTTAGACCTAATTGAGTTTATAATATCCACAAAATTTCTGGTATATATGTGCAATACGATGATGAAAATATTGAAATACTGTTTTTTAAGAATTTTTAAATTTATTAAGTTCGCCATTTTTAGGGGCGAAAATTGTGGGATACGGCAATTTTTTTAAATAAAATATAATCGTTAAAACATATATATCGATAATAGCGATACTTTCATTATTTTAAACTGAATCACAAAAACTATACGTGGAAATGTTATCAGAATTTAGTATTTTCCTTTTTTTTCATAAACTTAGATTTAATTTCACAAATTGCTAGCACCATAGTATGACCGAGTTGAGTCTATAGTTTGTACTAAGTTTCAGGCATCTGTGTGCCATAGTAGTAAATAAAAAATATTAAAGACATTTTGAAATTACGCCCCTTTTTAAGGGTGAAGGGGGTGAGATACGCCAAAATGTCACAGGACCAAACTTGTAGAGCGTCTACAGTAGAATATAGTAACGGCATAACATATATCGATATAGGAGTATATTTACCAGGTGAAAGTGAATTACAAACACTTCACATGAAAAAAACGTTAAGAATTTTGTGTTTTTACAATTATTTTGGACTAAACTCCGAATGAAAATGGCAAAAAGCTACTACTATAGAAAGAACCTGTTAAGGTCATAATATAAATAGAAATTCATGCATATATATTACATAATAGGGAACAAAAATATCAAAATAGCGCAATTTTTGCAAAAAGTTTTTGGAATTTTGAAAGTACGCCTCTTTTTAAGGGTCAAGGGGGTGAGATACGGCAAAATTTTATAGGACCAAACTTGTAGAGCGTTTAATTCCCAACTAACGATTTTGTCTCAGATTCGAGGTAGGGCCTCTCGTTCAAAAGTTACAGCGAAAATAGTAAAACCTTACAAATTCGGGTTACCGATTGCAATATTACTAATTTTTTTGAGGGGGTTGAAATGAAAGATTGTTGGTTTTCAGGATTTTCCCGGGGATATCAGACCTCAAGCAACCCGTATGCAAAAAATCACGTTTCCAGCTCACCCGGAAGTTGTCTAGAATTTGTATGGATGAGTCAGTCAGTGAGTCAGTTACACATGGGGCTGTATATATTATTGACTCGCCTACGGCTCGATGGGGGCTCCGCCCCCATACCCCCAGGCCGGTTCCGCCAAATAATTAGTAGTTGATAAATAGAATCAATGCCCATGAAAAAATGTTGTTATTATTTTAGAGGAAAATTTAAATATACGTAGGAACGATGAATAGTTAAATAAATCAAGTTGGAGTAATAGTGGGTGGTAAGTAGGTTTAAGTAGTTATTGTAGTTTAGTTTAGGTACAGTTGGTTAAAGTTGTAAGGTAGGTAACATAGTTAAGGTAAATTATAGTTTACTTAAAGTGTGTTACTTAAAGTAGTAAGGTAGTGGATGATAGTTAAGGTATAGTTGGTTAAAGTTAAGTTTAAGTAGTAGTTGAAGTAGTTTAATTGTAGTAGTTGGTGTAAGTAAAATAAAAAATAAAACTGCATTTTGTATAGTTAATTTGTTTCCCTGTCAGTTAGCCAGAACCTATTATTAGTTCGGCGTATCCAGTCTCGCCACGGGGAGGCCGGGAAACCAGAGACCATATGTACAATATTTACAAATCCTTAATCTAAAACACACCGGGCAGGTTGATACGCAGTTACCCTCGCCTCTGCGAAATAAGTTCAAATCTTAAATCTAAAAACACACCGGGTAGTATGCTAAGCAGTTCCACTTGTCTCTGCTGCATACCCTAAAACAAAATCAAACACACAATTCAAAACAAAATTAAAAACAGCAGGGACTTTTGATGAGGCAGGCCCCTTATCGTACTGCCGTAGTCAAAATCCGCCGGGGAAGTTTTGATAAAGCAGGCCCCCTAGCCTACTGCTTAGTCAAATCTGGGACTAACGAAGAAGTTCGTCAAACACGATGTTCTTCGTGTAGGCAACTCCTTCCGATACCCTATCAGGGTGGACGAGGACAACGATGTCGTCAGGGCTGCGAACCCTACTGAGCAGGACGTACAGTTGGCCGTGTGTGAAACAGTCACTGCGAAGGTCGACTCCGACACGGTCGATAGTCTGACCTTGACTCTTATGGCCGGTCATAGAGTATGCCAGCATCAGAGGGAACTGACGTCGACGGACGTATAACGGCGAGCCTTCCACTAACGGAAATCTAAAGACGATCCGGGGAATGCCGATAGGTACCGTGTCGTGGGGGCGTCTAACAGTAATCAGACGGTTTGAAATCGCCGTCACGATTACTTTAGTGCCGTTAACCAATCCGTCGGCGATATTCAAGTTCCTCATGATGAGACACACTGATCCGACCTTTAGACGCAGGACGTGATCAGGGACACCCTTGCCTGTAGCCTGGTTCAGCAGAGGGACTTCGACGCCAAGCTCGTCATCGTTCTCTTTGTCCACAATGTCGGCGCTTCGCAACTCATGAAGGCGACCTTCGACCGAATTCAAAACGATATTGTTTATCTCGGTGACGTTTGCATTCAGAGTTGAGATGATCGCACGACGAGAACACTGATCGGGATCGCAGAGTACGTCGAGAGGGAATATGTTTTCAATTAGGGCATCCAGACAGGTGAGAAACCTCACCCCTGTCAAGGGGATAAGGTTATCGCACAGTCTGCCCTCCCCGAAAGTTTTAGACGGAACAGTTCCGTTTCCTACACGAAGGAGGAATTCCGAGTATTCGCTGGAACTGCTCGTCCTGTGCGGTGTCGTCAGCGTAAAAACTCGGAACGATCTCCACAGACGCGAAGCCCGAAGAGAAACGCACACTACGTCGGATGGCGTACGTGCTTTAACAACAACGGGCGCGATCTGACGAAAATCCCCAGAGCACAGAAAGATTTTTCCCCCGAATGGCTCGTCACTGTTCATGAGATCCCGAAGAGATCGGTCAAGGATCTCGAAAATGTAACGATGCGCCATCGGGGCCTCGTCGAAGACGATGAGCTGTGAGGCTCTGATCAGTTCTGCGCGCTGGGAACCGTTGGAGATGTTCCAAACGCCTGTGCCGTCACCGAGGTCGAGCGGAAGCCGGAACATACTATGCGCGGTTGAACCACCCGGCATGTTACTGGCGGCGATACCCGAACTGGCGACGGCAAGAGCTACGTGACGACAACTTCGCACATAAGCGAGTATGGCACGGAGAAGGCAGGTCTTACCATAACCTCCAGGACCGTCTAGGAAGATGGCCCTTGAGGATTGGCGGGCGCCTTGTCTGTGAAGAAGGGAACGTACGTATTGAAGAACACGGCTCTGGTCTTCTGAGAGTCGCGGTTCCCATTCTTCGACAATCGCCCGCTGTTGGTTCTCACCGAATTCCAACAGCTCCCTTCCCAATTCCGTCGTGTCATCCCTCACATCCGGGAGTCCGCAATCGACCAAACATAATCCCTGTCGACGCAAACCACGATCGATCTCGATCAATGCCAGTTTGAAGGCCAATTCAGGGTCAGCCGGGTTCCTGTCTAAGTGGTCCTCGCAAAGGGAGTTCTTGAAGGCCTCCCACAGAATAGCTGCAGGAGCCCCCATGTTGCAGAGGAGCACGAAAAAGGAACGGAGCCTCCGACCAACCATGAAACTAGAGGCTTCGCGCAGCGCTTCGCGGTACTCTTGTTCGTCTTCCACCAGGCCGAGACGACGACAGACTTCCTGGAATGTGCGGCATTCAGGTCCGCCACGTGAAAGGAGGTCATTATAGCCTCGGCAAGGTGTCGACATCAAGAGCATCCGAAGGTAGTAGAGCTCCCCGCGATTCGGCGGGATCCAAAACAATCTACACACCTTCTCTCCACGCTGGCGAGCCGTGACGAAGTGCTTTCCGTCAGGGTGGTCGTACACAGGTTGAATGGCTGGACGTTTGGCGTGTATAATATAGTTCTCATAGAACGACTGGTACGTAACAGAGTCAAACATCTCGCCGGGAGGTCTGTTGAAGTACAATATCAACTTAGAGCTCGCTCTACTGATCGCGTCTACCAAGTCTTCCGGTCGAAAACAGACGTGTTGCTTCCCTTCAAGATGAACGGGTAGACACTCGACAGTGGGTTCTGACTTGGAGATTGGAAAGTCCAAGAGACGCCAACAAGCGTCGCTTGCACCGACCATTCGCTTCGTCACGTAGTGCTCTACCTCGTCCTCCTGTTGTCCTAAAGGAGTGATGGCGACGTTTTGAAGGGAACCACCTTTCATCATGTACTTGAACAGGTACTTAATGACGCGACGAGTAGAAGCAAGCTCCAGGTTAATGTGGGCCTCGTATTTCAGTAACAAAGCCGCATTGTACGGGACCACCCACCCGTCGTGGACCGTAACAGACCTTCCACGAGATGTTATGACACCAGTATTTCTATAGTCCCGTCTGTACTGGACGAAACCTCGGTCGTCAACGTAAGTGGTCTGGCAGCAAGGTTTGGGGAAGAACTTTGTGCAGTAACCCTTTGCAGAATCCCAGCACGGGAAGTCGGTGCGATAGTCGGTGCCGCAAGGGCCATGAATCATGTGTTGTAGCACCAACTTCCTGAGCCTTCCACCGGCTTCCTCCTCCGAGGGGATGTCTGCGCGAATCACGGTGTCGATTTCGTGCGCTTGAACTGGACCGTCTCCGTCAATCTTGAAAACAATATGAGCGTGAGGAAGCCCCCTCATTTGCATCTCAATGACGTAAACGATATAGCTCGTGCGCCCGAACATCGCTCCGCTGCGCAGATCTCGGAGAAGTTCAAGCAGTTTGATCTGGAAAATTCTGCAAGCCGTGCTAGGGTCACTGCGCCCAGTTCCGTGGGGACAGGCTTTCTTATTTTCCTCCCAAGTCGCGCTGTACGTAAACGTAAGAAAATACGTCGGTGAGCCCAGGCGCGAGACCAGAGCCATTGAATTCTCATAATGAATTTTCATGTACCTAGGCCCACCGGTAAACGAACTTGGGAGGTAAATCTTTCCAGGCTGCGCTCCACCTTCACCCTGGATGGTTTCGTCACGGCCGATGTCATCCATGACCTGCCTTCCTGCCAGACCTCCATGTTGTGCCTCGACGAGTTCGTCCAGTTGTCCTATCCGCATTGCATTTCGGGCTGACGATTTCGTCTGACAAAATTTAATAAACCGGAGACGTTCCTCTTCGAATCTCGCAAACATCTCAACCTGCCAAGCTTGCGAAAGACGGCCAAGGTGAGAGAAACGAGGGTTGGATAACAGAAGGCAACGCGAATAATTGTACTGCGAAAGCTTTTTCCCTTTGTTATCCAACATTCCGATGTGCCAGCCCAAAGTACCTTGCGGATAGAGCAGTGGGTACTGGAAGGGTTCCATGAGAGGACTAAAGAGGTCGATTGTGGAAGGCCTTTCAGAACCCACTTTCCAGATAGTAAGTCTCCTTGGTTGTATATCCGCCTCGTCAGTGCTAAGCACGGCGTGCACTTCAACGCCAGTTTCCCTGTCGCCAAGAACAGGGCCATGTGTAGCTCGACTTGTCACTTGGAATTCCAAACGAGCATTCACCGATTCCTCGTTGCTTAATCGCTTAAACTCATTAATGTAAGGATTTAAGGAGTATAAGTACTCAGTAATGGAGTCGATGATGCTGGAGTCAAGTGACCTACCCAAGGCAATGTTCCGGCGCTCTTCGCCGTCGTCAATATAGAGGCGGCACCGATTTACAAGTTGGACGACACCTTCATCAGTTTTGAACTTTTGGCCTTGAGCGTCCAAACTGTACACCTGGTGGTACATTCTACCTTCAATTTTAAAGAAAGAAAGACCTTTAGGATGCCGGTATCCACCAGAAATTTCGAGGGCGCAGAAAGCAAACAGGTCGTTATAGGCGCGCGCTCTGTCAAGAAATAATCGGTTGGAGTAAAATGGTGCATTTAGAGGGGGGTAATCGCAATACATTGTATGCACCCTCGCCGCAACACCATTTTTTCCGATCCTCTTCTTCCTCGAACAGAAGTGCTTGGCAGTGAGGACAGACATATACATCGTCACTCCAGAGACTGATCTTTTTCAATTTATAAGCGGTTATATGATTTAATAGATCGCCGCTCCAATGTGCCATAGGGCCGTTAGAGATGATACGTCGAGCAAGTGAGGCAGGCAAGTGACGGAGCTCATTGAGCTTTGGGTTTCTAAGGCGAAACAATGTTTGTCTTTGGTTGGATGCGCCATCATGCGAGACCTCATAGCGTTGCACAGCAGCCCTGTGGACCTCAGGATGCTGTTGGCTGTAACGCTGAGCAGCATCTCTGTTGACCTCAGGATGCTGTTGGCTATAACGCTGAGCAGCATCTCTGTGGACCTCAGGATGCCGTTGGCTGTAACGTTTAACAGCATCTCTGTGGACCTCAGGATGTTCTGCTACGAAACGGCGAACAGCGTCACGGTTGATTTTAGGGTTCCGTTGCTTGTAACGCCTTTGTGCCTCCCTCAATTGCTCTTCTCTTGTGGTAGTCAAGCCTTTAGGGCGTCCGCGCTTAACCTTTTTTGGCCTTCCAATGGCTTTCCGTTTTACTATACTTTTTAGAGGAGATATAATCACTCTTGGACTTACATTTAATTTAGAGTCTAAAAAGTTTTTTCGCTTACTTGACCTTGGTGGTGTATTCATAACAGGTGGTAATGTATCCAAAGCCCTTGGAACCGGTTGAATTGACTCAATGTGTTCTCTAAGGATGAGCCGAGTAATGGAGAATTGCCTCGCAATCCCATCAAGAGCCGCGTTTGACAACAACAACGAGGCCAGTGATGGATAACTGAAGCATTGAAACAGCCGTGCCAGGTTGTTGTTGTCATTCGCGATGTCATGTTGACGGCTCTCGTTCACTGGGTGGGGATCAAACAGGTACAGCTGGGAGTCGGAACGCCAAAACGCAACTGTAACTGTTTGTCCAGTGAACAGGAACCCCATTTCTCGGCTGTCCTCGGCCATTAAGCCTTCCAACACATTGGCGAGAGACATCACGGCGACCCCAACGTCATCCAATGTCTCGGGATAGAGGGCGTCGTGCACAACATCGTTCTCTAAAACGTCGACGAACTGTCCCCGAATAGAGAATCCCTGGGGAAGTTCGTCGGTTGCCAAGTACAGCCCGTCACCTATACGATTCTCATCTCTTAATGTCCTGTAAACAAGATCACCAGTTATGAGAATCGTATCGATGCCCGCTGTAGAGAATTCCAACCCAAGGGTCTTCCAAGCAAGGGCACAGGCAGATATCGCAGTACATTGGGTATTCCTGCTAGTTGGAAACCTCTGCTCGTCCCCCTGATGGAAAGATCCCTGGGCGACACATGCGAATGACATGTGCACATTAATAATCTCAAATGATGAAAAATCCATAGAATGGCTAACGGTAATACTGCAGTCACAAAGATAGACCGTAGAAGAAGGATTGAATTAATCGACTCAGTTATATCAGGGAACCAATTTGTCATAATAGAGGCGAGAACCTAAAACGTTTATTTGCAAGTGCTGACTTATTTTGGAAATAATTATTTGTAAAGAGGATTATTATCTTTTTGATTTGATTAATGTGTCTATTTATTTTGTAAAAGAACACGGTTTAGGAAATTATATATATTTTACGCGATAAAAACTTTTGCCGCTGTGGTTTAAAAGCCGTACTGCGTTACCGACATTCTTTCGACAACTTAAGTTGGTAACAAAGTTTATTACTATTCTTGGCTGGTTCTGCGGTTAGACCTAATTGAGTTTATAATATCCACAAAATTTCTGGTATATATGTGCAATACGATGATGAAAATATTGAAATACTGTTTTTTAAGAATTTTTAAATTTATTAAGTTCGCCATTTTTAGGGGCGAAAATTGTGGGATACGGCAATTTTTTTAAATAAAATATAATCGTTAAAACATATATATCGATAATAGCGATACTTTCATTATTTTAAACTGAATCACAAAAACTATACGTGGAAATGTTATCAGAATTTAGTATTTTCCTTTTTTTTCATAAACTTAGATTTAATTTCACAAATTGCTAGCACCATAGTATGACCGAGTTGAGTCTATAGTTTGTACTAAGTTTCAGGCATCTGTGTGCCATAGTAGTAAATAAAAAATATTAAAGACATTTTGAAATTACGCCCCTTTTTAAGGGTGAAGGGGGTGAGATACGCCAAAATGTCACAGGACCAAACTTGTAGAGCGTCTACAGTAGAATATAGTAACGGCATAACATATATCGATATAGGAGTATATTTACCAGGTGAAAGTGAATTACAAACACTTCACATGAAAAAAACGTTAAGAATTTTGTGTTTTTACAATTATTTTGGACTAAACTCCGAATGAAAATGGCAAAAAGCTACTACTATAGAAAGAACCTGTTAAGGTCATAATATAAATAGAAATTCATGCATATATATTACATAATAGGGAACAAAAATATCAAAATAGCGCAATTTTTGCAAAAAGTTTTTGGAATTTTGAAAGTACGCCTCTTTTTAAGGGTCAAGGGGGTGAGATACGGCAAAATTTTATAGGACCAAACTTGTAGAGCGTTTAATTCCCAACTAACGATTTTGTCTCAGATTCGAGGTAGGGCCTCTCGTTCAAAAGTTACAGCGAAAATAGTAAAACCTTACAAATTCGGGTTACCGATTGCAACATTACTAATTTTTTTGAGGGGGTTGAAATGAAAGATTGTTGGTTTTCAGGATTTTCCCGGGGATATCAGACCTCAAGCAACCCGTATGCAAAAAATCACGTTTCCAGCTCACCCGGAAGTTGTCTAGAATTTGTATGGATGAGTCAGTCAGTGAGTCAGTTACACATGGGGCTGTATATATTATTGACTCGCCTACGGCTCGATGGGGGCTCCGCCCCCATGCCCCCTGAGGAGTTGCCCCCTGGTTTGAATTAATAAAAAGTCAAAATTGAAATTATTTAGTTCCACACAAGATCTGGACAGCTAAGCCAGTAACAAAACTATCTAATACTCCAAATTCACAATCAATAGTAAAAAATGCTTTAATAATATCCTATTAGTAGGTTTTAATACTCCTCCTTAGTAAATAGTTTAAAAAAATTGAGCTGCGAGATAAATATTATTTATGTAAATATTCTAGGTGTTATGCTTGATGGAGGGTCCAACCCAATAATTGGTTGCCCCAATTCCGTAAATTACTGTCAAAACTTCATACAATGAACAGGCTAGTTGAGGGCTCAACTCCAACGGCAGTAACAGAAGCCGCCAATACACACTACTCACAATAAATAATAATAAGCTTTGAAATTTGCTCACGGCTCATGGTATAATCCCACTCCCCCCTTAATTCGTAAAAAAATATAATGGAGTTGTGAAATATTAATGAACTATGTAAATAGTCATGCTCAAAAGTTGTTGTGTAAAAATTTGGAGATACGATTATGATTGCACATGATTGAGGTAATAATAGCTGTATTATGAAAAGATAAAAGTGGAATAAAATTATAATGTTATACGGAGGATCGTTGTATGTAATAGAAGAAAAACGGAACTAAATCAAGATATTTGAAATTAAAAAAAAAATGTTATAGGCTAAGATGCTTCAGTTTCGCCACGGGGTGGCCAAGAAACTGAGGAATCATATATGTACCATATAGAGGAACGATAACAATTTTATCATTTAAAATCAGCAATTATTAGTTTAACAATTTTAAATGTTATATATATTAGTTCAGAAAATTAATAAAAATAGAGCCCTAATAGTATGTAATAGATCACAGGGTATTAGGTACTATAATCATGAAGTCTTAAAGTCTTTATATAGTCTTAAAATGAAGAAAGTTGCAACTTAAGAACCATAAAATCGGGGTACATTATGCATTTTTAACCAATGGTAGTAAAAAAAAAACAATTGGGAAATAATAGCCAAAAAAGGATTATCGGTTAAATTAAAATATACTGAAAGAGTTACAATAATTGATAAGTATAGATTAGTTTTAAATTACAACAATAATAGGGTTAATCGAGACTTTAGGTGAGAGCACTGCATTGAGGAAGTTTGTCGGACAAAGTGGCAGCGAGAAAAATTACTATCGAGTTTAATTCAATTGGTTATTATAATATTTCTCAGCCTGATGGGTCATCAGATATGTAGATATTTTAAAAAAACGTCGGAAGTAGGTAAACGTTAGCCAAGGTAAGAATGGAAAGTTCAATCGTTCTATAACTTGATTTGTTCAATCGTTTCCTAAACTAAAATCTAAGCCTGATTGAACGGCAGCAAATAGGTCAAAGACCGGATGTCAAACGTGTTGGGACACGTTCAACCTTCAAAGTAAAACTGCACCAGAACTATCAACTGAAGCGCTATATTCAATCTGGGGATTCATATAGAGGGACACCATACAAATAGTGGAAAATTAAGAATAATTACTGTATTAGGGTTTTTTTTGTGCGAAAACCTACAAGAAATTTTCCAGCATGAGAAGACTAAAGTCTAGAAAATGTAGTAAGACCTAAAATATTTTTAGTAATTAATCATTTACTTTACGGGCGTTACTGCGGCAAAAAATATGCAGTACTAGAATAATATGTTTAAAGTATTCGCACAAGCTTCGTAGAGCTCACCATAGTAATGATAAAATTATTAATATAATATTGTAACAAAGTATTCCAGCACTACGCTCAATCGTCTCTCGAAAGACAAGAGTAATAGCAATAGCCAATATGAACAAATGAATTATAATATAACGAAACAAGAACCTCACATTTCAATCAAAATTTTCGTGTTACTTTAGAGTACGTGTATTAAATTTATTTCACCATCCTTAAAGCAAATGTTATATTACAGTTACAGCTATATTACAATATACTGTAAACTGAAATTTGCTTAACGTAGTTTATACAACGTTTAAGATCACTGCTCTGCAAAACTGTCACGAAAACTTCATCAGGAACATTAATTCAATTGGTTATTATAATATTTCTCAGCCTGATGGGTCATCAGATATGTAGATATTTTAAAAAAACGTCGGAAGTAGGTAAACGTTAGCCAAGGTAAGAATGGAAAGTTCAATCGTTCTATAACTTGATTTGTTCAATCGTTTCCTAAACTAAAATCTAAGCCTGATTGAACGGCAGCAAATAGGTCAAAGACCGGATGTCAAACGTGTTGGGACACGTTCAACCTTCAAAGTAAAACTGCACCAGAACTATCAACTGAAGCGCTATATTCAATCTGGGGATTCATATAGAGGGACACCATACAAATAGTGGAAAATTAAGAATAATTACTGTATTAGGGTTTTTTTTGTGCGAAAACCTACAAGAAATTTTCCAGCATGAGAAGACTAAAGTCTAGAAAATGTAGTAAGACCTAAAATATTTTTAGTAATTAATCATTTACTTTACGGGCGTTACTGCGGCAAAAAATATGCAGTACTAGAATAATATGTTTAAAGTATTCGCACAAGCTTCGTAGAGCTCACCATAGTAATGATAAAATTATTAATATAATATTGTAACAAAGTATTCCAGCACTACGCTCAATCGTCTCTCGAAAGACAAGAGTAATAGCAATAGCCAATATGAACAAATGAATTATAATATAACGAAACAAGAACCTCACATTTCAATCAAAATTTTCGTGTTACTTTAGAGTACGTGTATTAAATTTATTTCACCATCCTTAAAGCAAATGTTATATTACAGTTACAGCTATATTACAATATACTGTAAACTGAAATTTGCTTAACGTAGTTTATACAACGTTTAAGATCACTGCTCTGCAAAACTGTCACGAAAACTTCATCAGGAACAGGTGTGGTTAAAAGACATAATTTAAATCCAACCGAGAATTTATAGTTACTATAGAAATCAAAGCGGACATCACCTTAAAGTAAATATACGCTTTCGATTCAGTAAACTTCATTTTCAATAATAACACAGCAATCAGAAGGAAAACCATACGCAAACAACTATGCACCCAATTGAGAGTAATTATCAGGAAGAGGTGTAGTTAAAAGACATCTTTTAAATACAAGCGAGAACTAAGCGACTATAATTGCGCTCCAAGCGATATCTTTAAGAACCAACGTACTTCTTTACCGACACCTCGGTATTTTTATAATTTGAAAGTTGAAAATTTGTAGTTTTGGGCATAATACTGTATATATCAAAGCGAGTATTGCCCTCCCTGGTGAAATAACCCTCTCTCAATGCATCGAAACACCGTCGTCTACATAGAGATGTTTATGTTTACATGAAATACAATATTTGTATCAAACACGGGTGTAGTTGAAAGAGATCAATTAAACACGAGCGAGAACTAAAACTGCAAAGTAATCTACGTTACCCAAACGGTGATATACGCTCACACGGCTGAACTACGTTACCGACAAATCTATATTTTTTACATTTTTTATAGTTTAAAAGTAAAAGAGTTGTAGTTTTATGATTTTCCCTAAATTGAAACATCTCAAAGAATGTCCATGCCAAATTTCAAGTCTCTAGCTTAAACGGTCGCTTCAGGACATTACTATCATCAGTGAGTCAGTCAGTTACACATGGGGCTGTATATATTATAGACTCGCCTACGGCTCGATGGGGCTCCGCCCCATGCCCCCTTAGGGGTTGCCCTAAATTCGTAAATTAATAAGAAGTCTACTTGTTAAACAGGTTAGTTCCAACCGAAGAACGGGTCAGCCAAGGCAGTAACAAAAGTGTCTTATATACACTACTAACAATCAATAATAATAAAACGCTTTGAAAATCGTCTACGGGTTTTTAAACCCCCTTCCTAATTCATCTTAATTCGTTAAAAAATATAATTGATAGTTGTGAAATAATAAATAACCATGTAAATAATTTAGGTATTATGCTCAATATCGGTACTGTAGAAAATTTTTGATACGCATATGACTGAATTAATTGGCGTATTATGAAAAAAAGAAGTGAAATAAATATTTCAGCTTCAATTTAAGTAGGTTGTACTAAAAAAGGCAAAAGAAGCATATTTGTAAGTACAAAAATATAATTTAAGTCAAGATTATTGTAGCTGTGTTTAATGAAAAGAAGTTTAAAAACAAAGAGTTTGAATGTAGTTGTGGTTCTTGCTATAAATATAATTAGTAGTGGTAGTTACAGTAATAAATGTTTCTCTGTTATTTAGCCAGCTCTTGGAGTTGCAATCGTGGAAGAAGTGACATAATCCCCTGAATCACCCAACTCAAATGAGAAATTAAAAACTTCAGGAAATAGATTACAAAGGTTTAAATCAAAGAAACAACGAATAAAATTTAAATCAATGAGTCAAAACAATAATTAAATAACATGAAAACAAAATTAAAGGAAAATAATAAAAACGGGGTGGATCCGCAAAAGACCCCTACTATTAGAAAACATTTTACTGTTTGTTTTTGAAAAGTTAAGTTTTAAATTACGTGTAGCTCTACTACAAAAATGTGTGATACTAACTCCTCCACGTTACCAACCACTTGGTCTGGAACGTCAACGATTTTAGATGCGGCACAGAAAAATTGCAATGGGGCAAAATTAATCCAAATTAAGTATCTTTAAATTAAATTTTCATAGATAAAAAAATGTAATGTGCCCACTATAGCAAAACAATAATGCTAACAAATAGAAATAATTGACTATGTGAAAATAACTATTAAAATAATCAAATAATCAAGCTATAATAATGCATAAACTAAAGAAATTTAAAGTAACACTTAAACCAAATCTAGCATCGCCAACCACGATATTAAAAGAATCGGAAAATAAAAACTAATAAAAATCGAAGTATTGAAAAGCTAAGTTATTAATTTACTTGTAACTCTACTAAAATGTGTGATGCTAACTATTCCACGTCACCAACTACTTAGTCTGAAACGTCAACGAGTTAACATGCGTCACATTAAAATTGCAATGGGTCAAAATTATTCCAAATTAAGTATTTTTAAATGAGATTTTCGTACATTAAAAAAAATGTAATATGCCCATTAGAGTAAAAGAATAATGCTAAAAAATAGAAAATAACCAATAATAAGTGTGAAAATTGCTATTAAAATAATAAAAAATCAAGCTATGCTAGTTAATAAACTTAAGAAATTAAAAATACAATTTGAACTAAATATAGTATCGCCAACCACGATATTAAAAGAATCGGCTGATACAAACTAATTAAAAATAAAAACTTGTAAATTTCAGGATATAGAAGAAAAACGTTTAAATTACTGAAATAGCAAATAACATTCAAATCAATAAGCGAAAACAAGAATTAAATAACATGAAAACAAAATCATAGGAAATAATAAAAACGGAGTAGATCCGCAAAAAACCCCTACTATTACAAACTACTAATTATAAGAATATAAAATCTAGACCTGTGAAATAATAATTTATTCATAAAAACCTGTTAGTTTTGTTCAATAGCCGTTTAAAAATTCTTAAAACATATTTTAAGTGGGTATTAAAATAAAATATAAAGCACTGAATATAAATAATGCAGAAAGATAATAATTAACTGTCTATTAAGTATCATACTAAGTAATAGAAGTATATAACGTTAAGATCACGGCACGAGCTACACAGAAAATTCATTGAATGCGAAATTCGGCTGAGAGGTTCACATGGGGTGAATTTGAATAAGTAATCTAAAATAAATTGAAATGAAATGAGAAACTAGCATTTAAATCTGTTCTTTTTGTTCACCACTTATTTAAACATTCTAAAAAAAAAATTTAAGTGTGAAAAAATCTAATATAAGACACTGAATATAAATCAAACAGAAAGATAATAATTAACTATTAAGTATTTTACAAAGTAATCGAAGTATGTTGCGTTAAGATCACGGCTCAAGCTTCACAGAAAATCCATTCGATGCGAAATTCGGCCGGAAGAATAATTCCGTGTGAATTTGAATAAGTAATCTAAAATAAATTGAAACAAAACGAGAACCTAACATTTAAATCTGTTAATTCTGCTTAACAGTTATTTAAAAATTCCCTAAGACATATTTATGATGTGTGTAAAAATATGAAAGAAACGAGCTTTCAATGCAGCACAAATTAGAGTGTATCCATCGAACACGGGTGTAGTTGAAAAAGATCATTTAAACACGAGCGAGAACTAAACCCGAAGAGTGATCTACGATACCACGCGGTTATATAGGCTGATACGGCTGAACTACGTTACCGACAAATCTATATTTTTTACCTTTTTTATAGTTTAAAATTAAATAAAGTTGTAGTTTTATGATTTTCCCTAAATTGAAACATCTCAAAGAATGTCCATGCCAAATTTCAAGTCTCTATCTTAAACGGTCGCTTCAGGAATTTAAGATCATCAGTGAGTCAGTCAGTTACACATGGGGCTGTATATATTATAGACTCGCCTACGGCTCGATGGGGGCTCCGCCCCCATGCCCCCTTAGGGGTTGCCCTAAATTTGTAGAATAATTTAAAGTCAAGTATTGAACAGGCTAGTTCCACCAACTAACTGGACAGCGAAGACAGTAACAAAACGGGCTAATACACACTACTCACAATCAATAATAATAATAACAATAATATCCTTTGAAAATATTTCACGGGGCTCAGCCCCCATGCCCTCTAGTTGATTTTACTAATTTCGTTAATCATTCACAAAGTCTCAAATAATGAACTGTCTAGTTCCACCAAAGTACTGAACAGGTTAGTTCCATCGAAGTTTTGAAAAGGTAAGTTTTAAATTACGTGTAACTACAAAAATGTGTGATACTAACTCCTCCACGTTACCAACCACTTGGTCTGGAACGTCAACGATTTTAGATGCGGCACAGAAAAATTGCAATGGGGCAAAATTAATCCAAATTAAGTATCTTTAAATTAAATTTTCATAGATAAAAAAATGTAATGTGCCCACTATAGCAAAACAATAATGCTAAAAAATAGAAAATAATTGATTATGTGAAAATAACTATTAAAATAATAAAATAATCAAGCTATAATAATGCATAAACTAAAGAAATTGAAAGTAACACTTAAAGCAAATCTAGCATCGCCAACCACGATATTAATAGAATCGGAAAATAAAAACTAATAAAAATCGAAGTTTTGAAAAGCTAAGTTATTAATTTACTTGTAACTCTACTAAAAAATGTGATGCTAACTATTCCACGTTACCAACTACTTAGTCTGAAACGTCAACGAGTTAACATACTTTACATTAAAATTGCAATTGGTCAAAATTATTCCAAATTAAGTATTTTTCAATGAGATTTTCGTACATTTTAAAAATAATGTAATTTGCCCATTAGAGTAAAACAATAATGCTAAAAAATAGAAAATAACCAATAATAAGTGTGAAAATTACTATTAATATAATAAAAAAAATCAAGCTATGCTAGTTAATAAACTTAGGAAATTTAAAATACAATTTGTACTAAATATAGTATCGCCAACCACGATATTAAAAGAATCGGCTGATACAAACTAATTACAATAATCATGAAGTCTTAAAGTTTTTATATAGTCTTAAAATGAAGAAAGTTGCAACTTAAGAACCATAAAATCGGCGTACATTATGCATTTTCAACCAATGGTAGTAAAAAAAAACCAATTGTGAAATAATCGCCAAAAAAGGATTATTGGTTAAATTAAAATATACTGAAAGAGTTACAATAATTGATAAGCATAGAATAGTTTTAAATTACAACAATAATAGGGTTAATCGAGACTTTAGGTGAGAGCACTGCATTGAGGAAGTTTGACGGACTAAGTGGCAGCGAGAAAAATTACTGTTGAGTTTAATTCAATTGGTTATTATAATATTTCTCAGCCTGATGATGGGTCATCAGATATGTAGATGGTCTAAAAAAAACGTCGGAAGTAGGTAAACGTTAGCGAAGGTAAGAATGGAAAGTTCAATCGTTCTATAACTTAATATGTTCAATCGTTTCCCAAACTAAAATCTAAGCCTGATTGGACAGCAGCAAATAGGTCAAAGACCGGATGTCAAATGTGTTGGGACACGTTCAACTCTTCAAAGTAAAACTGTATCAGAACTATCAACTGAAGCGCTATATTCAATCAGGGGATTCATATAGAGAGACAGCATACAAATAGTAGAAAATTAAGTTATAATTACTGTATTAGGTAATTTTTTGTGCGAAAACCTACAAGAAATTTTCCAGCATGAGAAAACTAAAGTCTATAAATGTAATAAGACCTAAAATATTTTTAGCAATTAATCATTTACTTTACGGGCGTTACTGCAGCAAAAAATATGCAGTAATAAAATAATGTTTAAAGTATTCGCACAAGCTTCGTAGAGCTCACCATAGTAATGATAAAATTAATAATATAAAATTATAACAAAGTATTCCAGCACTACGCTCAATCGTCTCTCAAAAGGCTAGAGTAATAGCAATATCCAATATGAACAAATGAATTTAAATAAAACGAAACGAGAACCTCACATTTCAATCAACATTTTCGTATTACTTTATTGTACGTGCATTAAATTTATTTCACCATCCTGAAAACCAAATCCACCATCTGTTAAATGTAATATTACAGTTACAGCTATATTACAATATACTGTAAACTGAAATTTGCACTAACGTAGTTTATATACAACGTTTAAGATCACTGCTCTGCGAACTGTCGCGAAAAAATCATCAGAAACAGGTGTGGTTAAATGACATAATTTAAATACAACCGAGAACTAAGCGACATTAACTTTAAGTTACTATGGAAATCAAAGCGGACATCACCCGAATGTATAGATACGCTTCAGTAAACTTCATTTTCAATAATAACACAGCAATCAGAAGGAATACCATACGCAAACAACTTTGCGCCCAATTAAGGATATTAATCGGGAAGAGGTGTAGTTAAAAGACATCATTTAAATACAAGCGAGAACTAAGCGACTGTAATAGCGCTCCAAGCGACATCTTAAAAACCAACGTACTTCCTTTCTGACACCTCGTCTTTTTAGATTTTTTTTATAATTGAAAGTTGAAAATTTGAAGTTATTGGGCATTGATACTGTATAAATCAAAGCGAGGTTTAGTCCTAGTGAGATAACCCGCTCTCAATACATCAAAATACCGTCGCCTAAACAATACGTTCATGTTTATATTCAAAACAAATTTGTATCAAACACGGGTGTAATTGAAAGAGATCATTTAAAAACGAGCGAGAACTAAACCTGCATTATGATCTACGATACCACGACCACATGGTGATTTACGCTGATACGGCTGAACTACGTTACCGACAAATCTATATTTTTTACCTTTTTATAAATTAAAAATAAAAAAGTTGTAGTTTTATGATTTTCCCTAAATTGAAACATCTCAAAGAATGTCCATGCCAAATTTCAAGTCTCTATCTTAAACGGTCGCTTCAGGACTTTACTATCATCAGTGAGTCAGTCAGTTACACATGGGGCTGTATATATTATAGACTCGCCTACGGCTCGATGGGGGCTCCGCCCCCATGCCCCCTTAGGAGTTGCCCCCTAGTTTGAATTAATAAAAAGTCAAGTTTGAAATAGTTTAGTTCCACACAAGAACTGAACACACAAGACAGTAACAAAACCGTCTAATACACTAAATTCACAATCAATAGTAAAAAAAGCTTTAATAATCTCCTATGAAAAGGTTTTAATAGCCCTCCTTAGTAAATAGTTTTAAAAAATTGAGCTGTGAGATAAATATTATTTATGTAAATATTCTAGGTGTTATGCTTGATGGAGGGTCCAACCCAATAATTGGTTGCCCCAATTCCGTAAATTACTGTCAAAACCTCATACAATCAACAGGCTAGTTGAGGGCTTAACTCCAACGGCAGTAACAGAAGCCGCCAATACACACTACTCACAATAAATAATAATAACCTTTGAAATTTGCTCACGGCTCATGGTATAATCCCACTCCCCCCTTACTTCGTAAAAAAAATATAATGGAGTTGTGAAATATTAATGGACTATGTAAATATTCATGCTCAAAAGTTGTTGTGTAAAAATTTGGAGATACGATTATGATTGCACATGATTGAGGTAATAATAGCTGTATTCTGAAAATATAAAAGTGGAATAAAATTATAAGTTTATATAGAGGACCGTTGTATGTAATAGAAGAAAAACGGGACAAAATCAAGATATTTGAAATTAAAAAAAAATGTTATAGGCTAAGATGCTTCAGTTCCGCCACGGGGTGGCCAAGAAACGCAGGAATCATATATGTACCATATAGAGAAACGATAACAATTTTATCATTCAAAATCAGCAATTATTAGTTTAACAATTTTAAATGTTATATATATATTAGTTCAGAAAATTAATAAAAATAGAGCCCTAGTAGTATGTAATAGATCACAGGGTATTAGGTACTATAATCATGAAGTCTTAAAGTCTTTATATAGTCTTAAAATGAAGAAAGTTGCAACTTAAGAACCATAAAATCGGCGTACATTATGCATTTTCAACCAATGGTAGTAAAAAAAACCAATTGTGAAATAATAGCCAAAAAAGGATTATCGGTTAAATTAAAATATACTGAAAGAGTTACAATAATTGATAAGTATAGAATAGTTTTAAATTACAACAATAATAGGGTTAATCGAGACTTTAGGTGAGAGCACTGCATTGAGGAAGTTTGTCGGACAAAGTGGCAGCGAGAAAAATTACTATTGAGTTTAATTCAATTGGTTATTATAATATTTCTCAGCCTGATGGGTCATCAGATATGTAGATGGTTTAAAAAAACGTCGGAAGTAGGTAAACGTTAGCCAAGGTAAGAATGGAAAGTTCAATCGTTCTATAACTTGATTTGTTCAATCGTTTCCTAAACTAAAATCTAAGCCTGATTGGACGGCAGCAAATAGGTCAAAGACCGGATGTCAAACGTGTTGGGACACGTTCAACCTTCAAAGTAAAACTGCACCAGAACTATCAACTGAAGCGCTATATTCAATCTGGGGATTCATATAGAGAGACAGCATACAAATAGTAGAAAATTAAGAATAATTACTGTATTAGGGTTTTTTTGTGCGAAAACCTACAAGAAATTTTCCAGCATGAGAAGACTAAAGTCTAGAAAATGTAGTAAGACCTAAAATATTTTTAGTAATTAATCATTTACTTTACGGGCGTTACTGCGGCAAAAAATATGCAGTACTAAAATAATATGTTTAAAGTATTCGCACAAGCTTCGTAGAGCTCACCATAGTAATGATTAAATTAATAATATAATATTGTAACAAAGTGTTCCAGCACTACGCTCAATCGTCTCTCAAAACACAAGAGTAATAGCAATAGCCAATATGAACAAATCAATTTAAATAAAACGAAACGAGAACCTCACGTTTCAATCAACATTTTCGTGTTACTTTAGAGTACGTGCATTAAATTTATTTCACCATCCTTAAAACAAATGTTATATTACAGTTAAAGCTATATTACAATATACTGTAAACTGAAATTTGCACTAACGTAGATTATACAACGTTTAAGATCACTGCTCTGCAAAACTGTCACGAAAACTTCATCACGAACAGGTGTGGTTAAAAGACATAATTTAAATACAACCGAGAATTAAGCGACCTTAATTTAAAGTTACTATAGAAATCAAAGCGGACATCACCTAAATATAAATATACGCTTTCGATTCAGTAAACTTCATTTTCAATAATAACACAGCAATCAGAAGGAAAACCATACGCAAACAACTATGCACCCAATTGAAAGTAATTATAAGGAAGAGGTGTAGTTAAAAGACATCTTTTAAATACAAGCGAGAACTAAGCGACTATAATAGCGCTCCAAGCGATATCTTTAAGAACCAACGTACTTCTTTACCGACACCTCGGTATTTATATAATTTGAAAGTTGAAAATTTGTTGTTTTTGGGCATAATACTGGATATATCAAAGCGAGTATTACCCTGGTGAAATAACCCGCTCTCAATGTATCGAAACACCGTCGTCTACATAGAGATGTTTATGTTTACATGTAATACAGTATTTGTATCAAACACGGGTGTAGTTGAAAGAGATCAATTAAACACGAGCGAGAACTAAACCTGCAAAGTGATCTACGTTACCCAAACGGTGATATACGCTCACACGGCTGAACTACGTTACCGACAAATCTATATTTTTTTACATTTTTTATAGTTTAAAAGTAAAAAAGTTGTAGTTTTATGATTTTCCCTAAATTGAAACATCTCAAAGAATGTCCATGCCAAATTTCAAGTCTCTAGCTTTAACGGTCGCTTCAGGACATTACTATCATCAGTGAGTGAGTCAGTCAGTCAGTTACACATGCGGCTGTATATATTATAGACTCGCCTACGGCTCGATGGGGGCTCCGCCCCCATGCCCCCTTAGGAGTTGCCCCCTAGTTTGAATTAATAAAAAGTCAAGTTTGAAATAGTTTAGTTCCACACAAGAACTGAACACACAAGACAGTAACAAAACCGTCTAATACACTAAATTCACAATCAATAGTAAAAAAAGCTTTAATAATCTCCTATGAAAAGGTTTTAATAGCCCTCCTTAGTAAATAGTTTTAAAAAATTGAGCTGTGAGATAAATATTATTTATGTAAATATTCTAGGTGTTATGCTTGATGGAGGGTCCAACCCAATAATTGGTTGCCCCAATTCCGTAAATTACTGTCAAAACCTCATACAATCAACAGGCTAGTTGAGGGCTTAACTCCAACGGCAGTAACAGAAGCCGCCAATACACACTACTCACAATAAATAATAATAACCTTTGAAATTTGCTCACGGCTCATGGTATAATCCCACTCCCCCCTTACTTCGTAAAAAAAATATAATGGAGTTGTGAAATATTAATGGACTATGTAAATATTCATGCTCAAAAGTTGTTGTGTAAAAATTTGGAGATACGATTATGATTGCACATGATTGAGGTAATAATAGCTGTATTCTGAAAATATAAAAGTGGAATAAAATTATAAGTTTATATAGAGGACCGTTGTATGTAATAGAAGAAAAACGGGACAAAATCAAGATATTTGAAATTAAAAAAAAATGTTATAGGCTAAGATGCTTCAGTTCCGCCACGGGGTGGCCAAGAAACGCAGGAATCATATATGTACCATATAGAGAAACGATAACAATTTTATCATTCAAAATCAGCAATTATTAGTTTAACAATTTTAAATGTTATATATATATTAGTTCAGAAAATTAATAAAAATAGAGCCCTAGTAGTATGTAATAGATCACAGGGTATTAGGTACTATAATCATGAAGTCTTAAAGTCTTTATATAGTCTTAAAATGAAGAAAGTTGCAACTTAAGAACCATAAAATCGGCGTACATTATGCATTTTCAACCAATGGTAGTAAAAAAAACCAATTGTGAAATAATAGCCAAAAAAGGATTATCGGTTAAATTAAAATATACTGAAAGAGTTACAATAATTGATAAGTATAGAATAGTTTTAAATTACAACAATAATAGGGTTAATCGAGACTTTAGGTGAGAGCACTGCATTGAGGAAGTTTGTCGGACAAAGTGGCAGCGAGAAAAATTACTATTGAGTTTAATTCAATTGGTTATTATAATATTTCTCAGCCTGATGGGTCATCAGATATGTAGATGGTTTAAAAAAACGTCGGAAGTAGGTAAACGTTAGCCAAGGTAAGAATGGAAAGTTCAATCGTTCTATAACTTGATTTGTTCAATCGTTTCCTAAACTAAAATCTAAGCCTGATTGGACGGCAGCAAATAGGTCAAAGACCGGATGTCAAACGTGTTGGGACACGTTCAACCTTCAAAGTAAAACTGCACCAGAACTATCAACTGAAGCGCTATATTCAATCTGGGGATTCATATAGAGAGACAGCATACAAATAGTAGAAAATTAAGAATAATTACTGTATTAGGGTTTTTTTGTGCGAAAACCTACAAGAAATTTTCCAGCATGAGAAGACTAAAGTCTAGAAAATGTAGTAAGACCTAAAATATTTTTAGTAATTAATCATTTACTTTACGGGCGTTACTGCGGCAAAAAATATGCAGTACTAAAATAATATGTTTAAAGTATTCGCACAAGCTTCGTAGAGCTCACCATAGTAATGATTAAATTAATAATATAATATTGTAACAAAGTGTTCCAGCACTACGCTCAATCGTCTCTCAAAACACAAGAGTAATAGCAATAGCCAATATGAACAAATCAATTTAAATAAAACGAAACGAGAACCTCACGTTTCAATCAACATTTTCGTGTTACTTTAGAGTACGTGCATTAAATTTATTTCACCATCCTTAAAACAAATGTTATATTACAGTTAAAGCTATATTACAATATACTGTAAACTGAAATTTGCACTAACGTAGATTATACAACGTTTAAGATCACTGCTCTGCAAAACTGTCACGAAAACTTCATCACGAACAGGTGTGGTTAAAAGACATAATTTAAATACAACCGAGAATTAAGCGACCTTAATTTAAAGTTACTATAGAAATCAAAGCGGACATCACCTAAATATAAATATACGCTTTCGATTCAGTAAACTTCATTTTCAATAATAACACAGCAATCAGAAGGAAAACCATACGCAAACAACTATGCACCCAATTGAAAGTAATTATAAGGAAGAGGTGTAGTTAAAAGACATCTTTTAAATACAAGCGAGAACTAAGCGACTATAATAGCGCTCCAAGCGATATCTTTAAGAACCAACGTACTTCTTTACCGACACCTCGGTATTTATATAATTTGAAAGTTGAAAATTTGTTGTTTTTGGGCATAATACTGGATATATCAAAGCGAGTATTACCCTGGTGAAATAACCCGCTCTCAATGTATCGAAACACCGTCGTCTACATAGAGATGTTCATGTTTACATGTAATACAGTATTTGTATCAAACACGGGTGTAGTTGAAAGAGATCAATTAAACACGAGCGAGAACTAAACCTGCAAAGTGATCTACGTTACCCAAACGGTGATATACGCTCACACGGCTGAACTACGTTACCGACAAATCTATATTTTTTTACATTTTTTATAGTTTAAAAGTAAAAAAGTTGTAGTTTTATGATTTTCCCTAAATTGAAACATCTCAAAGAATGTCCATGCCAAATTTCAAGTCTCTAGCTTTAACGGTCGCTTCAGGACATTACTATCATCAGTGAGTGAGTCAGTCAGTCAGTTACACATGCGGCTGTATATATTATAGACTCGCCTGCGGCTCGATGGGGGCTTCGCCCCCATGCCCCTTTAGAGGGTTGCCCCAAATTTGTTAATTACTCTAAGTCTCAAGTACCGACATGCTAGACCCCCCCTCAAAGGGTTGCCCTAAATTCGTAAATTAATAAAAAGTTGAGTTTAAAATACGTTAGTTCCACGAAAGAACTGCACAGTCAAGACAGTAACAAAACCGTCAAATACACAACGTTGGTCTAAATTTAAGTTAACAAAATCGTTATTTTTAACATTGGTCTTATAGGTTGCTATTTTGGTAACGAAAGAACAACTAAAAGTAAACAAAAATAAAGGAACATAAATTTTAAGCAGTTTTTTAACAGCTGTTAGCTGTGAAGAGTCTGGTGTAGATTTAATAGCTTGATTACCATGACACTATAACAAAAGTCAATTAAAACCAACGAGCAAGGCTCGGTTAACCTGGTACTAAATAGAGATACAATTATGGGAAAATTGACATAATCCAATGCCTCACCCGTCTCAAATAAAAACTTGTAAATTTCAGGAGATAGAAGAAAAACGTTTAAATCACTGAAATAGCGTATAACATCCAAATCAATGAGCGAAAACAAGAATTAAAAAAACATGAAAACAAAATAATAGGAAAGAATAAAAACGGGGTTGATCCGCAAAAAACCCCTACTATTACAAACTACTAATTATAAGAATATAAAATCGAGACCTGTGAAATAATAATTTATTCATAAAAACCTGTTTGTTTAGTTCAATAGTCATTTAAAAATTTTCAAAAACATATTTTAAGTGTGTATTAAAATATAATGTAAAACACTGAATATAAATAAAACAGAAAGATAATAATTACCTGTCTATTAATTATCATACAAAGTAATAGAAGTTAAGGTCACGGCACGAGCAACACAGTAAATTCATTGAATGCGAAATTCGGCCGAAAGCTTAACTTGGGGTGAATTTTAATTAGTAATCTGGAATGAGGTGAAAATGAAACGAGAACCTAACATTTAAATGTGTTCATTTTGTTCAATACTTATTTAAACATTCTCAAAAACATATTTATAAGTGTGAAAAAATATCTAATATAAGACACTGAATACAAATCAAAGAAAAAGATAATAAATATCTGTCTATTAATTACTGTACAAAGTAATCGAAGTATGTTACGTTAAGATCACAGCTCAAGCTTCACAGCAAAATTCATAACGTTAAGATCACGGCACGAGCTACACAGAAAATTCATTGAATGCGTAATTCGGCTGAGGGGTTCTCATGGGGTGAATTTGAATAAGTAATCTAAAATAAATTGAAATTAAACGAAAACCTAACATTTAAATCTATTACTTTTGTTCAACACTTATTTAAACATTCTCAAAAACAAATTTTAAGTGTGAAAAATTCAAATATAAGACACTGAATATAAATCAAACAGAAAGATAATAATAAACTGTCTATTAAGTATTGTACAAAGTAATCGAAGTATGTTACGTTAAGATCACGGCTCAAGCTTCACAGAAAATCTATTCAATGCGAAGTTCGGCGGAGAATAATCCCGTGTGAATTTGAATAAGTAATCTAAAATAAATTGAAACAAAACGAGAACCTACATTTAAATTTGTTAGTTCAGCTAAACAGTTATTTAAAAATTCCCTAAAACATACGATATTTATGATGTGTGTAATATATAAAGGAAACGAGCTTTCAATGCAGCATAATCTCATTGCTATTTTGAAGTCAAATGGATAACGGTTTGTTATATATGAGGGATACTAACGTTGCCAACAGCAAGGAAGCAGGTGTAGTTAAAAGACATGATTTAAATACAAGCGAGAACTAAGCGACTATTCACCCGCCATGGGAAATTAATTCATAGTAGGAGAAGAAAATTCACCTTTGGTAAACATTCAAGATAGCGCATATGCTGCATAAGCTACAAATTAGGGAATTATCACTGTATATATTATCTAGTATAACCCTGGGTCCCTGGTGAAATAACCCGCTCTCAATACAAAATAACGCCGTAGTTTACAATATATATTAGAGTCTATCCATCGAAGGATACAATGAGTATATCAAACACGGGTGTAGTTGAAAGAGATCATTTAAACGCGAGCGAGAACTAAACCTGAAGAGTGATCTACGATACCACGCGAGTAGATATGAAACAGGGTTTCTGGGACACCTCGCACTTCCGATTTCCGACCCTCCGTAAACTTCATTTTTGACTGGTTTTGGGCCAGTTTGTTATCTGATTGTAGGCTAATTACAACCATTTTACAACATTTTACAACATTTTAAAACATTTTCTCAGGTTTTACCAAGGTGAATTTGAGAAGTGCGAGGGAAGTGCGAGGGAAGTGCGAGGGAAGTGCGAGGGAAGTGCGAGGCGCCCTCTTAACCTACCCTTGTAAACCTCATATTTGACTGGTTCTGGGCCAGTTTGCATCTGATTTGGGGTTAATTTGAGCCATTTTTCAGGTTTTTAAAATGGTGTATTTAATCCAGAAAAAAAAATTAATCCAAGGAAGGGCAAGACGCACTCTTCACCGAACCCTCGTAAACCTCATATTTGACTGGTTCTGGGCCAGTTTGTATCTGATTTCGGGTTAATTTTAGCCATTTTCAAGTTTTTCAAATGGTGTATTTAATCCAGAAATTTAATCCAAGGAAGGGCGAGTCTTAACCTTTGTTGTTTTAACCTAACATAATCCTGATTTCAAAAGGATTTTCATCTTCATTAGGTATTTTAAACAGCGATTTTTCAATCTGTTATCGGGAGTTTTCCGACCTTGAGGTCACACGTTTGTTTACATTACTTATTGTGGGTAACCCCGGGGTCGATGATATCAATATTGTTTACACTTTTTATCACCACGTGGTTTTTAATCTTCCTTATTGTGGATCACTTTTATTTTTCCTAACGAATTCTGCTCTCCTGATACTTTAAACTGATTCTCTTGAATATTTGTCTTTTTGTCGGTTTATTATTATTTTAACAGTTAATACATGATTGAACTTCATGGTTCCTACAAACTTCTGACCTCTGAATATTGAAGCTAATATTTTCGAGTTTAAAATGTTATGTTTGCACCCTTTATCCCCCACATGGATTTAATCTTGCATATTTGAGTATATATGTTTCCTAACGATTTCTCCTCTCCTAATACTTTAAACCAATTTCCTTAAAAAATTGTCTTATTTTGTACAATATTTTTTACTATTATAGTTAATAAATGTTTGTTAAATGTTTGTTAAATGTTTGTTAAATTTGCTTGGTTTTAGCTAGTTTGTTGGTTCCTACCAATTTCTGATCTCTGAATACTTTAATTAATAATTTTCTTTAATTTGTGTGTAAAATGTTTTGTTTTTCATCTTTTGTCACCACGTGTATTTAATCTTACATGATTAAGCCCCAGTTATATTTTCCTACTAATTTCTCCTCTCCTAATACTTCAAAACAATTTTCCTTATTAAAATTGTCTTTTCTTTGCAAATTAATAAATATTTGATATTTAGATAGATGACTTGGGGCTTGGTAGCTCGTTCAAAGAGCCATCCCCATCTCTGATTGGTTGAAACAGGTCACGTGACAAGGAAAAGCGCTTTGATTGGTCGAAACAGGTCACGTGACAAGGAAGAGCGCTCTGATTGGTTGAAACAGGTCACGTGATGATTGTGATCATCCGACAGCTGAGCATATAAGGGGTTGGTGTTCAAGTAATATTCAGTATGCTTCGAGATCTGTCTCAATCAGGGTAAGTAATATTTAAGTAGTAACTAAGTTAAGTAAGTAGTAATAAGGTACAAGTGGTAAGGTAAGTTTATAAGTGGTGGTAAGGTAAGTGGTAGTTAAGGTACAGGTAGGTGGTGTATTGCTGATTATGTAGTAGTGCAAACTATTGTAAGATTTAACAGTAGTTAACATGGTGTTATTGTTGTGAATTGTGTCAATAACTATATTAATACTTTTACTTACCATTGGGTTAATGTTAATAAACTCGACCCACAATGAGGACTATAATATTTATTATTTACAATAAGAATTGGATAAGGAGTCATCTTATCAATTGCTAAAAAAATGTCGTGTTTATATGATAAAGTGTTGAAGGGCGACTTTTGGTTTATTTGAATTAAAATTGCTTTTCTTAACCAGCGAGCATGTTATTTGTTTGAAATTACCTTTGTCAAGCAAATTTGTTATTGTGATAAAAATATTATCTTTTTAAATTTATTCTAATCTGCTTTATTATTTTCCTGTTATAGAGTGCAGCAGAAGATGGAAACAGTTAAAGTCAACTGTAAATTTTGTGCGAAGCTTATAGCGAAATCGCACATCTCCCATCATGTTAAGATTTGTCCAAAAAATCCAAATAAAGACGATTCGCGTTATAAAAAAGTAACGTGTGAAAAATGTGGGAAAACAGTTTTAAACACAAATTTCAACAGACATAAAACAAAATGCAAGCAACCAACATCATCCGATTCTCGACCGGCACAAAATGATGGACAACCCGGTACGAGCAGTAAGCATAAACAACCAGTCTGCAAGCACCCAACCACATCTCATTCTCAACCGGCACAAAATGATGGACAACCCGGTACGAGCAGTAAGCATAAACAACCAGTCTGCAAGCAACCAACCACATCTGATTCTCGTCCAACAGAAAATGATGAACAACCCAGTACGAGTGGCACACATAAACGACCAATCTGCAAGCAACCACCATCATCCGCTTCTCGTTCAACACAAAATGACGAACAACCCAGTACGAGCGGTACACATAAACGACCATCACCGAACAGAGATGATTTCGATGAACAGCCTGAAATTAAAAAGCCACGGATTGAAAATCAACATATTTCTTCAATCATTCAGAAAGTGTTTAATAGTGTCAGCATGGTTTGTTCTTCTGCTCTGAATGTAATTAAAAATCTCTTTAAACCCCCCGTTGACCTTCCGCCCGTTAGTGAAGATGAACATTGTGTAAAAGAGAGAGCATTCAACAATAGACTTTTGACTTATCAATTTACAAACTGCCGTGGTATAAAAAACCCACAGATATTTTTAAATAGATATCAAGATTTGATTGTTGGTAAGATTGAAGAACATTTGGAACAGTACAATTTGAAAGTAAATTTTTCGTTTGCTGCCAACTACAGACGGAATGTTCCTGGTGTGGATAATCAGCTGGAAATAGACACCATGTACTTTAAAACCGAGAATACAATCATATATAAGACGACCGACTTACATCAAGTGTTTAAAGATGCGAAAGCAAAGTTATTAACTCGAATGGAAGAGTTCGAGGCACGGGGGTCAGGTTGGACGCTACACGAAGTGTTGTTTTTAGAACTGGCAATAAACAAATATGTACCATTCAGAGGGTCAAGCTATATTAAACTGCCAGACGTCATTAAAAAGAAAAAAGCTGTCATAAATGTTAAAAACAATGACCAGAAATGTTTTCTATGGTCCGTACTCGCAGCTTTACATCCTGTTGGTGTACATCCAGAGAGAGTGAGCAAATACCATGAATACGAACACGATTTTGACAAAGCATTGAAAGACATTAAATTTCCTGTGAGTTTGGATGATGTGAAAAAATTCGAAAGACGCAGTGGGTTATCCATAAACGTTTATGGTTATACTTGTACAGGAGAAAATAAACTCAACGTATATCCTTTGATTGTGACTGATGATGAAAAAAATCAACATGTTGACCTCTTGTATATGAAAACGGCAAATAAATCTCACTATTGTTATATAAAAAATTTGAGTAGGTTAGTGGGAAATCAAATCAGTAGGTTTAAATGTAAAACCTTTATATGCAGGCGATGTTTACAACATTTCGGAAGAAAAGATCTGCTTCAAAGTCACAAAGAACTCTGTAAGGAACACGAAGCGGTGAAAATCAGAATGCCTAAAAAAGGTGATGTCGTCAAGTTTACCCATCATAGATGTCAGATGAAGATTCCGTTTGTCATGTATGCAGATTTCGAGTGCATACTGGAACCGATCGACACTTGTCAACCACCGGAAAACGGCACATCGTACACCAATAAATATCAACACCACGCGGCTAGAAGCTTCGTATTATACACGGTGTACACTAACGGTGATTATAAAGAACCGATAACATATTTCGGTGTGGATGCTGCTCAACAATTTGCGAAAGTGTTGAAATCTGAATTGGAAGCTATTGAAGAATTTTGTCTTGCAAACAAAAAACCCATGAACCCGCTGACTGACGAACAGAGAGAGCAGGCGGAAAAAACAAAGATATGTCATATATGCGGTAAAGATTTGGTAACTGATTTTGTCTTCGATCACGATCATTTGACGGGTGAATTTCGTGGATTAGCACACAACTCGTGTAACTTGAACTATCAGATTCCGAAATTTGTCCCCATATTCATACACAACCTGACCGGATACGACACTCATCTGTTTGTAAAAATGCTGCGTTTAGATGATAAAACCAAGATAGATGTCATCCCGAATAACGAGGAACGATACATATCCTACACAGTTGATTTCAATATCAATATAAAAGCAAGATTCGTAGATTCATTCAAATTTACCATTGACTCACTCGATACGCTGGTAAAAAACTTGGACCGATTTGTACACATAAGTAAATATGGGGGTTGGGGTACTCAAGCGCTTATGCTTAGGCAAAAAGGTGTTTATCCATACGATTATATGGACAGCGATGATAAATATTTGGAAACCAGTTTACCAAGCCAAGAAAAATTTTACAATAAACTAAACAAATGCGGGATCAGCGATTTGGACTATTCACGTGCAAAACAGGTTTGGGAGGGATTCAAGATAAAGAATATGAAAGAGTACACCTTACTTTATAATAAAGCTGACGTGTTATTGTTAGCCGATGTTATGGAAAGTTTCAGGAACATTTGCATAGAAACTTACTCACTCGACCCCGCATGGTATTTCACAACCCCGGGGCTTTCATGGAGTGCCATGTTGAAGCAGACGGGAATAGAACTTCAGCTGTTGACCGATTATGAAATGATTTTGATGATCACCAAAGGCATCCGTGGGGGCATATCACAATGCTGCAATCGCTATGCGAAGGCAAACAACCCGTACATGCCTCTTTATAACAAAGACGAATTGACTACTTATCTGATGTATTTAGATGCCGTGAACCTATACGGATGGGCGATGTCTCAACCAATGCCGTATGGTGATTTTGAATGGGTTGATACGGATATAGATGTTATGAAGATCGAAGATGATTCTGACAAAGGATATATTCTGGAAGTCGACTTGGAGTATCCCCAAGAACTGCACGATTTGCATTCCGAGTTTCCTCTTGCTCCGGAAAAACGTTGCCCACCCGGTTCCAAGGAGGTTAAACTCCTTACCACTCTGTATGACAAAGAGAAATATGTCATTCATTATAGAAATTTGAAATTGTATTTAACACTTGGAATGAAACTTACCAAGATACACAGAGTGTTGCGCTTCAGTCAAAGTAAATGGTTGGAACCCTACATTGATAAGAACATGGGCATGTGGATGGAGCAAACGAATAAATCGGCTAAACAGTTTTTCAAACTGATGAACAACTCGATTTATGGAAAAACTGTCGAGAATATAAGGAACAGAGTGGACATACGTCTGGCGACTCAGGACAAGCAGATCGACAAATGGATCGCGAAGCCGCAGTTCAAACACAGAACGATATTTTCAGAAAACCTTTCAGCGGTGCACATGAGGAAAATGAGTTTACTATTCAACAAGGCGATTTACATTGGGATGAGCATATTGGACATATCCAAGACACTCGTATACGATTTCCATTACAATTTTATAAAGGCGAAATACGGTGATAAAGCTAAATTGCAGTACACAGATACCGACAGCCTGGAGTATCTGATAGAGACACCGAATTTTTATGAAGATATGAAACTGACACTCGACAGGTACGACACCTCCAACTACAAGAAGTATAACCAATTCAAAATGCCCCGGGTGAATAAAAAAAATTGGGAACGATGAAAGACGAATTCGGTGGTGTAATCGGTAAGGAATTCGTAGGACTGCGATCCAAGATGTATGCCAACTATACTTTGGAGGGTGACGAGCTAAAAAAATCTAAAGGAGTGAAAAAATCTGTTGTAAAAAATGAAGTCACCTTCGAGGATTACAAGAAATGTTTGTTCGAGCAGAAAGAACTATACAAATCGATGAACATCATAAGAAGTCACGGGCATGAGTTGTACAGCGTCGAAATGTATAAAAAAGTACTATCCACGACTGATGACAAGCGATACATCTTGGAAGACGGAATCACCAGTCTGCCGTGGGGACACTACAAGATACCCAAGGATGTCGAAGCCGAATTGCTTTTGAACAGCAACATTTCACTGGAATAGAGAGCAAGTTGTTTTTATTTGTGAATAAAAAATATTTCTTTTAATCAATATCTTTTGTTATTTCCAATTTCCAATTTACTGATATTATTGCTTATTTTTGTTGGGACTTTTTTTTTGATACTATCCACCTATTTTCCTACACATTTAAATCATCATCTGTACATATTCCTTTTTAACATCATAAGTGAACATGGTCTGTGATACCACGATGACGTAGGCCGTAGTGCCTTTATCAGCGACCGGACCGGTAACCGCGTTTGTAAAATCCAATTCGATTTGGATATCGTTTCTTTTTCTCTCGGTCGAAAACGGATGGAGATGTGTGTCTATCACCATCACTGGGTATTTGTTGATGAAATCGTTTATATTGAGATATACATCATCGTTTTTGAACATGACTTGCCTCATCGAACAGTAGCTGTCGTATAGCAGCCTGTACTTTTTATCCGTGATATTCAAATTCTGCTGCTCCTGCGGGTACCGTTGTCCGTTTATTTTCACGTGGAAATTCTTTATATTTACACTGTCAAACTGACCGGGGTCTTTGGTCTGATCGTTCTTACGACTCGTCTGTAAACCGATTATCACAAAGACCGGATTGAGTATGTTCCGGTAGAGATTCGTTATGTCGAACGTGTAATTGGAGCCTATCACACCGAACTTTTCAATACAATCCCAGCGGAAATATTCATATACCAATTCACCTTTCTCGCTCAATTTCTTAAGCCCATCGATGAGCACGGCTTTCTTGGAGGGGTCGTAATCCACGAGGGGGACTTTCAACACGAAACTGCTAATTTTTATTTTTCCCTCCGCTGCGTCAACAGCATTGGCGCCGGAACCTTCAGTCCAGCGGTAGATGGCATCATCGTCTTCCGCGCGGGTGAACGTTATTTCAAATCCACCCTTGTACATGGGATACTTTAGACTGTCAAAGAAGCCCAGACCCAGGTGGGCCAGCGTTCCCAGTGCTTCGAACTTGCCGCCGCCCTTGTCGTAAACCGATTTGAATCCGCTGCTGTAGTAAGTGTTTTCCTCAGATCTGCTGTACGTGGTCAACCCTTTGATGGTGCTCGTGATTCCGACTTTATCCACGGAATCGATGACTTGGTTGTGTTTTTTCAATTCGATACTCTTGAACAAATAAGCCGCAAAATTGTCCACAAGTTTGATGGGGTCCGTGCTGGCGTAGTTGCCACCATTGGATTTCTTGACAACCTCCCCTTGGATGTGAAACAATATCCTGTTGTTGTAAAACGAATCCCCGTGGTCCAGTTTGAATGTGGTGAAATTATTTGGTGAATTAAAGTGCAAGTCCGATACCGGTAGAACCGTGACGTATTCGCATCTCGCTATCTTATCAGATGCCTCTTCGTAATATTTCTCCATTCCTAATATAGTTTTTAGGGTTTCCGAATTCCAATGAAAAATAAGAAAACTGTTGTGGAAAGCAATAAAAAATAAAAAACACCGAATTCCTGATCACTTAATGAAATCGACTACTTGAACAGTTTTACGTTTTTATACATGTTCAAACGTCTCAACCCGAGATTTCGAAAACCCCTTTTCTCTTCAACATTTTTTCCATCTTATCGTGTATGAACTTTACGATGGCGATTTTTTCATTGTGAAAAGCGTTATTCCCGGCTTCCTCTTCGGCGCGTATAAACTTTAATCTTTCAATCAATTTATCATCATCATCGATGTATTTGTACTCGACGGGCGCGTGTGAATCTATCAACAATCCGCTGCCCGATGACTGTTTATATTCTTTCCAGATCTCACCGATCAAATTCACCCATTTCCAAGACTGACTGGACCTGGGGCGTTTCAACTTTGGATCGTTGTTCTGAAAAATCGCATCGGATTTTATCAGTATATCCTTGTAATTATTAAAGTCCTGAGCTGTGAAAGCACCTGCACTTATGAGTTTTTCTCGCGTCGTACCCTCTCCTGGAGACGATACTCTGATTTCCGCTTTCGTCAACAGACTCCACAATCCCGGTGTGCCGGCATATCTATCTCCGGTGCTGTCTAATATGATATCATCATTTTCAATCGAAATAGTCTTCGATCCGATGGCCAGTTTGTTCAAGTTGAAATCGTAGCGAATACCGAACGATCTATCGTTGCTGGTAGCGAGATGTTGTTTGGCGATATCGCCAATATCTTGCCTTTCAGTGAATTCGCGGATCGAACGGTTTATCCTGCCTTCGTTTGGCAATTCTATTTCCGACGGTAAAGGAGCGGATTCTCCGGGTGGAGGTGATTCTCCGGGTGGTGGAGGTTCTCCGGGTGGTGGAGGTTCGAGCACATCTTCATCTTCACGAGGTAAAGGCACCTTACGCGCCGCCATCAATTCTCGACCCGGTGTACTGAAAGCGCGTGGTCTAAAAATGTCTTTTTTTCGTTGTATAGTCTTAGACGTGGACAGACGTTGCTGCGGTGATGGGGTCTTTTTATCGGAACCTTGCTCCTTGATCGCTTTGACGACCGGTTCCTGTCGCTTTTCAATCTCACGTTTTTCTTCGACTTCACGAATCTTTACTGCTTGGGATTCATTGACCAATTGGTTTTGCAATTTATCCAATTTTTTAGCCTCCTGCACAGTTAAAGGTTTATGTGCAGATATCGGTATGAAAGGAATTTTTGGCGCATATTGCTCACGTATCGGCGGATGTTTGCGAAACAATTCCGCTCGCTCTTTCACTTGTTCTTTTCGGATTTCCTCATTTTCCACGGCCCATTTATCTTGTAGTTTTTCAATTTTTTTACCCTCCTCCGCAGTCATCTCGTCGGGCCACATTTTGTCGGCCAACTTGTGTTTTTTAACTAACGTCTTGACAATCTCTTTATCGCTTTTCCTCTTTATCGTACTAATATAGGTAGTTGGGTTTTTAGTAGCAAATTTTAAATTGGATAATCGAAGTACAAAAGTGACGAATATTTTCACAAAAATTTGGAATCGAATAAAAAAACGTCCGACAACGTTTTGATTAAAAAAATAACGTTTACACGTCGATTTTGGAAAACGTTCGCGGACGTTAATTATTAAAAACAGCGTCTAGACATCGATTTCCGAAAAACGTTCGGGGACGTTGTTTATTAAAAACAGCGTCTAGACATCGATTTACGAAAAACGTTCGCGGACGTTATTTATTAAAAACATCATCCAATTTATTTATTAAAAACATTTTTCATATTGCACACGTATTTTCCACACCGCGCTTTTTTCATCATATTTATCGTGAGAAACCCATAAGGTTCATTCCAACACTTGTTGCATATATTTTCAAATTCACCGAAAGTCATGTCCGATCCCACGAAATCGTCGTAAATCCGCTTGGTATAATGTTTATTCTGTTTGAAGACACAAAGGAAATTTATATTATTCCGTATGACTTGCATGTCCACTTTGCCGTAACTCTGGCTCAGGTAGACGCATGAAATCTTTTTATGCCTGCCTCTGATAAAATAGTCTTTAATACCTTTTTGCTCTTCCATCAGACAATCGTCGAATATCACAAGTGAGTTTTTCTTGCACTCGTCCACCGCCGGCAGTTCATCGCAATTGTTGAAGAAATACGCGATTCTCTTTTTATACTTTTTCTCTGCGTCCGCATAGGTTTTTCTCAGCTCAACATAAGCCGGCTGTTCTATGGATTTACTGAATACGTTAAGGTTTTTAAATATAATACCGTTTTTATTGTAAATGAAATTTAGCAGTAAATTGGTTTTGCCGATGCCTGAAGAACCCACTATGAGACATCGCAAAGGGCTGGGCAACAGGTTGTCTTCGAATGCCTCTTTGTAATATGAAACTATATCCATCACTATGTGGGTGAAACGACCTCTGGACATTAAGTAAAAAATGAAAGCGGAGAAATTATTTCAAAATTTAATTATTTTTTAAAATTGACGACATTGGAATTATTCACAAAACACACATGTCTTTCATTGCATTTTTTACAGCTCTGATAAAATCGAAATCACCATAAACCGATATACAATTCGTTTTTCGGTCGTGATCATATCGGACGCCCACTTCATCCATCATTTTTAAAATCTTGTTAATCAAGTTACCGTCGGGGATATATTCGACTTCATAACAATAATCGAACTCGCCAGTCACAATTTGCTCCTTATCAAAATATTTACTTTGTGTGGCTGTGGCTCCTAATAGCCCTTTCATTTTAAAACAGATGTTTTTTTTTGTTTGTTTACTTCTGTTCAAGATTTTAGATTGTACTTGTTAATTAATAAAACAAAACCTTCTGAAAATCAAATCTTTGCATTCAATTCACTTAGTATTCACACCGATGGTGATGGTAGCGACAATTGGTGACCACCGACGTGATCCTTGAAGCTACTACGTCCATATCGACAACATTCTCATCGCACCTATCCAGCCTATAGCCTTCCATCACCTTCCAAGCAACGCTGAATTTAAAACAACACAGGTGAGCCTTTGCCTAATCATGTCGGACACGGAGGAAAATGGAACAGACCCTAATCTCACAAATAACTCAAATCAGCTTTCAAAATTAAGTGTAAAAATTCCACCTTTTTGGAGAAAAAACGTCAAAGTCTGGTTGCGCCAAGTTGACGCTCAGTTCTTCACCAAAGGTATCACACAAGAACGAACAAAATATTATCACGTTCTTGGAAACCTTGATACCGATGTGGCTGAGTTGATATCCGACTTTCTAGAGAAACCACTTAGCCAAACCCCTTACCAAGATCTTTGTAACCGTCTTATCTCTGAATTTGAAGAGTCAGAGAGTAGGAAAGTTACCAAACTGGTCGATGAACTTGAACTTGGTCCCAAAAAACCTACTCAGTTTCTTAGGGAAATGCGTACTCTCGCAGGTACACATGTTCAGGACGATTTCCTTAAAACATTATTTTTGAAACGCCTTCCCCCTCAAGTGAGTTCAATATTAGCCTCTAGTTCCGACTCTCTAGAAAAGTTAGCAATCATGGCTGACAAAATCATGGAGTATTCACCATCTCCTTCACAGCCGATTCACTGCATAGAAGGCCAAACATCAACCACCACACAACCTGACAGGTTATCGCGTCTGGAAAAGCAAATATCTGAGCTAACCAACCAAATTTCGTCTTTGCACTCCAGATCGAGATCTAGATCTGATTCACGCCGGTTCCGGAAACGTGAATCCACTCCTCAAAACGATAAATGTATCTGCTGGTACCACACAAAGTTTGGTAAAAATGCTAGGAAATGTACTAAACCGTGCAAGTACCTCTCTTCCGCATCTGGTGATTCGGAAAACTAGTTCGGCACTGTCTTGATACGGCGGAAGACAGCGCAAAACCACAACCACGCCGTCTCTTTGTTTATGATCGACTGACTAATACAAAATATCTTGTCGATTCCGGCGCTGACATTTCTGTCATACCTCCAAAAAGCAAACAAAAACCTAAACTATCCGGTAAATTTCTCTTTGCAGCAAATGGATCAAGCATCCCTACATATGGCGAGAAACTTTTACAACTTGACTTAGGCTTACGTAGATCATTTTGCTGGCCTTTTACCATTGCCGGCGTCCAACAACCAATTATTGGTGCAGACTTCTTATCAGAATTTGGTCTATTAATTGATATAAAAAATAAAAGATTAATAGATAGCAAGACGTTCCTTTTTCAGAATGGCTCAACACCTTCACAGTCCGTTATTTCTGGCATTCACCTTATTAATCCAAATAATAAGTACTCTTATATATTGCGCCAGTACCCTGATTTATTGAAAGATATGCCTGGTCACAAAACACCAGACATAGATTTCTTCCATACAATCAGCACTAATGGTCCACCTGTTACCTCTAAAGCACGACGTTTAGCTCCAGACAAACTCTCTCAGGCTAAGCTAGAGTTTCAAAAAATGATTGATTTAGGTATATGCAGACCTTCTAAAAGCCCTTGGTCGAGTCCTCTGCACATGGTACCTAAGAAGGACGGCTCCTGGCGCCCATGCGGTGACTACCGTGCTCTCAACCATATAACCATTCCAGATAAGTATCCTATACCTAATGTCCAGGATTTCAATGCACAACTTGAAGGTAAGGCAATATTTTCAAAAATAGATCTTGTGAAGGCTTACCATCACATCCCCGTTCATCCAGATGATGTACCCAAGACAGCTGTCATAACTCCATTTGGCTTGTTTGAGTTTGTACGCATGCCGTTTGGATTAAAAAACGCAGGTCAAACCTTTCAACGTTTTATTCACCAAGTTTTGCGAGACCTTCCATTCGCATATTCCTATCTAGATGACATCCTTATTGCTTCTGAATCTGAAACTGAACACGAGAATCACATTCGTCTACTTTTTGAATGTCTCTCCAATCACGGCCTCTGCATTAACGCGTCAAAATGTGAGTTTGCTGTCCCTGAAATTTCATTCTTAGGCTATCGTATCAACAAATATGGTATATTTCCACTGCCTGAACGAGTGAAAGCCATACTCGACTACCCACTTCCTGAAACTGTCGACCAACTCAGACGCTTCCTAGGAATTGTGAACTTCTACAGGAGATCGCTGCCCAATTCGGCTACAACACAAAAGCCACTGTATGACCTTTGTCCAACACCCAAGCGAAAGGACAAAAGTAAGTTAGACTGGAATGATCATGCCAAAGATTCTTTTAACAGATTGAAAACACAACTAGCTAACGCTACCTTGCTTTTCCACCCTTCCAGTAATCTTCCTCTCGTTCTCACAGTCGATGCTTCAAATTTTGCAATTGGTGCTTCTTTACAGCAGATGCGAGGAAACGTACCCGAACCTATTGGTTTCTTCTCTTAAATCCTCACTAAGGCGCAACAAAACTATAGCACCTATGATCGTGAACTTTTGGCCGCATACGAAGCAGTAAAATACTTCAAGCATTATCTAGAAGGTCGTCATTTTGTTATTCTAACTGACCACAAACCTCTCAGTTACGCCTTTGAACAACGGTCTGAAAAAGCGACTCCTAGACAACGAAGACATCTTGATTACATCGGCCAATTCACCACTGACATCCGGTACATTCCTGGTAAACAAAACCAACCTGCAGATGCCTGTTCGAGGATTACTGAAATTGTAGTATCATCAACAGTATCACTCACCGACATCGCACACGCTCAAAGGAATTGTAGCGAACTAAAACATATCAGAGAATCAAACTCATCATCGTATTCATTCCAAACTATGACTCTTGATAATGGTCTTGAATTAGTTTGTGATTCCTCAACTGGCAAGCTACGGCCATTCATCCCTCATTCCTACCGCAGATCCCTCTATGATTCCATTCACAATTTATCTCATCCTGGAATTGCTGCATCAGTAAAACTACTTCAAGAGAGATTCTGCTGGCCTTCACTGAAACGTGATGTGACATTGTGGGCCAAAACGTGTATACCTTGCCAACGCTGTAAAACATGGCGGCACACTTATAGTGAACTATGTTTCTATCCTACCACCCAAAAACGATTCTCCCACTTAAATGTTGACATCGTTGGACCCTTGCCTCCTTCAAGAGGATATCGTTACCTATTAACCATCATCGACAGATTTTCAAGATGGACTGAAGCAGTTCCGATGTCATGCATAACTGCCGAAGAAGTTGCTTCTACTATTCTTCAGTCGTGGGTATCCCGTTTTGGAGTTCCCCGCTTCATTACTACTGATAGAGGAAAACAGTTCGACTGTGAATTATTTTCATCCTTGACGTCCATGCTCGGCATACACCATATCAAGACCACAGCTTACCACCCTGCTGCTAACGGAGCTATTGAAAGGTGGCATCGCTGTTTGAAGTCTGCTCTTAAGGCTCAATTAACAACGGACTGGGTTCCAAAACTTCCATCAGTTCTACTTGGACTCCATTCAAACGTAATTCCAGAAGTAGGAGTTTCGCCTGCACAACTCGTTTACGGTGAACCGATTACTCTTCCAGCCGATTTCTTTGAAGATTCCAAGTATACAGGTGACGTCCCTGCATTACTGATCCAACTTCAACAACATGTTAAGTTAGTTCGTCCAGTGCCATTCAGCCATCGTCACAAGAAGTCAATTTTCATACACCCGGATCTCAGAACTTCATCTCATGTATTCATTCGCCATGATGCCTCGAGAAAAACACTTCAACCAACATATGACGGTCCCTACAAAGTGATTTCAAGGAGCGACAAATTTTTCAAAGTTTTATTACCCAGAGGTGAAAATTCAATTTCAATTGATCGGTTGAAACCAGCGTTTCTATTGCATGATCACACTGAGTCTGATGATGTTCATTCCACTATAACATCTAAGTCATGTGATCCTTCGAAAACGAGTGCATCACCGAAAATATCAGAAGACTTCAAGACGAAAAAGCCTACAGTCAACCCTGAACCTCATCGTCCCAGCAATACCACTGACCGAAAAACTCGCTCTGGGCGTGTTGTGCGTTTTCCTGACAAGTACACTACCTGACATTCACGTTGTCACTGGGAGGGGAGTATGTGGCTGTGGCTCCTAATAGCCCTTTCATTTTAAAACAGATGTTTTTTTTTGTTTGTTTACTTCTGTTCAAGATTTTAGATTGTACTTGTTAATTAATAAAACAAAACCTTCTGAAAATCAAATCTTTGCATTCAATTCACTTAGTATTCACACCGATGGTGATGGTAGCGACACTTTGTATATCAATGTACTTGTATTGCTTTACGTCGTCTTCGTTTTTACGTGCTTTGAGAATAGACAACACGTGATGGATTCTATTACTCTTTACCAGCGCTTTCAACCTCTTATTATCGTCTATCAGATTTTGTAATCCATAATGATCTTTTCGTAACGTTGGCAACAGTTCCTCTAACATCCATTCTTTAAACTCTTCATTTTTATTTTTACTCGCTCCCAATAGAGAACAAACACCCGAGTCGTCTATATATGCAGTATCAGGATGTTCATCGGCGAAACGGAGAAAGTTGTCGTGTTCTTTTAACTCTAAATATTTAATAATATGCTTTTTGCTAATATTGTCATAAATAGCTTTCCTAGGCCTCCTATATCCAAGTATTTTGGATACATCATTTCCTCTAAACCAGAATTTATTATCAGCATCGAATATAATGGTAATTTCATCTTTTCCAAAACTAAAACTATTATTCACAATGTCTATTTCATTATTCATTTTGTCTAATATATAAATTGACATTTTTAATGTTGTTTTTTATTGTTGAAAAGATGGTGAAAAAATGTATTTACCATTATTATTTTGCATATTTAAATTTACTATTAATAGTCCCCACGCCGGACTATCTAAATAAAAAATGCAATTCAATAGTCCCCACTCCGGACTATCTAAATTCAATAGTCCTCATGCCGGACTATCTAAATACAATAGTCCCCACGCAGGACTATCTGAAATTCAATAGTCCCCATGCAGGACTATCTGATATTCAATAGTCCCCACGCAGGACTATCTCATACAATAGTCCTCACGCAGGACTATCTGAAATTCAATAGCCCCCACGCAGGACTATCTGAAATTCAATAGTCCCCACGTAGGACTATCTGAAATACAATAGTCCCCGCCCAGGACTATCTGAAATTTAATAGTCCCCACGCAGGACTATCTGAAATGCAATAGTCCCCATGCAGGACTATCTGAAATTCAATAGTCCCCACGCAGGACTATCTGAAATTCAATAGTCCCCTTGCCGGACTATCTGAAATTCAATAGTCCCCATGCCGGACTATCTGAAAAATAAAAACAATAGTCCCAGCATAGGACTATCTGAATAATACCTAAAACATTGTACGTTGTAATTCTTTCTCGTAGAACCCTCCAATTATATCTTCACCAGTTTCATCCGCAATCTTATAAGTCGTGGGTCTCGTGTTTAAAACTTGCTTGATTACAAAAATCTCGGACGTCCAGTTCTGTTTGTATTTATTCGCGAAAACATCTTTTTTCGCCGTAATGCGGACTCTGTCTCCCACATCGAATTTCGCCTTTTTACGGGGTATTTTATTTTCCAATTCGTTGTACATTTTTAATAATGCCTGCTCGTTGCCTTTATTCACATCCGCGGGCCTCATTTTTATAGTATGGTGGAAATCGTGTTTGTTGTATTCGTCGGTCAATTCTTGCAATATGTCGTGCCACTTGTGCGAATTTCTAACTTGGAATTTTACTTTCAACTTCTCATTTAACGTTCTGTGATATCTTTCGATAATTGCGGATTTCTCCTCGCTCTCGGTGTGGTACAATTTAATGTTGTGTTTTTTCAACAACTTGTTAAAATGCGTATTTTTAAACTCTGTCCCTTTATCGGTGTGTAAGAGTTTAGGTGGTGAATGACCGTCATTTTTGGCCCTGGCAATTATTTTTTCAAAAGCTGATGACACATCCGGACCATCTTTTTTCTTCAAAGGCTCTGACCAAACGAACTTACTGAACGTGTCGATCACATTTAAAATGTATTTATACCACTTGTTTTCCCTAGCATATTCTTTCAAAATCAACAGATCGGCCGCCCACAAATCATCGATACCTTTCGTGACGATTCGGCGTTTTATAAACTTTTTCACGACGGGTCTGTGCAGCTCTTTAGCTTCCAAAACTTCTGGCGGGTCTTTGATAAACGAATTTCTCTTACTGCCGCATATCGCACAATTGGATGTCGCAAGCCACCTTTTATTTCTCGTTTTGACCGTTTTGACATCCGTGGATGGTGTGTTTGTTTTACACTTTCTGCAATGCAATTCCATGTCTAATAATGCGCTGCTACTTTTAAAGTCAAATAAAATATTTGCAAATGCAAAGTCGTTTAAATAAATTGTACATTTGCGTAGATTGTGTGTTATATGTATAGGATAAGAAACGAGATGCAGCACAGACATAAAATCCAGTTGACCAAGGGTCAAAAGAATAAGTTGCGTATCGCTTATAAAAAGCAGAAACTCGCTATTTTAACTTTGAACAGAGATCAGTTGACGAACGGGAATGTCGAGGTGATGTTGACGGACGAACAACATAAACAAGTGTTGAGAGCCATAAAACACAATAAAGGCTTGAGATTGATATTGAGCCATTCGCAGTTGAAGAACAACATTGAAGGGGGTCTACTGAAAGAGATTCTGGAGTTGGCGGAAACGAGTATCCCCTATTTCAAGAAATTCGCTTCACCCCTGATCAAAGACAAAGTCGCACCAGCTATAAAAGATAAATTCGTTCCGTGGCTGAAAAAGATGATCGACGACGAGTTGGATACAATTATAGAAAAAGATCCGTCAGGTGCCGGATTAAGACAAATGATAAACAACCGACTCAATGCGGCTTTGAATGACGTACGGGTAAAAAAAAATGAATTCCGTTGACGTTGAGCGATCTGGAAGTGTGGGCCAATAAATTGAAATTGAAGAATTTTCGCGGTGTTTTCAGACGAGAGCTTTTACCTGACGTATGTTGGAAAAACGAGTGCGGTATAATCAATCTCGGTGATCTGGACACACCCGGAACACATTGGACGTGTTATTATAAAAATGGTAAAAATGTAATTTATTTCGATTCTTATGGAAATGCACCACCACCTTTGGAGTTGGATAAATACATGAGAAGTTTTGACATTCGTTATAATTCGGACCGATTTCAAGATTATGGTGATCCGCCAATCTGCGGGCATCTTTGTTTAGAAGTTTTAAGGCAGTTTTCAAATGGAAAAACATATGATGAAGTCAAAGACGATTTAAATAAAAATAAATACGCTTGGCTCGGGTGGTTCAATTGAGTCACTTTTTTATGATGCCCCCGTCAATAAATTGTTTATAACATTTTTATTTTTTTAATAATTTATTACCACCCGAAAATCTGTTTTCCTAATATAGAAATGTCGACGTTTAGATCATCAAGTCAAACTAACCAGTCAGAAGCATGGAACCTCCTCTCAACGGAGCCCAGAGAACCCAAAGGGGTTTTGACTGACAAATTCATCATGAGGTTCGATCGGTATTTGAACTGGGATCTGCTCTCTTCCCATTATGATTTTCCAATCGAGATGTTGCGGATGTACCCGCACAGAGTGAATTGGTCCAAGCTGTTGAGGCGTATTAAATTTTCGGAGGAATTCCTAAGAGAGATGGTCCTCCATTTCGATGAATGTTGGGGTATCCTGTGCAAATATCAAACGCTGTCTGAAAAGTTTATTCACGATTTCGCAGGTAAAATTGATTGGAATTACGTGTTGTTGTATCAAAATGTAACTAGCAGATTTTTGGACGAACACAAAATGTATTTTGATGAATCCTAGTTGAGTGGCTCAGAGATATTCAAAATAAAAACCTGAATTCGCGTGGGTCGACCGGTTTGAATATTTTGTATTTAATATTTGCAGGATGAATAAAAACTAGTTGTTGTTTATTTTTTTATATAAAACCATTATGATGTAAAACATTTTTCCTAAAGTAGAAATGACGACATTTAGACTATCAGGTAAGACTTCACAACTGACCTTGAACTTGGAACATCCCATTCACTTGGATGCTGAGTACAAGCTGGCACTCACCGGACTTTTCTGCGAATACAACTTTTATAATTTATTTGAGGGTTGTAGTGTTTTGTTTGACGGTGGATCGAAAATCGGTTTCGGTAAAGGTTTTTGGACATTTGATGCCATACAGAAACACATACAAAAAGGCGTGGATCCGCTGTTACGCGGTAAAACAGACGATAAAAAGAATAAAGTCTTGGTCGTTTCAATACTTAAAACTACGGGGTACCGGGTGAAAATCACTTCACCTATAAAATTTCACATGGAAAATTCACTGCGGCGTTTGCTGGGTTTCGATGAAATTGATGCCCCCGAATACTTGGACACGTACAATGCGAAAAAACCGCACAACATAAGACCATGGGACTTGATTGAAGTCCACTGTGATATCGTGGAAAATTGTTTTGTCAATCATGATGAGCATTGGCACAAACACAAAGAGTCTTCGGTGTTGTATAGTTTCTTTCCATATGGTGAATTTGGTAATAAAATTGCTGTGATGCCGCGGCCGCCGCATTACGTGTCGTTGAAAAAAGGATTGAATAAAATCCAACAAATCAACATTTACATTACAGACCAAAATAATAATTTATTGCAGATGTTCGATTCGAATGTGCATATTTATTTGGAGTTGATTCGGGTGTAGTATTTTTTAATTTATTGAAAATCGGCTGTTTCTATTTTTTATTTGACGCCGCAAAACGTTATTCCTTGTATAGGTAAAAATGAACGGTCCTAACTTTAATGATTTACTGAAAGAAATCAATGGAAAGTCTTACATCAGGGTGGGTGACCTGGAAGTCGGTAAAAAATATTTTGTGGAAAATATGGATAAAATCTCTTCATCATACGGTATGAGAATATTAGTCACATGCGATGATGTGAAATTCTATCTTCCCGAAAGCTGGAATGACAGGTTGACGAATAACTATATCAAACAACTGTTGAATTTTAAGGGGAAACTCTATGTGCTGTACAACGGTAAAATAACACTTTCAGATAATAAATTCAAGCACAGTATCGAGTTTAAGGTTGACGAATAAAAATAGTTTTTAAAAAACATAATTTAAATACATTTTTGAAAATGCCCCGTTTAATTTATTTGTTGTGGAAAACCGTAATACATGCATTAGGAATCAATAATGGGTGAAAGCTTCGGTTATTATTGCTTGACTGAAAACGCATTTGAACCGTACAACGGGTCACCGGATGCAGCCGGATTGGATCTCAGAAGCGCAAATGATTATGTTGTACCAAAACGCGGTCAACAGTTGATAAAAACTGACTTGACTTTCAAATTCCCAGATGGGTGCTACGGGAGGATAGCGCCAAGATCTGGCTTGGCTTTAAAACATTGTATAAGTGTAAACGCCGGTGTCATAGACCGGGACTATACGGGGAATGTCGGTGTTATCTTGATGAACAATTCTGATACCGATTTTCATGTGAGTCGTGGAGATAGGATTGCGCAGATCATCTGCGAGATGTACAAAAAGCCGCCGTGTATCAGATTGGACAAAGTCGAACAGACTGAACGTAAAGACGGCGGATTCGGAAGCACCGGTGTAAACTGATTAAACAATAAAAAATGAAAATGTCTTTTTTTTCATCCTCAGACATAACGGCAGTTGTCTGGATTTATAACCATTTCATGTTGAATATCAAGTAGAAGAAAATCAATTAAATGTTTAAAAATAGAGCTTAAGAGGGCATTTCGTTGGTGCCTGGATTAAATCTAAGAACAACCTCGGAAATCCTAAAATGTGGTGAAAATGCCTAATGAAGATGAAAATCCTTTTGAAATCAGGATTATGTTAGGTTAAAACAACAAAGGTTAAGACTCGCCCTTCCTTGGATTAAATTTCTGGATTAAATACACCATTTGAAAAACTTGAAAATGGCTAAAATTAACCCGAAATCAGATACAAACTGGCCCAGAACCAGTCAAATATGAGGTTTACGAGGGTTCGGTGAAGAGTGCGTCTTGCCCTTCCTTGGATTAATTTTTTTTCTGGATTAAATACACCATTTTAAAAACCTGAAAAATGGCTGAAATTAACCCCAAATCAGATGCAAACTGGCCCAGAACCAGTCAAATATGAGGTTTACAAGGGTAGGTTAAGAGGGTGCCTCGCACTTCCCTCGCACTTCCCTCGCACTTCCCTCGCACTTCCCTCGCACTTCCCTCGCACTTCTCAAATTCACCTTGGTAAAACCTGAGAAAATGTTTTAAAATGTTGTAAAATGTTGTAAAATGGTTGTAATTAGCCTACAATCAGATAACAAACTGGCCCAAAACCAGTCAAAAATGAAGTTTACGGAGAGTCGGAAATCGGAAGTGCGAGGTGTCCCAGAAACCCTGTTTCATATCTACTCACGCGGTGATATACGCTGATACGGCTGAACTACGTTACCGACAAATCTATATTTATTACCTTTTTTATAGTTTAAAAGTAAAAAAGTTGTAGTTTTATGATATTTCCTAAATTGAAACATCTCAATGAATGTCCATGCCAAATTTCAAGTCTCTATCTTAAACGGTCGCTTCAGGAATTTAAGATCATCAGTGAGTCAGTCAGTTACACATGGGGCTGTATATATTATGGACTCGCCTACGGCTCGATGGGGGCTCCGCCCCCATGCCCCCTTAGGGGTTGCCCTAAATTTGTAGAATAATTTAAAGTCAAGTATTGAACAGGCTAGTTCCACCAACTAACTGGACAGCGAAGACAGTAACAAAACGGGCTAATACACACTACTCACAATCAATAATAATAATAACAATAATATCCTTTGAAAATATTTCACGGGGCTCAGCCCCCATGCCCTCTAGTTGATTTTACTAATTTCGTTAATCATTCACAAAGTCTCAAATAATGAACTGTCTAGTTCCACCAAAGTACTGAACAGGTTAGTTCCATCGAAGTTTTGAAAAGCTAAGTTTTAAATTACGTGTAACTACAAAAATGTGTGATACTAACTCCTCCACGTTACCAACCACTTGGTCTGGAACGTCAACGATTTTAGATGCGGCACAGAAAAATTGCAATGGGGCAAAATTAATCCAAATTAAGTATCTTTAAATTAAATTTTCATAGATAAAAAAATGTAATGTGCCCACTATAGCAAAACAATAATGCTAAAAAATAGAAAATAATTGATTATGTGAAAATAACTATTAAAATAATAAAATAATCAAGCTATAATAATGCATAAACTAAAGAAATTGAAAGTAACACTTAAAGCAAATCTAGCATCGCCAACCACGATATTAATAGAATCGGAAAATAAAAACTAATAAAAATCGAAGTTTTGAAAAGCTAAGTTATTAATTTACTTGTAACTCTACTAAAACATGTGATGCTAACTATTCCACGTTACCAACTACTTAGTCTGAAACGTCAACGAGTTAACATACTTTACATTAAAATTGCAATTGGTCAAAATTATTCCAAATTAAGTATTTTTCAATGAGATTTTCGTACATTTTAAAAATAATGTAATTTGCCCATTAGAGTAAAACAATAATGCTAAAAAATAGAAAATAACCAATAATAAGTGTGAAAATTACTATTAATATAATAAAAAAAATCAAGCTATGCTAGTTAATAAACTTAGGAAATTTAAAATACAATTTGTACTAAATATAGTATCGCCAACCACGATATTAAAAGAATCGGCTGATACAAACTAATTACAATAATCATGAAGTCTTAAAGTTTTTATATAGTCTTAAAATGAAGAAAGTTGCAACTTAAGAACCATAAAATCGGCGTACATTATGCATTTTCAACCAATGGTAGTAAAAAAAAACCAATTGTGAAATAATCGCCAAAAAAGGATTATTGGTTAAATTAAAATATACTGAAAGAGTTACAATAATTGATAAGCATAGAATAGTTTTAAATTACAACAATAATAGGGTTAATCGAGACTTTAGGTGAGAGCACTGCATTGAGGAAGTTTGACGGACTAAGTGGCAGCGAGAAAAATTACTGTTGAGTTTAATTCAATTGGTTATTATAATATTTCTCAGCCTGATGATGGGTCATCAGATATGTAGATGGTCTAAAAAAAACGTCGGAAGTAGGTAAACGTTAGCGAAGGTAAGAATGGAAAGTTCAATCGTTCTATAACTTAATATGTTCAATCGTTTCCCAAACTAAAATCTAAGCCTGATTGGACAGCAGCAAATAGGTCAAAGACCGGATGTCAAATGTGTTGGGACACGTTCAACTCTTCAAAGTAAAACTGTATCAGAACTATCAACTGAAGCGCTATATTCAATCAGGGGATTCATATAGAGAGACAGCATACAAATAGTAGAAAATTAAGTTATAATTACTGTATTAGGTAATTTTTTGTGCGAAAACCTACAAGAAATTTTCCAGCATGAGAAAACTAAAGTCTATAAATGTAATAAGACCTAAAATATTTTTAGCAATTAATCATTTACTTTACGGGCGTTACTGCAGCAAAAAATATGCAGTAATAAAATAATGTTTAAAGTATTCGCACAAGCTTCGTAGAGCTCACCATAGTAATGATAAAATTAATAATATAAAATTATAACAAAGTATTCCAGCACTACGCTCAATCGTCTCTCAAAAGGCTAGAGTAATAGCAATATCCAATATGAACAAATGAATTTAAATAAAACGAAACGAGAACCTCACATTTCAATCAACATTTTCGTATTACTTTATTGTACGTGCATTAAATTTATTTCACCATCCTGAAAACAAAATCCACCATCTGTTAAATGTAATATTACAGTTACAGCTATATTACAATATACTGTAAACTGAAATTTGCACTAACGTAGTTTATATACAACGTTTAAGATCACTGCTCTGCGAACTGTCGCGAAAAAATCATCAGAAACAGGTGTGGTTAAATGACATAATTTAAATACAACCGAGAACTAAGCGACATTAACTTTAAGTTACTATGGAAATCAAAGCGGACATCACCCGAATGTATAGATACGCTTCAGTAAACTTCATTTTCAATAATAACACAGCAATCAGAAGGAATACCATACGCAAACAACTTTGCGCCCAATTAAGGATATTAATCGGGAAGAGGTGTAGTTAAAAGACATCATTTAAATACAAGCGAGAACTAAGCGACTGTAATGTTCTCTCCCTGAAGAGCAACAAGGCTCCTGGCCCGGATGGGATTCCGAGTGAGGCTTTAAAGAAAGTATTTTTAATCAACGCTGACTTGTTGTTGAGAATGTACAATGCCTGTTTGGTAGAAGGGGTGTTTCCGGCTCCCTGGAAAACAGCCAGGCTTGTACTGATCAGCAAGGGCAAAGGTGATCCCGAGCTGCCGTCGTCCCACAGGCCTCTCTGCATGTTGGACACGGCTGGGAAGCTGTTCGAGAAGCTGATCCGTTCCCGCCTGACTTCTGCCGTGGAAGCTGCCGGGGACTTATGCCCCCGTCAGTACGGCTTCAGAAAGGGACGGTCAACGATCGACGCTGTCACCGAAGTTCAGAGAGCTGTGGAGAGAGCCGAGAGCCACAACCATTTCTCCCGCCGAGTAGTGCTTCTTGTTACGCTTGATGTCAAGAATGCCTTCAACTCGGCGAGGTGGGTCGATATGTTGGATGCGCTTCGCAACACCTTTCGTATTCCTGCATATCTGTTGCGGCTCGTCGAGGATTATCTACGCTCTCGAAGCCTGATTTATGACACGAGGGACGGAACGCGGACGATGGAAGTCACTTCTGGTGCCGCACAAGGTTCAATACTCGGCCCGGATCTCTGGAACGTTGCCTATGACAGCCTCCTGAGGTCCGAGATGCCTGAGGAAACCACTTTGGTTGGGTACGCCGATGACGTCGCAGCTCTCATTGCTGCACGCAACGTTGAGCTGGCCCAACTGAAGTTGAACCGAGTTATGCGGGTGGTCAACAACTGGATGTCCGATCACGGTCTCTCACTTGCTCTCAGTAAGACGGAGATCGTGATTCTTACGAAGAAGAGGATCGACACCGTCGTCCCGTTTCGAGTGGGAAGGGAGGTGGTCACATCAACTCGTGCCGCCAAATACCTCGGGGTTATGGTGGACACCAAGTTAAGCTGGAGGGATCAGATCTTCCGTACGGCGGACAAGGCCGCTAAGGTAGTGACTTACCTTAGTAGGCTGATGGCCAATGTCGGGGGTCCCCGATCCAGCAGAAGACGTCTGTTGATGTCCGCGGTCCAGTCCGTGCTTCTTTACGGGGCAGAGGTGTGGGCAGGCGCTCTAGATAAGGAGTGCTACAGGTTGCGACTCGCCCGGGTTCAGCGTCAAGCTGCGCTCCGGGTGTGTTCCGCCTACCGGACAGTGTCCGAGCCTGCCGTCCTGGTGGTCGCCGGAGTCATCCCTGTCAAGCTCTTGGCAGGGGAGAGGAAAGCGATTTATCAGAGACAAGGCGAGATCGGCAAGGACACGGCAAGAACAGAAGAGCGCTCCCGAACCTACCAGCAGTGGCAACACAGCTGGGAGCACGACACCCGAGGACGATGGACTGCGCGACTTATCAAGCAGGTCCAACCATGGGTGGAACGGCGGCATGGGGAGGTGGACTACTACCTGACCCAATTTTTGACAGGTCACGGCTATTTTCGGTCGTACCTGAACCGTATGGGAAAGACCGGTTCACCGGACTGCATTTATTGCCCGGGTGTTCCCGACGATGCGGAACACACATTCTTCCGCTGTCCCCGTTGGGAAGGGCCCCGCCTGGAGGCCACACAAATCTTTGGTGCATTTTCGGTGGACTCGGTCTGCCAAAAGATTTTGGAGGATGAGGGCAACTGGGATTGTTTGTCACAGTTCGTCCGGGGCATCCTCCTGGAAAAGAAAACCGATCTGGACCGTGAAGTGGCCCAGATCCCTTGATCGAGCGGCTGGATAAGGAGCGAGCCCCACGGGCGTAAGCCAAATTTAGGCCTAGCCTGACGTAATGTGACAAACAATTCCAGGTTAGATTCCTAAAGAGTAGAGGAGGTTTTTTAGTGGGTAAACTCGTTTTTAGGGGAGCCCCACACTACAGGCTGGCCACCTGTGTGCGTAATGCATTTTTCCGCCTCTCCCTCAAAAAAAAAAAAAAAAAAAAAAAAAAAAAAAAAAAAAAAGCGACTGTAATAGCGCTCCAAGCGACATCTTAAAAACCAACGTACTTCCTTTCTGACACCTCGTCTTTTTAGATTTTTTTTATAATTGAAAGTTGAAAATTTGAAGTTATTGGGCATTGATACTGTATAAATCAAAGCGAGGTTTAGTCCTAGTGAGATAACCCGCTCTCAATACATCAAAATACCGTCGCCTAAACAATACGTTCATGTTTATATTCAAAACAAATTTGTATCAAACACGGGTGTAATTGAAAGAGATCATTTAAAAACGAGCGAGAACTAAACCTGCATTATGATCTACGATACCACGACCACATGGTGATTTACGCTGATACGGCTGAACTACGTTACCGACAAATCTATATTTTTTACCTTTTTATAAATTAAAAATAAAAAAGTTGTAGTTTTATGATTTTCCCTAAATTGAAACATCTCAAAGAATGTCCATGCCAAATTTCAAGTCTCTATCTTAAACGGTCGCTTCAGGACTTTACTATCATCAGTGAGTCAGTCAGTTACACATGGGGCTGTATATATTATAGACTCGCCTACGGCTCGATGGGGGCTCCGCCCCCATGCCCCCTTAGGAGTTGCCCCCTAGTTTGAATTAATAAAAAGTCAAGTTTGAAATAGTTTAGTTCCACACAAGAACTGAACACACAAGACAGTAACAAAACCGTCTAATACACTAAATTCACAATCAATAGTAAAAAAAGCTTTAATAATCTCCTATGAAAAGGTTTTAATAGCCCTCCTTAGTAAATAGTTTTAAAAAATTGAGCTGTGAGATAAATATTATTTATGTAAATATTCTAGGTGTTATGCTTGATGGAGGGTCCAACCCAATAATTGGTTGCCCCAATTCCGTAAATTACTGTCAAAACCTCATACAATCAACAGGCTAGTTGAGGGCTTAACTCCAACGGCAGTAACAGAAGCCGCCAATACACACTACTCACAATAAATAATAATAACCTTTGAAATTTGCTCACGGCTCATGGTATAATCCCACTCCCCCCTTACTTCGTAAAAAAAATATAATGGAGTTGTGAAATATTAATGGACTATGTAAATATTCATGCTCAAAAGTTGTTGTGTAAAAATTTGGAGATACGATTATGATTGCACATGATTGAGGTAATAATAGCTGTATTCTGAAAATATAAAAGTGGAATAAAATTATAAGTTTATATAGAGGACCGTTGTATGTAATAGAAGAAAAACGGGACAAAATCAAGATATTTGAAATTAAAAAAAAATGTTATAGGCTAAGATGCTTCAGTTCCGCCACGGGGTGGCCAAGAAACGCAGGAATCATATATGTACCATATAGAGAAACGATAACAATTTTATCATTCAAAATCAGCAATTATTAGTTTAACAATTTTAAATGTTATATATATATTAGTTCAGAAAATTAATAAAAATAGAGCCCTAGTAGTATGTAATAGATCACAGGGTATTAGGTACTATAATCATGAAGTCTTAAAGTCTTTATATAGTCTTAAAATGAAGAAAGTTGCAACTTAAGAACCATAAAATCGGCGTACATTATGCATTTTCAACCAATGGTAGTAAAAAAAACCAATTGTGAAATAATAGCCAAAAAAGGATTATCGGTTAAATTAAAATATACTGAAAGAGTTACAATAATTGATAAGTATAGAATAGTTTTAAATTACAACAATAATAGGGTTAATCGAGACTTTAGGTGAGAGCACTGCATTGAGGAAGTTTGTCGGACAAAGTGGCAGCGAGAAAAATTACTATTGAGTTTAATTCAATTGGTTATTATAATATTTCTCAGCCTGATGGGTCATCAGATATGTAGATGGTTTAAAAAAACGTCGGAAGTAGGTAAACGTTAGCCAAGGTAAGAATGGAAAGTTCAATCGTTCTATAACTTGATTTGTTCAATCGTTTCCTAAACTAAAATCTAAGCCTGATTGGACGGCAGCAAATAGGTCAAAGACCGGATGTCAAACGTGTTGGGACACGTTCAACCTTCAAAGTAAAACTGCACCAGAACTATCAACTGAAGCGCTATATTCAATCTGGGGATTCATATAGAGAGACAGCATACAAATAGTAGAAAATTAAGAATAATTACTGTATTAGGGTTTTTTTGTGCGAAAACCTACAAGAAATTTTCCAGCATGAGAAGACTAAAGTCTAGAAAATGTAGTAAGACCTAAAATATTTTTAGTAATTAATCATTTACTTTACGGGCGTTACTGCGGCAAAAAATATGCAGTACTAAAATAATATGTTTAAAGTATTCGCACAAGCTTCGTAGAGCTCACCATAGTAATGATTAAATTAATAATATAATATTGTAACAAAGTGTTCCAGCACTACGCTCAATCGTCTCTCAAAACACAAGAGTAATAGCAATAGCCAATATGAACAAATCAATTTAAATAAAACGAAACGAGAACCTCACGTTTCAATCAACATTTTCGTGTTACTTTAGAGTACGTGCATTAAATTTATTTCACCATCCTTAAAACAAATGTTATATTACAGTTAAAGCTATATTACAATATACTGTAAACTGAAATTTGCACTAACGTAGATTATACAACGTTTAAGATCACTGCTCTGCAAAACTGTCACGAAAACTTCATCACGAACAGGTGTGGTTAAAAGACATAATTTAAATACAACCGAGAATTAAGCGACCTTAATTTAAAGTTACTATAGAAATCAAAGCGGACATCACCTAAATATAAATATACGCTTTCGATTCAGTAAACTTCATTTTCAATAATAACACAGCAATCAGAAGGAAAACCATACGCAAACAACTATGCACCCAATTGAAAGTAATTATAAGGAAGAGGTGTAGTTAAAAGACATCTTTTAAATACAAGCGAGAACTAAGCGACTATAATAGCGCTCCAAGCGATATCTTTAAGAACCAACGTACTTCTTTACCGACACCTCGGTATTTATATAATTTGAAAGTTGAAAATTTGTTGTTTTTGGGCATAATACTGGATATATCGAAGCGAGTATTACCCTGGTGAAATAACCCGCTCTCAATGTATCGAAACACCGTCGTCTATATAGAGATGTTCATGTTTACATGTAATACAGTATTTGTATCAAACACGGGTGTAGTTGAAAGAGATCAATTAAACACGAGCGAGAACTAAACCTGCAAAGTGATCTACGTTACCCAAACGGTGATATACGCTCACACGGCTGAACTACGTTACCGACAAATCTATATTTTTTTACATTTTTTATAGTTTAAAAGTAAAAAAGTTGTAGTTTTATGATTTTCCCTAAATTGAAACATCTCAAAGAATGTCCATGCCAAATTTCAAGTCTCTAGCTTTAACGGTCGCTTCAGGACATTACTATCATCAGTGAGTGAGTCAGTCAGTCAGTTACACATGCGGCTGTATATATTATAGACTCGCCTGCGGCTCGATGGGGGCTTCGCCCCCATGCCCCTTTAGAGGGTTGCCCCAAATTTGTTAATTACTCTAAGTCTCAAGTACCGACAGGCTAGACCCCCCCTCAAAGGGTTGCCCTAAATTCGTAAATTAATAAAAAGTTGAGTTTAAAATACGTTAGTTCCACGAAAGAACTGCACAGTCAAGACAGTAACAAAACCGTCAAATACACAACGTTGGTCTAAATTTAAGTTAACAAAATCGTTATTTTTAACATTGGTCTTATAGGTTGCTATTTTGGTAACGAAAGAACAACTAAAAGTAAACAAAAATAAAGGAACATAAATTTTAAGCAGTTTTTTAACAGCTGTTAGCTGTGAAGAGTCTGGTGTAGATTTAATAGCTTGATTACCATGACACTATAACAAAAGTCAATTAAAACCAACGAGCAAGGCTCGGTTAACCTGGTACTAAATAGAGATACAATTATGGGAAAATTGACATAATCCAATGCCTCACCCGTCTCAAATAAAAACTTGTAAATTTCAGGAGATAGAAGAAAAACGTTTAAATCACTGAAATAGCGTATAACATCCAAATCAATGAGCGAAAACAAGAATTAAAAAAACATGAAAACAAAATAATAGGAAAGAATAAAAACGGGGTTGATCCGCAAAAAACCCCTACTATTACAAACTACTAATTATAAGAATATAAAATCGAGACCTGTGAAATAATAATTTATTCATAAAAACCTGTTTGTTTAGTTCAATAGTCATTTAAAAATTTTCAAAAACATATTTTAAGTGTGTATTAAAATATAATGTAAAACACTGAATATAAATAAAACAGAAAGATAATAATTACCTGTCTATTAATTATCATACAAAGTAATAGAAGTTAAGGTCACGGCACGAGCAACACAGTAAATTCATTGAATGCGAAATTCGGCCGAAAGCTTAACTTGGGGTGAATTTTAATTAGTAATCTGGAATGAGGTGAAAATGAAACGAGAACCTAACATTTAAATGTGTTCATTTTGTTCAATACTTATTTAAACATTCTCAAAAACATATTTATAAGTGTGAAAAAATATCTAATATAAGACACTGAATACAAATCAAAGAAAAAGATAATAAATATCTGTCTATTAATTACTGTACAAAGTAATCGAAGTATGTTACGTTAAGATCACAGCTCAAGCTTCACAGCAAAATTCATAACGTTAAGATCACGGCACGAGCTACACAGAAAATTCATTGAATGCGTAATTCGGCTGAGGGGTTCTCATGGGGTGAATTTGAATAAGTAATCTAAAATAAATTGAAATTAAACGAAAACCTAACATTTAAATCTATTACTTTTGTTCAACACTTATTTAAACATTCTCAAAAACAAATTTTAAGTGTGAAAAATTCAAATATAAGACACTGAATATAAATCAAACAGAAAGATAATAATAAACTGTCTATTAAGTATTGTACAAAGTAATCGAAGTATGTTACGTTAAGATCACGGCTCAAGCTTCACAGAAAATCTATTCAATGCGAAGTTCGGCGGAGAATAATCCCGTGTGAATTTGAATAAGTAATCTAAAATAAATTGAAACAAAACGAGAACCTACATTTAAATTTGTTAGTTCAGCTAAACAGTTATTTAAAAATTCCCTAAAACATACGATATTTATGATGTGTGTAATATATAAAGGAAACGAGCTTTCAATGCAGCATAATCTCATTGCTATTTTGAAGTCAAATGGATAACGGTTTGTTATATATGAGGGATACTAACGTTGCCAACAGCAAGGAAGCAGGTGTAGTTAAAAGACATGATTTAAATACAAGCGAGAACTAAGCGACTATTCACCCGCCATGGGAAATTAATTCATAGTAGGAGAAGAAAATTCACCTTTGGTAAACATTCAAGATAGCGCATATGCTGCATAAGCTACAAATTAGGGAATTATCACTGTATATATTATCTAGTATAACCCTGGGTCCCTGGTGAAATAACCCGCTCTCAATACAAAATAACGCCGTAGTTTACAATATATATTAGAGTCTATCCATCGAAGGATACAATGAGTATATCAAACACGGGTGTAGTTGAAAGAGATCATTTAAACGCGAGCGAGAACTAAACCTGAAGAGTGATCTACGATACCACGCGAGTAGATATGAAACAGGGTTTCTGGGACACCTCGCACTTCCGATTTCCGACCCTCCGTAAACTTCATTTTTGACTGGTTTTGGGCCAGTTTGTTATCTGATTGTAGGCTAATTACAACCATTTTACAACATTTTACAACATTTTAAAACATTTTCTCAGGTTTTACCAAGGTGAATTTGAGAAGTGCGAGGGAAGTGCGAGGGAAGTGCGAGGGAAGTGCGAGGCGCCCTCTTAACCTACCCTTGTAAACCTCATATTTGACTGGTTCTGGGCCAGTTTGCATCTGATTTGGGGTTAATTTGAGCCATTTTTCAGGTTTTTAAAATGGTGTATTTAATCCAGAAAAAAAAATTAATCCAAGGAAGGGCAAGACGCACTCTTCACCGAACCCTCGTAAACCTCATATTTGACTGGTTCTGGGCCAGTTTGTATCTGATTTCGGGTTAATTTTAGCCATTTTCAAGTTTTTCAAATGGTGTATTTAATCCAGAAATTTAATCCAAGGAAGGGCGAGTCTTAACCTTTGTTGTTTTAACCTAACATAATCCTGATTTCAAAAGGATTTTCATCTTCATTAGGTATTTTAAACAGCGATTTTTCAATCTGTTATCGGGAGTTTTCCGACCTTGAGGTCACACGTTTGTTTACATTACTTATTGTGGGTAACCCCGGGGTCGATGATATCAATATTGTTTACACTTTTTATCACCACGTGGTTTTTAATCTTCCTTATTGTGGATCACTTTTATTTTTCCTAACGAATTCTGCTCTCCTGATACTTTAAACTGATTCTCTTGAATATTTGTCTTTTTGTCGGTTTATTATTATTTTAACAGTTAATACATGATTGAACTTCATGGTTCCTACAAACTTCTGACCTCTGAATATTGAAGCTAATATTTTCGAGTTTAAAATGTTATGTTTGCACCCTTTATCCCCCACATGGATTTAATCTTGCATATTTGAGTATATATGTTTCCTAACGATTTCTCCTCTCCTAATACTTTAAACCAATTTCCTTAAAAAATTGTCTTATTTTGTACAATATTTTTTACTATTATAGTTAATAAATGTTTGTTAAATGTTTGTTAAATGTTTGTTAAATTTGCTTGGTTTTAGCTAGTTTGTTGGTTCCTACCAATTTCTGATCTCTGAATACTTTAATTAATAATTTTCTTTAATTTGTGTGTAAAATGTTTTGTTTTTCATCTTTTGTCACCACGTGTATTTAATCTTACATGATTAAGCCCCAGTTATATTTTCCTACTAATTTCTCCTCTCCTAATACTTCAAAACAATTTTCCTTATTAAAATTGTCTTTTCTTTGCAAATTAATAAATATTTGATATTTAGATAGATGACTTGGGGCTTGGTAGCTCGTTCAAAGAGCCATCCCCATCTCTGATTGGTTGAAACAGGTCACGTGACAAGGAAAAGCGCTTTGATTGGTCGAAACAGGTCACGTGACAAGGAAGAGCGCTCTGATTGGTTGAAACAGGTCACGTGATGATTGTGATCATCCGACAGCTGAGCATATAAGGGGTTGGTGTTCAAGTAATATTCAGTATGCTTCGAGATCTGTCTCAATCAGGGTAAGTAATATTTAAGTAGTAACTAAGTTAAGTAAGTAGTAATAAGGTACAAGTGGTAAGGTAAGTTTATAAGTGGTGGTAAGGTAAGTGGTAGTTAAGGTACAGGTAGGTGGTGTATTGCTGATTATGTAGTAGTGCAAACTATTGTAAGATTTAACAGTAGTTAACATGGTGTTATTGTTGTGAATTGTGTCAATAACTATATTAATACTTTTACTTACCATTGGGTTAATGTTAATAAACTCGACCCACAATGAGGACTATAATATTTATTATTTACAATAAGAATTGGATAAGGAGTCATCTTATCAATTGCTAAAAAAATGTCGTGTTTATATGATAAAGTGTTGAAGGGCGACTTTTGGTTTATTTGAATTAAAATTGCTTTTCTTAACCAGCGAGCATGTTATTTGTTTGAAATTACCTTTGTCAAGCAAATTTGTTATTGTGATAAAAATATTATCTTTTTAAATTTATTCTAATCTGCTTTATTATTTTCCTGTTATAGAGTGCAGCAGAAGATGGAAACAGTTAAAGTCAACTGTAAATTTTGTGCGAAGCTTATTGCGAAATCGCACATCTCCCATCATGTTAAGATTTGTCCAAAAAATCCAAATAAAGACGATTCGCGTTATAAAAAAGTAACGTGTGAAAAATGTGGGAAAACAGTTTTAAACACAAATTTCAACAGACATAAAACAAAATGCAAGCAACCAACATCATCCGATTCTCGACCGGCACAAAATGATGGACAACCCGGTACGAGCAGTAAGCATAAACAACCAGTCTGCAAGCACCCAACCACATCTCATTCTCAACCGGCACAAAATGATGGACAACCCGGTACGAGCAGTAAGCATAAACAACCAGTCTGCAAGCAACCAACCACATCTGATTCTCGTCCAACAGAAAATGATGAACAACCCAGTACGAGTGGCACACATAAACGACCAATCTGCAAGCAACCACCATCATCCGCTTCTCGTTCAACACAAAATGACGAACAACCCAGTACGAGCGGTACACATAAACGACCATCACCGAACAGAGATGATTTCGATGAACAGCCTGAAATTAAAAAGCCACGGATTGAAAATCAACATATTTCTTCAATCATTCAGAAAGTGTTTAATAGTGTCAGCATGGTTTGTTCTTCTGCTCTGAATGTAATTAAAAATCTCTTTAAACCCCCCGTTGACCTTCCGCCCGTTAGTGAAGATGAACATTGTGTAAAAGAGAGAGCATTCAACAATAGACTTTTGACTTATCAATTTACAAACTGCCGTGGTATAAAAAACCCACAGATATTTTTAAATAGATATCAAGATTTGATTGTTGGTAAGATTGAAGAACATTTGGAACAGTACAATTTGAAAGTAAATTTTTCGTTTGCTGCCAACTACAGACGGAATGTTCCTGGTGTGGATAATCAGCTGGAAATAGACACCATGTACTTTAAAACCGAGAATACAATCATATATAAGACGACCGACTTACATCAAGTGTTTAAAGATGCGAAAGCAAAGTTATTAACTCGAATGGAAGAGTTCGAGGCACGGGGGTCAGGTTGGACGCTACACGAAGTGTTGTTTTTAGAACTGGCAATAAACAAATATGTACCATTCAGAGGGTCAAGCTATATTAAACTGCCAGACGTCATTAAAAAGAAAAAAGCTGTCATAAATGTTAAAAACAATGACCAGAAATGTTTTCTATGGTCCGTACTCGCAGCTTTACATCCTGTTGGTGTACATCCAGAGAGAGTGAGCAAATACCATGAATACGAACACGATTTTGACAAAGCATTGAAAGACATTAAATTTCCTGTGAGTTTGGATGATGTGAAAAAATTCGAAAGACGCAGTGGGTTATCCATAAACGTTTATGGTTATACTTGTACAGGAGAAAATAAACTCAACGTATATCCTTTGATTGTGACTGATGATGAAAAAAATCAACATGTTGACCTCTTGTATATGAAAACGGCAAATAAATCTCACTATTGTTATATAAAAAATTTGAGTAGGTTAGTGGGAAATCAAATCAGTAGGTTTAAATGTAAAACCTTTATATGCAGGCGATGTTTACAACATTTCGGAAGAAAAGATCTGCTTCAAAGTCACAAAGAACTCTGTAAGGAACACGAAGCGGTGAAAATCAGAATGCCTAAAAAAGGTGATGTCGTCAAGTTTACCCATCATAGATGTCAGATGAAGATTCCGTTTGTCATGTATGCAGATTTCGAGTGCATACTGGAACCGATCGACACTTGTCAACCACCGGAAAACGGCACATCGTACACCAATAAATATCAACACCACGCGGCTAGAAGCTTCGTATTATACACGGTGTACACTAACGGTGATTATAAAGAACCGATAACATATTTCGGTGTGGATGCTGCTCAACAATTTGCGAAAGTGTTGAAATCTGAATTGGAAGCTATTGAAGAATTTTGTCTTGCAAACAAAAAACCCATGAACCCGCTGACTGACGAACAGAGAGAGCAGGCGGAAAAAACAAAGTTATGTCATATATGCGGTAAAGATTTGGTAACTGATTTTGTCTTCGATCACGATCATTTGACGGGTGAATTTCGTGGATTAGCACACAACTCGTGTAACTTGAACTATCAGATTCCGAAATTTGTCCCCATATTCATACACAACCTGACCGGATACGACACTCATCTGTTTGTAAAAATGCTGCGTTTAGATGATAAAACCAAGATAGATGTCATCCCGAATAACGAGGAACGATACATATCCTACACAGTTGATTTCAATATCAATATAAAAGCAAGATTCGTAGATTCATTCAAATTTACCATTGACTCACTCGATACGCTGGTAAAAAACTTGGACCGATTTGTACACATAAGTAAATATGGGGGTTGGGGTACTCAAGCGCTTATGCTTAGGCAAAAAGGTGTTTATCCATACGATTATATGGACAGCGATGATAAATATTTGGAAACCAGTTTACCAAGCCAAGAAAAATTTTACAATAAACTAAACAAATGCGGGATCAGCGATTTGGACTATTCACGTGCAAAACAGGTTTGGGAGGGATTCAAGATAAAGAATATGAAAGAGTACACCTTACTTTATAATAAAGCTGACGTGTTATTGTTAGCCGATGTTATGGAAAGTTTCAGGAACATTTGCATAGAAACTTACTCACTCGACCCCGCATGGTATTTCACAACCCCGGGGCTTTCATGGAGTGCCATGTTGAAGCAGACGGGAATAGAACTTCAGCTGTTGACCGATTATGAAATGATTTTGATGATCACCAAAGGCATCCGTGGGGGCATATCACAATGCTGCAATCGCTATGCGAAGGCAAACAACCCGTACATGCCTCTTTATAACAAAGACGAATTGACTACTTATCTGATGTATTTAGATGCCGTGAACCTATACGGATGGGCGATGTCTCAACCAATGCCGTATGGTGATTTTGAATGGGTTGATACGGATATAGATGTTATGAAGATCGAAGATGATTCTGACAAAGGATATATTCTGGAAGTCGACTTGGAGTATCCCCAAGAACTGCACGATTTGCATTCCGAGTTTCCTCTTGCTCCGGAAAAACGTTGCCCACCCGGTTCCAAGGAGGTTAAACTCCTTACCACTCTGTATGACAAAGAGAAATATGTCATTCATTATAGAAATTTGAAATTGTATTTAACACTTGGAATGAAACTTACCAAGATACACAGAGTGTTGCGCTTCAGTCAAAGTAAATGGTTGGAACCCTACATTGATAAGAACATGGGCATGTGGATGGAGCAAACGAATAAATCGGCTAAACAGTTTTTCAAACTGATGAACAACTCGATTTATGGAAAAACTGTCGAGAATATAAGGAACAGAGTGGACATACGTCTGGCGACTCAGGACAAGCAGATCGACAAATGGATCGCGAAGCCGCAGTTCAAACACAGAACGATATTTTCAGAAAACCTTTCAGCGGTGCACATGAGGAAAATGAGTTTACTATTCAACAAGGCGATTTACATTGGGATGAGCATATTGGACATATCCAAGACACTCGTATACGATTTCCATTACAATTTTATAAAGGCGAAATACGGTGATAAAGCTAAATTGCAGTACACAGATACCGACAGCCTGGAGTATCTGATAGAGACACCGAATTTTTATGAAGATATGAAACTGACACTCGACAGGTACGACACCTCCAACTACAAGAAGTATAACCAATTCAAAATGCCCCGGGTGAATAAAAAAAATTGGGAACGATGAAAGACGAATTCGGTGGTGTAATCGGTAAGGAATTCGTAGGACTGCGATCCAAGATGTATGCCAACTATACTTTGGAGGGTGACGAGCTAAAAAAATCTAAAGGAGTGAAAAAATCTGTTGTAAAAAATGAAGTCACCTTCGAGGATTACAAGAAATGTTTGTTCGAGCAGAAAGAACTATACAAATCGATGAACATCATAAGAAGTCACGGGCATGAGTTGTACAGCGTCGAAATGTATAAAAAAGTACTATCCACGACTGATGACAAGCGATACATCTTGGAAGACGGAATCACCAGTCTGCCGTGGGGACACTACAAGATACCCAAGGATGTCGAAGCCGAATTGCTTTTGAACAGCAACATTTCACTGGAATAGAGAGCAAGTTGTTTTTATTTGTGAATAAAAAATATTTCTTTTAATCAATATCTTTTGTTATTTCCAATTTCCAATTTACTGATATTATTGCTTATTTTTGTTGGGACTTTTTTTTTGATACTATCCACCTATTTTCCTACACATTTAAATCATCATCTGTACATATTCCTTTTTAACATCATAAGTGAACATGGTCTGTGATACCACGATGACGTAGGCCGTAGTGCCTTTATCAGCGACCGGACCGGTAACCGCGTTTGTAAAATCCAATTCGATTTGGATATCGTTTCTTTTTCTCTCGGTCGAAAACGGATGGAGATGTGTGTCTATCACCATCACTGGGTATTTGTTGATGAAATCGTTTATATTGAGATATACATCATCGTTTTTGAACATGACTTGCCTCATCGAACAGTAGCTGTCGTATAGCAGCCTGTACTTTTTATCCGTGATATTCAAATTCTGCTGCTCCTGCGGGTACCGTTGTCCGTTTATTTTCACGTGGAAATTCTTTATATTTACACTGTCAAACTGACCGGGGTCTTTGGTCTGATCGTTCTTACGACTCGTCTGTAAACCGATTATCACAAAGACCGGATTGAGTATGTTCCGGTAGAGATTCGTTATGTCGAACGTGTAATTGGAGCCTATCACACCGAACTTTTCAATACAATCCCAGCGGAAATATTCATATACCAATTCACCTTTCTCGCTCAATTTCTTAAGCCCATCGATGAGCACGGCTTTCTTGGAGGGGTCGTAATCCACGAGGGGGACTTTCAACACGAAACTGCTAATTTTTATTTTTCCCTCCGCTGCGTCAACAGCATTGGCGCCGGAACCTTCAGTCCAGCGGTAGATGGCATCATCGTCTTCCGCGCGGGTGAACGTTATTTCAAATCCACCCTTGTACATGGGATACTTTAGACTGTCAAAGAAGCCCAGACCCAGGTGGGCCAGCGTTCCCAGTGCTTCGAACTTGCCGCCGCCCTTGTCGTAAACCGATTTGAATCCGCTGCTGTAGTAAGTGTTTTCCTCAGATCTGCTGTACGTGGTCAACCCTTTGATGGTGCTCGTGATTCCGACTTTATCCACGGAATCGATGACTTGGTTGTGTTTTTTCAATTCGATACTCTTGAACAAATAAGCCGCAAAATTGTCCACAAGTTTGATGGGGTCCGTGCTGGCGTAGTTGCCACCATTGGATTTCTTGACAACCTCCCCTTGGATGTGAAACAATATCCTGTTGTTGTAAAACGAATCCCCGTGGTCCAGTTTGAATGTGGTGAAATTATTTGGTGAATTAAAGTGCAAGTCCGATACCGGTAGAACCGTGACGTATTCGCATCTCGCTATCTTATCAGATGCCTCTTCGTAATATTTCTCCATTCCTAATATAGTTTTTAGGGTTTCCGAATTCCAATGAAAAATAAGAAAACTGTTGTGGAAAGCAATAAAAAATAAAAAACACCGAATTCCTGATCACTTAATGAAATCGACTACTTGAACAGTTTTACGTTTTTATACATGTTCAAACGTCTCAACCCGAGATTTCGAAAACCCCTTTTCTCTTCAACATTTTTTATTACATCCAAACATCGCTCAACGTAGTCAAGACCCCGTGGCTGAGAAACCAGTTTTTCCATCTTATCGTGTATGAACTTTACGATGGCGATTTTTTCATTGTGAAAAGCGTTATTCCCGGCTTCCTCTTCGGCGCGTATAAACTTTAATCTTTCAATCAATTTATCATCATCATCGATGTATTTGTACTCGACGGGCGCGTGTGAATCTATCAACAATCCGCTGCCCGATGACTGTTTATATTCTTTCCAGATCTCACCGATCAAATTCACCCATTTCCAAGACTGACTGGACCTGGGGCGTTTCAACTTTGGATCGTTGTTCTGAAAAATCGCATCGGATTTTATCAGTATATCCTTGTAATTATTAAAGTCCTGAGCTGTGAAAGCACCTGCACTTATGAGTTTTTCTCGCGTCGTACCCTCTCCTGGAGACGATACTCTGATTTCCGCTTTCGTCAACAGACTCCACAATCCCGGTGTGCCGGCATATCTATCTCCGGTGCTGTCTAATATGATATCATCATTTTCAATCGAAATAGTCTTCGATCCGATGGCCAGTTTGTTCAAGTTGAAATCGTAGCGAATACCGAACGATCTATCGTTGCTGGTAGCGAGATGTTGTTTGGCGATATCGCCAATATCTTGCCTTTCAGTGAATTCGCGGATCGAACGGTTTATCCTGCCTTCGTTTGGCAATTCTATTTCCGACGGTAAAGGAGCGGATTCTCCGGGTGGAGGTGATTCTCCGGGTGGTGGAGGTTCTCCGGGTGGTGGAGGTTCGAGCACATCTTCATCTTCACGAGGTAAAGGCACCTTACGCGCCGCCATCAATTCTCGACCCGGTGTACTGAAAGCGCGTGGTCTAAAAATGTCTTTTTTTCGTTGTATAGTCTTAGACGTGGACAGACGTTGCTGCGGTGATGGGGTCTTTTTATCGGAACCTTGCTCCTTGATCGCTTTGACGACCGGTTCCTGTCGCTTTTCAATCTCACGTTTTTCTTCGACTTCACGAATCTTTACTGCTTGGGATTCATTGACCAATTGGTTTTGCAATTTATCCAATTTTTTAGCCTCCTGCACAGTTAAAGGTTTATGTGCAGATATCGGTATGAAAGGAATTTTTGGCGCATATTGCTCACGTATCGGCGGATGTTTGCGAAACAATTCCGCTCGCTCTTTCACTTGTTCTTTTCGGATTTCCTCATTTTCCACGGCCCATTTATCTTGTAGTTTTTCAATTTTTTTACCCTCCTCCGCAGTCATCTCGTCGGGCCACATTTTGTCGGCCAACTTGTGTTTTTTAACTAACGTCTTGACAATCTCTTTATCGCTTTTCCTCTTTATCGTACTAATATAGGTAGTTGGGTTTTTAGTAGCAAATTTTAAATTGGATAATCGAAGTACAAAAGTGACGAATATTTTCACAAAAATTTGGAATCGAATAAAAAAACGTCCGACAACGTTTTGATTAAAAAAATAACGTTTACACGTCGATTTTGGAAAACGTTCGCGGACGTTAATTATTAAAAACAGCGTCTAGACATCGATTTCCGAAAAACGTTCGGGGACGTTGTTTATTAAAAACAGCGTCTAGACATCGATTTACGAAAAACGTTCGCGGACGTTATTTATTAAAAACATCATCCAATTTATTTATTAAAAACATTTTTCATATTGCACACGTATTTTCCACACCGCGCTTTTTTCATCATATTTATCGTGAGAAACCCATAAGGTTCATTCCAACACTTGTTGCATATATTTTCAAATTCACCGAAAGTCATGTCCGATCCCACGAAATCGTCGTAAATCCGCTTGGTATAATGTTTATTCTGTTTGAAGACACAAAGGAAATTTATATTATTCCGTATGACTTGCATGTCCACTTTGCCGTAACTCTGGCTCAGGTAGACGCATGAAATCTTTTTATGCCTGCCTCTGATAAAATAGTCTTTAATACCTTTTTGCTCTTCCATCAGACAATCGTCGAATATCACAAGTGAGTTTTTCTTGCACTCGTCCACCGCCGGCAGTTCATCGCAATTGTTGAAGAAATACGCGATTCTCTTTTTATACTTTTTCTCTGCGTCCGCATAGGTTTTTCTCAGCTCAACATAAGCCGGCTGTTCTATGGATTTACTGAATACGTTAAGGTTTTTAAATATAATACCGTTTTTATTGTAAATGAAATTTAGCAGTAAATTGGTTTTGCCGATGCCTGAAGAACCCACTATGAGACATCGCAAAGGGCTGGGCAACAGGTTGTCTTCGAATGCCTCTTTGTAATATGAAACTATATCCATCACTATGTGGGTGAAACGACCTCTGGACATTAAGTAAAAAATGAAAGCGGAGAAATTATTTCAAAATTTAATTATTTTTTAAAATTGACGACATTGGAATTATTCACAAAACACACATGTCTTTCATTGCATTTTTTACAGCTCTGATAAAATCGAAATCACCATAAACCGATATACAATTCGTTTTTCGGTCGTGATCATATCGGACGCCCACTTCATCCATCATTTTTAAAATCTTGTTAATCAAGTTACCGTCGGGGATATATTCGACTTCATAACAATAATCGAACTCGCCAGTCACAATTTGCTCCTTATCAAAATATTTACTTTGTGTGGCTGTGGCTCCTAATAGCCCTTTCATTTTAAAACAGATGTTTTTTTTTGTTTGTTTACTTCTGTTCAAGATTTTAGATTGTACTTGTTAATTAATAAAACAAAACCTTCTGAAAATCAAATCTTTGCATTCAATTCACTTAGTATTCACACCGATGGTGATGGTAGCGACAATTGGTGACCACCGACGTGATCCTTGAAGCTACTACGTCCATATCGACAACATTCTCATCGCACCTATCCAGCCTATAGCCTTCCATCACCTTCCAAGCAACGCTGAATTTAAAACAACACAGGTGAGCCTTTGCCTAATCATGTCGGACACGGAGGAAAATGGAACAGACCCTAATCTCACAAATAACTCAAATCAGCTTTCAAAATTAAGTGTAAAAATTCCACCTTTTTGGAGAAAAAACGTCAAAGTCTGGTTGCGCCAAGTTGACGCTCAGTTCTTCACCAAAGGTATCACACAAGAACGAACAAAATATTATCACGTTCTTGGAAACCTTGATACCGATGTGGCTGAGTTGATATCCGACTTTCTAGAGAAACCACTTAGCCAAACCCCTTACCAAGATCTTTGTAACCGTCTTATCTCTGAATTTGAAGAGTCAGAGAGTAGGAAAGTTACCAAACTGGTCGATGAACTTGAACTTGGTCCCAAAAAACCTACTCAGTTTCTTAGGGAAATGCGTACTCTCGCAGGTACACATGTTCAGGACGATTTCCTTAAAACATTATTTTTGAAACGCCTTCCCCCTCAAGTGAGTTCAATATTAGCCTCTAGTTCCGACTCTCTAGAAAAGTTAGCAATCATGGCTGACAAAATCATGGAGTATTCACCATCTCCTTCACAGCCGATTCACTGCATAGAAGGCCAAACATCAACCACCACACAACCTGACAGGTTATCGCGTCTGGAAAAGCAAATATCTGAGCTAACCAACCAAATTTCGTCTTTGCACTCCAGATCGAGATCTAGATCTGATTCACGCCGGTTCCGGAAACGTGAATCCACTCCTCAAAACGATAAATGTATCTGCTGGTACCACACAAAGTTTGGTAAAAATGCTAGGAAATGTACTAAACCGTGCAAGTACCTCTCTTCCGCATCTGGTGATTCGGAAAACTAGTTCGGCACTGTCTTGATACGGCGGAAGACAGCGCAAAACCACAACCACGCCGTCTCTTTGTTTATGATCGACTGACTAATACAAAATATCTTGTCGATTCCGGCGCTGACATTTCTGTCATACCTCCAAAAAGCAAACAAAAACCTAAACTATCCGGTAAATTTCTCTTTGCAGCAAATGGATCAAGCATCCCTACATATGGCGAGAAACTTTTACAACTTGACTTAGGCTTACGTAGATCATTTTGCTGGCCTTTTACCATTGCCGGCGTCCAACAACCAATTATTGGTGCAGACTTCTTATCAGAATTTGGTCTATTAATTGATATAAAAAATAAAAGATTAATAGATAGCAAGACGTTCCTTTTTCAGAATGGCTCAACACCTTCACAGTCCGTTATTTCTGACATTCACCTTATTAATCCAAATAATAAGTACTCTTATATATTGCGCCAGTACCCTGATTTATTGAAAGATATGCCTGGTCACAAAACACCAGACATAGATTTCTTCCATACAATCAGCACTAATGGTCCACCTGTTACCTCTAAAGCACGACGTTTAGCTCCAGACAAACTCTCTCAGGCTAAGCTAGAGTTTCAAAAAATGATTGATTTAGGTATATGCAGACCTTCTAAAAGCCCTTGGTCGAGTCCTCTGCACATGGTACCTAAGAAGGACGGCTCCTGGCGCCCATGCGGTGACTACCGTGCTCTCAACCATATAACCATTCCAGATAAGTATCCTATACCTAATGTCCAGGATTTCAATGCACAACTTGAAGGTAAGGCAATATTTTCAAAAATAGATCTTGTGAAGGCTTACCATCACATCCCCGTTCATCCAGATGATGTACCCAAGACAGCTGTCATAACTCCATTTGGCTTGTTTGAGTTTGTACGCATGCCGTTTGGATTAAAAAACGCAGGTCAAACCTTTCAACGTTTTATTCACCAAGTTTTGCGAGACCTTCCATTCGCATATTCCTATCTAGATGACATCCTTATTGCTTCTGAATCTGAAACTGAACACGAGAATCACATTCGTCTACTTTTTGAATGTCTCTCCAATCACGGCCTCTGCATTAACGCGTCAAAATGTGAGTTTGCTGTCCCTGAAATTTCATTCTTAGGCTATCGTATCAACAAATATGGTATATTTCCACTGCCTGAACGAGTGAAAGCCATACTCGACTACCCACTTCCTGAAACTGTCGACCAACTCAGACGCTTCCTAGGAATTGTGAACTTCTACAGGAGATCGCTGCCCAATTCGGCTACAACACAAAAGCCACTGTATGACCTTTGTCCAACACCCAAGCGAAAGGACAAAAGTAAGTTAGACTGGAATGATCATGCCAAAGATTCTTTTAACAGATTGAAAACACAACTAGCTAACGCTACCTTGCTTTTCCACCCTTCCAGTAATCTTCCTCTCGTTCTCACAGTCGATGCTTCAAATTTTGCAATTGGTGCTTCTTTACAGCAGATGCGAGGAAACGTACCCGAACCTATTGGTTTCTTCTCTTAAATCCTCACTAAGGCGCAACAAAACTATAGCACCTATGATCGTGAACTTTTGGCCGCATACGAAGCAGTAAAATACTTCAAGCATTATCTAGAAGGTCGTCATTTTGTTATTCTAACTGACCACAAACCTCTCAGTTACGCCTTTGAACAACGGTCTGAAAAAGCGACTCCTAGACAACGAAGACATCTTGATTACATCGGCCAATTCACCACTGACATCCGGTACATTCCTGGTAAACAAAACCAACCTGCAGATGCCTGTTCGAGGATTACTGAAATTGTAGTATCATCAACAGTATCACTCACCGACATCGCACACGCTCAAAGGAATTGTAGCGAACTAAAACATATCAGAGAATCAAACTCATCATCGTATTCATTCCAAACTATGACTCTTGATAATGGTCTTGAATTAGTTTGTGATTCCTCAACTGGCAAGCTACGGCCATTCATCCCTCATTCCTACCGCAGATCCCTCTATGATTCCATTCACAATTTATCTCATCCTGGAATTGCTGCATCAGTAAAACTACTTCAAGAGAGATTCTGCTGGCCTTCACTGAAACGTGATGTGACATTGTGGGCCAAAACGTGTATACCTTGCCAACGCTGTAAAACATGGCGGCACACTTATAGTGAACTATGTTTCTATCCTACCACCCAAAAACGATTCTCCCACTTAAATGTTGACATCGTTGGACCCTTGCCTCCTTCAAGAGGATATCGTTACCTATTAACCATCATCGACAGATTTTCAAGATGGACTGAAGCAGTTCCGATGTCATGCATAACTGCCGAAGAAGTTGCTTCTACTATTCTTCAGTCGTGGGTATCCCGTTTTGGAGTTCCCCGCTTCATTACTACTGATAGAGGAAAACAGTTCGACTGTGAATTATTTTCATCCTTGACGTCCATGCTCGGCATACACCATATCAAGACCACAGCTTACCACCCTGCTGCTAACGGAGCTATTGAAAGGTGGCATCGCTGTTTGAAGTCTGCTCTTAAGGCTCAATTAACAACGGACTGGGTTCCAAAACTTCCATCAGTTCTACTTGGACTCCATTCAAACGTAATTCCAGAAGTAGGAGTTTCGCCTGCACAACTCGTTTACGGTGAACCGATTACTCTTCCAGCCGATTTCTTTGAAGATTCCAAGTATACAGGTGACGTCCCTGCATTACTGATCCAACTTCAACAACATGTTAAGTTAGTTCGTCCAGTGCCATTCAGCCATCGTCACAAGAAGTCAATTTTCATACACCCGGATCTCAGAACTTCATCTCATGTATTCATTCGCCATGATGCCTCGAGAAAAACACTTCAACCAACATATGACGGTCCCTACAAAGTGATTTCAAGGAGCGACAAATTTTTCAAAGTTTTATTACCCAGAGGTGAAAATTCAATTTCAATTGATCGGTTGAAACCAGCGTTTCTATTGCATGATCACACTGAGTCTGATGATGTTCATTCCACTATAACATCTAAGTCATGTGATCCTTCGAAAACGAGTGCATCACCGAAAATATCAGAAGACTTCAAGACGAAAAAGCCTACAGTCAACCCTGAACCTCATCGTCCCAGCAATACCACTGACCGAAAAACTCGCTCTGGGCGTGTTGTGCGTTTTCCTGACAAGTACACTACCTGACATTCACGTTGTCACTGGGAGGGGAGTATGTGGCTGTGGCTCCTAATAGCCCTTTCATTTTAAAACAGATGTTTTTTTTTTGTTTGTTTACTTCTGTTCAAGATTTTAGATTGTACTTGTTAATTAATAAAACAAAACCTTCTGAAAATCAAATCTTTGCATTCAATTCACTTAGTATTCACACCGATGGTGATGGTAGCGACACTTTGTATATCAATGTACTTGTATTGCTTTACGTCGTCTTCGTTTTTACGTGCTTTGAGAATAGACAACACGTGATGGATTCTATTACTCTTTACCAGCGCTTTCAACCTCTTATTATCGTCTATCAGATTTTGTAATCCATAATGATCTTTTCGTAACGTTGGCAACAGTTCCTCTAACATCCATTCTTTAAACTCTTCATTTTTATTTTTACTCGCTCCCAATAGAGAACAAACACCCGAGTCGTCTATATATGCAGTATCAGGATGTTCATCGGCGAAACGGAGAAAGTTGTCATGTTCTTTTAACTCTAAATATTTAATAATATGCTTTTTGCTAATATTGTCATAAATAGCTTTCCTAGGCCTCCTATATCCAAGTATTTTGGATACATCATTTCCTCTAAACCAGAATTTATTATCAGCATCGAATATAATGGTAATTTCATCTTTTCCAAAACTAAAACTATTATTCACAATGTCTATTTCATTATTCATTTTGTCTAATATATAAATTGACATTTTTAATGTTGTTTTTTATTGTTGAAAAGATGGTGAAAAAATGTATTTACCATTATTATTTTGCATATTTAAATTTACTATTAATAGTCCCCACGCCGGACTATCTAAATAAAAAATGCAATTCAATAGTCCCCACTCCGGACTATCTAAATTCAATAGTCCTCATGCCGGACTATCTAAATACAATAGTCCCCACGCAGGACTATCTGAAATTCAATAGTCCCCATGCAGGACTATCTGATATTCAATAGTCCCCACGCAGGACTATCTCATACAATAGTCCTCACGCAGGACTATCTGAAATTCAATAGCCCCCACGCAGGACTATCTGAAATTCAATAGTCCCCACGTAGGACTATCTGAAATACAATAGTTCCCGCCCAGGACTATCTGAAATTTAATAGTCCCCACGCAGGACTATCTGAAATGCAATAGTCCCCATGCAGGACTATCTGAAATTCAATAGTCCCCACGCAGGACTATCTGAAATTCAATAGTCCCCTTGCCGGACTATCTGAAATTCAATAGTCCCCATGCCGGACTATCTGAAAAATAAAAACAATAGTCCCAGCATAGGACTATCTGAATAATACCTAAAACATTGTACGTTGTAATTCTTTCTCGTAGAACCCTCCAATTATATCTTCACCAGTTTCATCCGCAATCTTATAAGTCGTGGGTCTCGTGTTTAAAACTTGCTTGATTACAAAAATCTCGGACGTCCAGTTCTGTTTGTATTTATTCGCGAAAACATCTTTTTTCGCCGTAATGCGGACTCTGTCTCCCACATCGAATTTCGCCTTTTTACGGGGTATTTTATTTTCCAATTCGTTGTACATTTTTAATAATGCCTGCTCGTTGCCTTTATTCACATCCGCGGGCCTCATTTTTATAGTATGGTGGAAATCGTGTTTGTTGTATTCGTCGGTCAATTCTTGCAATATGTCGTGCCACTTGTGCGAATTTCTAACTTGGAATTTTACTTTCAACTTCTCATTTAACGTTCTGTGATATCTTTCGATAATTGCGGATTTCTCCTCGCTCTCGGTGTGGTACAATTTAATGTTGTGTTTTTTCAACAACTTGTTAAAATGCGTATTTTTAAACTCTGTCCCTTTATCGGTGTGTAAGAGTTTAGGTGGTGAATGACCGTCATTTTTGGCCCTGGCAATTATTTTTTCAAAAGCTGATGACACATCCGGACCATCTTTTTTCTTCAAAGGCTCTGACCAAACGAACTTACTGAACGTGTCGATCACATTTAAAATGTATTTATACCACTTGTTTTCCCTAGCATATTCTTTCAAAATCAACAGATCGGCCGCCCACAAATCATCGATACCTTTCGTGACGATTCGGCGTTTTATAAACTTTTTCACGACGGGTCTGTGCAGCTCTTTAGCTTCCAAAACTTCTGGCGGGTCTTTGATAAACGAATTTCTCTTACTGCCGCATATCGCACAATTGGATGTCGCAAGCCACCTTTTATTTCTCGTTTTGACCGTTTTGACATCCGTGGATGGTGTGTTTGTTTTACACTTTCTGCAATGCAATTCCATGTCTAATAATGCGCTGCTACTTTTAAAGTCAAATAAAATATTTGCAAATGCAAAGTCGTTTAAATAAATTGTACATTTGCGTAGATTGTGTGTTATATGTATAGGATAAGAAACGAGATGCAGCACAGACATAAAATCCAGTTGACCAAGGGTCAAAAGAATAAGTTGCGTATCGCTTATAAAAAGCAGAAACTCGCTATTTTAACTTTGAACAGAGATCAGTTGACGAACGGGAATGTCGAGGTGATGTTGACGGACGAACAACATAAACAAGTGTTGAGAGCCATAAAACACAATAAAGGCTTGAGATTGATATTGAGCCATTCGCAGTTGAAGAACAACATTGAAGGGGGTCTACTGAAAGAGATTCTGGAGTTGGCGGAAACGAGTATCCCCTATTTCAAGAAATTCGCTTCACCCCTGATCAAAGACAAAGTCGCACCAGCTATAAAAGATAAATTCGTTCCGTGGCTGAAAAAGATGATCGACGACGAGTTGGATACAATTATAGAAAAAGATCCGTCAGGTGCCGGATTAAGACAAATGATAAACAACCGACTCAATGCGGCTTTGAATGACGTACGGGTAAAAAAAAATGAATTCCGTTGACGTTGAGCGATCTGGAAGTGTGGGCCAATAAATTGAAATTGAAGAATTTTCGCGGTGTTTTCAGACGAGAGCTTTTACCTGACGTATGTTGGAAAAACGAGTGCGGTATAATCAATCTCGGTGATCTGGACACACCCGGAACACATTGGACGTGTTATTATAAAAATGGTAAAAATGTAATTTATTTCGATTCTTATGGAAATGCACCACCACCTTTGGAGTTGGATAAATACATGAGAAGTTTTGACATTCGTTATAATTCGGACCGATTTCAAGATTATGGTGATCCGCCAATCTGCGGGCATCTTTGTTTAGAAGTTTTAAGGCAGTTTTCAAATGGAAAAACATATGATGAAGTCAAAGACGATTTAAATAAAAATAAATACGCTTGGCTCGGGTGGTTCAATTGAGTCACTTTTTTATGATGCCCCCGTCAATAAATTGTTTATAACATTTTTATTTTTTTAATAATTTATTACCACCCGAAAATCTGTTTTCCTAATATAGAAATGTCGACGTTTAGATCATCAAGTCAAACTAACCAGTCAGAAGCATGGAACCTCCTCTCAACGGAGCCCAGAGAACCCAAAGGGGTTTTGACTGACAAATTCATCATGAGGTTCGATCGGTATTTGAACTGGGATCTGCTCTCTTCCCATTATGATTTTCCAATCGAGATGTTGCGGATGTACCCGCACAGAGTGAATTGGTCCAAGCTGTTGAGGCGTATTAAATTTTCGGAGGAATTCCTAAGAGAGATGGTCCTCCATTTCGATGAATGTTGGGGTATCCTGTGCAAATATCAAACGCTGTCTGAAAAGTTTATTCACGATTTCGCAGGTAAAATTGATTGGAATTACGTGTTGTTGTATCAAAATGTAACTAGCAGATTTTTGGACGAACACAAAATGTATTTTGATGAATCCTAGTTGAGTGGCTCAGAGATATTCAAAATAAAAACCTGAATTCGCGTGGGTCGACCGGTTTGAATATTTTGTATTTAATATTTGCAGGATGAATAAAAACTAGTTGTTGTTTATTTTTTTTATATAAAACCATTATGATGTAAAACATTTTTCCTAAAGTAGAAATGACGACATTTAGACTATCAGGTAAGACTTCACAACTGACCTTGAACTTGGAACATCCCATTCACTTGGATGCTGAGTACAAGCTGGCACTCACCGGACTTTTCTGCGAATACAACTTTTATAATTTATTTGAGGGTTGTAGTGTTTTGTTTGACGGTGGATCGAAAATCGGTTTCGGTAAAGGTTTTTGGACATTTGATGCCATACAGAAACACATACAAAAAGGCGTGGATCCGCTGTTACGCGGTAAAACAGACGATAAAAAGAATAAAGTCACGGTCGTTTCAATACTTAAAACTACGGGGTACCGGGTGAAAATCACTTCACCTATAAAATTTCACATGGAAAATTCACTGCGGCGTTTGCTGGGTTTCGATGAAATTGATGCCCCCGAATACTTGGACACGTACAATGCGAAAAAACCGCACAACATAAGACCATGGGACTTGATTGAAGTCCACTGTGATATCGTGGAAAATTGTTTTGTCAATCATGATGAGCATTGGCACAAACACAAAGAGTCTTCGGTGTTGTATAGTTTCTTTCCATATGGTGAATTTGGTAATAAAATTGCTGTGATGCCGCGGCCGCCGCATTACGTGTCGTTGAAAAAAGGATTGAATAAAATCCAACAAATCAACATTTACATTACAGACCAAAATAATAATTTATTGCAGATGTTCGATTCGAATGTGCATATTTATTTGGAGTTGATTCGGGTGTAGTATTTTTTAATTTATTGAAAATCGGCTGTTTCTATTTTTTATTTGACGCCGCAAAACGTTATTCCTTGTATAGGTAAAAATGAACGGTCCTAACTTTAATGATTTACTGAAAGAAATCAATGGAAAGTCTTACATCAGGGTGGGTGACCTGGAAGTCGGTAAAAAATATTTTGTGGAAAATATGGATAAAATCTCTTCATCATACGGTATGAGAATATTAGTCACATGCGATGATGTGAAATTCTATCTTCCCGAAAGCTGGAATGACAGGTTGACGAATAACTATATCAAACAACTGTTGAATTTTAAGGGGAAACTCTATGTGCTGTACAACGGTAAAATAACACTTTCAGATAATAAATTCAAGCACAGTATCGAGTTTAAGGTTGACGAATAAAAATAGTTTTTAAAAAACATAATTTAAATACATTTTTGAAAATGCCCCGTTTAATTTATTTGTTGTGGAAAACCGTAATACATGCATTAGGAATCAATAATGGGTGAAAGCTTCGGTTATTATTGCTTGACTGAAAACGCATTTGAACCGTACAACGGGTCACCGGATGCAGCCGGATTGGATCTCAGAAGCGCATATGATTATGTTGTACCAAAACGCGGTCAACAGTTGATAAAAACTGACTTGACTTTCAAATTCCCAGATGGGTGCTACGGGAGGATAGCGCCAAGATCTGGCTTGGCTTTAAAACATTGTATAAGTGTAAACGCCGGTGTCATAGACCGGGACTATACGGGGAATGTCGGTGTTATCTTGATGAACAATTCTGATACCGATTTTCATGTGAGTCGTGGAGATAGGATTGCGCAGATCATCTGCGAGATGTACAAAAAGCCGCCGTGTATCAGATTGGACAAAGTCGAACAGACTGAACGTAAAGACGGCGGATTCGGAAGCACCGGTGTAAACTGATTAAACAATAAAAAATGAAAATGTCTTTTTTTTCATCCTCAGACATAACGGCAGTTGTCTGGATTTATAACCATTTCATGTTGAATATCAAGTAGAAGAAAATCAATTAAATGTTTAAAAATAGAGCTTAAGAGGGCATTTCGTTGGTGCCTGGATTAAATCTAAGAACAACCTCGGAAATCCTAAAATGTGGTGAAAATGCCTAATGAAGATGAAAATCCTTTTGAAATCAGGATTATGTTAGGTTAAAACAACAAAGGTTAAGACTCGCCCTTCCTTGGATTAAATTTCTGGATTAAATACACCATTTGAAAAACTTGAAAATGGCTAAAATTAACCCGAAATCAGATACAAACTGGCCCAGAACCAGTCAAATATGAGGTTTACGAGGGTTCGGTGAAGAGTGCGTCTTGCCCTTCCTTGGATTAATTTTTTTTCTGGATTAAATACACCATTTTAAAAACCTGAAAAATGGCTGAAATTAACCCCAAATCAGATGCAAACTGGCCCAGAACCAGTCAAATATGAGGTTTACAAGGGTAGGTTAAGAGGGTGCCTCGCACTTCCCTCGCACTTCCCTCGCACTTCCCTCGCACTTCTCAAATTCACCTTGGTAAAACCTGAGAAAATGTTTTAAAATGTTGTAAAATGTTGTAAAATGGTTGTAATTAGCCTACAATCAGATAACAAACTGGCCCAAAACCAGTCAAAAATGAAGTTTACGGAGAGTCGGAAATCGGAAGTGCGAGGTGTCCCAGAAACCCTGTTTCATATCTACTCACGCGGTGATATACGCTGATACGGCTGAACTACGTTACCGACAAATCTATATTTATTACCTTTTTTATAGTTTAAAAGTAAAAAAGTTGTAGTTTTATGATTTTTCCTAAATTGAAACATCTCAATGAATGTCCATGCCAAATTTCAAGTCTCTATCTTAAACGGTCGCTTCAGGAATTTAAGATCATCAGTGAGTCAGTCAGTTACACATGGGGCTGTATATATTATGGACTCGCCTACGGCTCGATGGGGGCTCCGCCCCCATGCCCCCTTAGGGGTTGCCCTAAATTTGTAGAATAATTTAAAGTCAAGTATTGAACAGGCTAGTTCCACCAACTAACTGGACAGCGAAGACAGTAACAAAACGGGCTAATACACACTACTCACAATCAATAATAATAATAACAATAATATCCTTTGAAAATATTTCACGGGGCTCAGCCCCCATGCCCTCTAGTTGATTTTACTAATTTCGTTAATCATTCACAAAGTCTCAAATAATGAACTGTCTAGTTCCACCAAAGTACTGAACAGGTTAGTTCCATCGAAGTTTTGAAAAGCTAAGTTTTAAATTACGTGTAACTACAAAAATGTGTGATACTAACTCCTCCACGTTACCAACCACTTGGTCTGGAACGTCAACGATTTTAGATGCGGCACAGAAAAATTGCAATGGGGCAAAATTAATCCAAATTAAGTATCTTTAAATTAAATTTTCATAGATAAAAAAATGTAATGTGCCCACTATAGCAAAACAATAATGCTAAAAAATAGAAAATAATTGATTATGTGAAAATAACTATTAAAATAATAAAATAATCAAGCTATAATAATGCATAAACTAAAGAAATTGAAAGTAACACTTAAAGCAAATCTAGCATCGCCAACCACGATATTAATAGAATCGGAAAATAAAAACTAATAAAAATCGAAGTTTTGAAAAGCTAAGTTATTAATTTACTTGTAACTCTACTAAAACATGTGATGCTAACTATTCCACGTTACCAACTACTTAGTCTGAAACGTCAACGAGTTAACATGCTTTACATTAAAATTGCAATTGGTCAAAATTATTCCAAATTAAGTATTTTTAAATGAGATTTTCGTACATTTTAAAAATAATGTAATTTGCCCATTAGAGTAAAACAATAATGCTAAAAAATAGAAAATAACCAATAATAAGTGTGAAAATTACTATTAATATAATAAAAAAAATCAAGCTATGCTAGTTAATAAACTTAGGAAATTTAAAATACAATTTGTACTAAATATAGTATTGCCAACCACGATATTAAAAGAATCGGCTGATACAAACTAATTACAATAATCATGAAGTCTTAAAGTTTTTATATAGTCTTAAAATGAAGAAAGTTGCAACTTAAGAACCATAAAATCGGCGTACATTATGCATTTTCAACCAATGGTAGTAAAAAAAAACCAATTGTGAAATAATCGCCAAAAAAGGATTATTGGTTAAATTAAAATATACTGAAAGAGTTACAATAATTGATAAGCATAGAATAGTTTTAAATTACAACAATAATAGGGTTAATCGAGACTTTAGGTGAGAGCACTGCATTGAGGAAGTTTGACGGACTAAGTGGCAGCGAGAAAAATTACTGTTGAGTTTAATTCAATTGGTTATTATAATATTTCTCAGCCTGATGATGGGTCATCAGATATGTAGATGGTCTAAAAAAAACGTCGGAAGTAGGTAAACGTTAGCGAAGGTAAGAATGGAAAGTTCAATCGTTCTATAACTTAATATGTTCAATCGTTTCCCAAACTAAAATCTAAGCCTGATTGGACAGCAGCAAATAGGTCAAAGACCGGATGTCAAATGTGTTGGGACACGTTCAACTCTTCAAAGTAAAACTGTATCAGAACTATCAACTGAAGCGCTATATTCAATCAGGGGATTCATATAGAGAGACAGCATACAAATAGTAGAAAATTAAGTTATAATTACTGTATTAGGTAATTTTTTGTGCGAAAACCTACAAGAAATTTTCCAGCATGAGAAAACTAAAGTCTATAAATGTAATAAGACCTAAAATATTTTTAGCAATTAATCATTTACTTTACGGGCGTTACTGCAGCAAAAAATATGCAGTAATAAAATAATGTTTAAAGTATTCGCACAAGCTTCGTAGAGCTCACCATAGTAATGATAAAATTAATAATATAAAATTATAACAAAGTATTCCAGCACTACGCTCAATCGTCTCTCAAAAGGCTAGAGTAATAGCAATATCCAATATGAACAAATGAATTTAAATAAAACGAAACGAGAACCTCACATTTCAATCAACATTTTCGTATTACTTTATTGTACGTGCATTAAATTTATTTCACCATCCTGAAAACAAAATCCACCATCTGTTAAATGTAATATTACAGTTACAGCTATATTACAATATACTGTAAACTGAAATTTGCACTAACGTAGTTTATATACAACGTTTAAGATCACTGCTCTGCGAACTGTCGCGAAAAAATCATCAGAAACAGGTGTGGTTAAATGACATAATTTAAATACAACCGAGAACTAAGCGACATTAACTTTAAGTTAAGTAGTGTGAAATTGTTGGTGCTGGCCCAGTTCAAGGTCACCTGAGGGATGACGTCATCGAGGTCAATGACCTCACCGATGACGTCATCGATGACGTCATCGATTGCGTCATCGATGACGTCATCACTAATGACGTCATTTCTATGACGTCACACCCATGACGTCACAGAAATGACGTGCTGATGACGTCATCACCCCTTACGTCATCAAAATGACGTCACCGACGCCACTGAGGTCAAGGTCATGCCGAAACTTAAAATTTTTTGGCACTTTTGCCGTTTCTCGCACTACGCTCCGAGTTTCAGTCCGAGTCCCCGTGACCTTGACCACTTGGAGCGAATTTTCGACGAGAAACGGCAAAAGTGCCAAGTTAAACTCGAGTTTCTGACATGACTCTGCCTAAATGGGCAATCGGTTATCCCTCAGGTGACCTTGAACCAGCACAACACCATCAATTTCATATTACTGTGACCTTGAAAACCTAACAACGGAGCGCCGACACCGATGCGCACCCCACGACAGCCACCGAGTGACTGACTGTCAGGCTCCGTGTACTCTAGGTATATGGGGAAGTGGAGGGGGAAATCTCAAGGTCATCCAAATGGAGTTTTAAAAAAGTTGAAGAGTAGAAAGACTACTCTTGTGCTTCCTGGGCGACTTCATCAATTTCCAACGGATCTGTAAACCAATCCGATCTGTAGCGGCAGGAGTCCAGAAAACAGGTGCACCACCCATCAGGTTGTCCGTAGCACTTCCGACAATTGGTAAGATTGGAGAAGTGAAATTTAATACACCGCTGCGGACAACAAGTATAAAAGTATTTGGATTTGTAGATTTTGAAAGTTTGTAGTATCGGTGGTGGCAGCTGTTGGTTCTTACATCTACACCTGCAACATCCGAAGCACTCACATCGCCGGCAGGCCAGCCCATCCACTTGCCACTTTGGCAAGAGGAAACACTTATCCTCACAGCAATAGGTTGTCCCCGTCTCTTCCTCCCAACGCTTCTTTGCACAATATGTGACGCCTTGTATCTCCAAACACCTATGCTCGCAACATGAGATGCGCTTACTTTCCATAGTTGATGTTGCTTTGACGAGGGAGCACGATGAAGTGATGCTGTGGTCAGTGGGAATGGGGTTTATATAAACTAAGGTGAGTGGAGGGGGAAAGGTCAAGGTCATCCAAATGGAGTTTTAAAAAAGAAAAGAGTAGAAAGACTACTCTTGTGTATCTATAGCGATTTCATTGATAGTGAGTGCTTCTGTATGCCAAGTTGATCTGTACTGACAGGCTCCTAAATAATGTTTGCAAAAACCTGCAAAATGATTGTTGCACAATTTGCAGCCAGTTAGCTGTTTTAGTGTGAATTCAATGCAACGTTCAGGGCAACAAGTGTACTTATGCCCTCTCATCTGGTACACATGGAATGTCTTCAACTCTGGTTTCGGCTTCTTCCAAGACTTGCACTTACACATGCATTGACCAAAAGCTTCACATTTTCTACACGCCAGGCCATCCGCAACATCAATGTCATTTGACCATGAAAAACATTTCTGTTCGCAACAGTAGTTGAGTTGACTCTCCATGTTGCTGTGGTGAAGGTGCGCGATGAAATGATGCCGCAGTCATTGAGAGTGCACCTTAAATAAACTCAGTGGAGGGGGAAAGGTCAAGGCCATCCAAACGGAGTTTTAAAAAAGATAACTAGTCGTCCTCCTCCTCCTCGTCCGTTGTACTTAGAGAGCTGTCATACGAAGAGCCCCGTGCAGGTGCTCCCCAGATGAAAAACAAATCAATTTTAAAACGAAGACCAGGATCTTGCATCATCAATTCCTTTAATTTGTCACATACTAAGTCGACCTTGTGTAAGGTGTCAACAACAAGCTTCCAATTTGTTGGCTCAATATAGCTTGTAGTAGAGTCTGCCTCGCTGATAACCACATCCTCCGGCCGTATTGGAGTGTAAAGATGTGTAAAGTTCCTCGGCTGTAGCTGAGGCTCAGGCTGGCTGGAAGTGGAAGGTTGAGTGTGGACCCCTGTCGCATCGTAATCCATAGTCATTCTACATTCAATGTTGGGGTTTTCGTTTAATACATACACCAATTTCTCATGCAACATATCCACTTCTGCCGAGTCTTGCAGATGGACATTCCAGGAAAATGGCCATTCTTCATCCGTAGTGGAGTCAACTCGAGAAAGAGTGCTGTCCGCCATGATAGCTAAGCAAGGAATGATGTGAGCTACAGACTGTGGTAACAGTATTGAAAAGTAGAGGGGGTAAACCAAAAGTATGTGGAGGGGGTATTTTCAAGGTCATTTAATTTGGGTTTTAAAAAAAGGAAATAGTGGAGGGGAAATTCTCAAGGTCATCCAATTTGGGTTTTAAAAAAAAGGAATGAAGGTTACTCCTCTTCAGCCTCGTTGTCCCCCACATCCTCATTAGCCTCATCTTCATCAACGTCAGATTCGCCGTAAGGGTAGATCGGGGACATCGGCGAATATTGTGGAGATTGTTGACCGTTGTTATCGTCCCCTTGCATTCTAACTTGGGACCAATCATAATTTAAATTCATTTGTATTATGATCCCAGGGTTGTCCCGCAGTATTTCCTTCATCCGTTCGCAAATCGTTTCCAAATAGTGTACACTATCGATCGACAGTGTCCAACCCGTACTTGTACCGACATCAGTAGTGGAGTCAGCTTGGCTGATGGTGTTGTTGTCCGCCATGGTTGCTTGTCGGACAAGGAATGACGGTTGATGTGATGCTCATGCAGGAACATGGTGAAGTGGTGGGGGGTGTGGTGGAGTAGTGGGGGAATTTTCAAGGTCATCCAAACGGAGTTTTAAAAAAAAGGAAAACCTACAAAGTAACATTGAAACTTTCCAATTGATGGTGGCGAGCGTTTTCTTCTGCAACCTTGCCGACACATGTGACTATGCCATACAGTATGAAAAGTACAACCATAATAAGGCCGAACAATAAAAGATAGCCGTTGACTATCATGATATTTTCTGAGTGTATCTGCTTTCTTCGTATCGCCCTCTCCTGCATCCTCTTCTCCAACTCGTGGACGAAGTCACAGCAAACGTGAGGACATGTTTTATCCGTTGGTAGGTTTGCCATTGTCGATGTTGTCGGTTTGGCTGTTGAAGATGGAATGAGGTTTCCAATTGTGATGTGCCATGTACATTAATAGTCGGGTGGTGGGGGTAGTAAAGCAGTGGAGGGGGAAGTTTCAAGGTCATTCAAACCGTGTTTTAAAAAAACCTATCTTGTTACTGAGCTCATATGTCAGTAACAAGATAGGTGCTTTTGCTCATTTACTTCTTTAATATAATGAAAAAATAAACATATTCTACAATGGTTAGAACAAGAAATACAACTGCTAGTCAGCTGAAGTAATCTAAGGTGTCCGGCTCGGTCTTCATGGACGTCGGTGAGGAAGCTGTCGAGGAGTGTCCAGGCTCTTCCTTTGACTGCCGGGTGTTCCGTATATTGCAAGCGTAAACTTGCACGTTTATACGGTAGCCTCGTGCCACCATCAGCTGCAACTCCTTGTACAAGTCGTTTAGCTCCTGCTGAGTCTTGATGCTCACCTCCTCGTAACTTGCGCAACTGACGTTCAGAGACATCCTGATGTTGCTAGGTTGGCTGCTGGAGTAGAAATGAAGCCGAGGCACAGCGTTTGGAGGTACATGAAAAAGTGGTGGGGGTAACGGTGGTGGGGGTATGGAAGATCCAATTAAACACTTCTAAACTTTTTCCATCGATACAATGGGATGGAGCAAATAGCACAAGTGTCCTTGTAGTTTTCAAATCTAAACATCGGTGCTAGAAAACCGAACTGTTTTCTACCACCTTCCTGTACGAACTGTCGAAGGTCTCTGACGGCAGCATCGCCACAAGGCCTACAAAACTTTTCCCCGTCTTGGAACCTATACCAGGAGTATCCCGAATACCCTCTACTATCTTTCTTGTACTCTTCGATATCCTGCTTTACTGTTATAGGGATATTATCTTGTAAAGCCGTCTGGAATAAAGATGCGTCAGTTATAACTCGTTGTAAGCAAAGCTCGTACAAAGTGCTCATCGTTTGCTAGTTGGCAACAGACTGACCGTGTTTCGCATCCAAGCTGGTTTGAATCCTAGTGTGGTAGTGGGGGTAATTAAAGTAGTGGGGGTAATTGTGAAATGCAAAGGTCAAAGGTCAAGGTCACCCGCGAAGTTTAAAAAAAAATGCAACATATCAATACGTGACAAACGTCACATATTGATATGTTGCATTTTTTTTGTTTTCTTATTTTTTTTGTCTTTTATGATTTATTTATAAAACATTACAATAACATATGTACAACATTAAAACTTAAATCTAACACTGCTGCTTGTCGGCAATGTGGATGGTCAACTCTGTAGAGTTGCTACCTGTGCAGCCGTGGGACACCAGGTATAGACAGCCGGGTTGAATAGAGCGAAGGTCCTCGTTTTGTAGAAGATGGACGAATCTCTTGGGCAGGTACACCTGGAACTTGGGCTCATCCCCCGGAGTAAATGGTGCCTCGCTGAGACTGCAGCAGATGGCTTCCCCAACTGTAGTCTCCATCTTCTTCATAGCATGGATTATGTAGTGCTTTTCATCTTTTAGTTCTGAGCACTTCTTCACAGGTAATATTGTTGACTTGGAGTGAGCATTGAACTGCTCGACCAAAGTTTGAAGGAACTGGTGAGATGCCATGGTCAGGTTACAGATCGTCTTCTTGCTCGGAGATGTTGTCGTCTCGGAATCTCGAGTAATACTCATGCCAGGTCCCGGTCTGCTCCTCACTTATATACTCTCCGTTACCCCCACCACTCCCCACTTCCCCACTTTGAAGGTAAGAGGCGAGTTTATAGGCATTTTTTAAAGCGCAATGTCTATCTTTATCATGTTCTGGGCTTTTTGTACAAATACATATTGTTTCCAGCATGTATTGATAATTCTTATCCAATTCCACATCACTAACCGGAACATGAGTAAATCCTTCGATCCATCTTTTCTTTTCCAGCCCCTTTGTGTAAATATTGGTAAACTTGTCTGAAAAATGATGCATAATGTGATACAAGTCCGTGTAACTTGTAAAACCATCATACCAATCGATATGATGGAAGTGTTTTGAAATCCATCTGTTGGTAGTAGCGGCTTTACTAGTTAAAGATGAATAAGAACATGGTGGTTTAAATAAAAACGAATAAGGAACACTTGTATTCATGTCCAAAAACACAAGTTCTTTTATAATGAATCTATCATCATTACCACGAAACGCTTGAAACTCAATAATACCAGGCTTGGACTTTACTTGTTCTTCTTCTCCCTTGTCCATTTTGAAGGCCACACGTCTGCTCATTACGAAGTCAGGAGGTCAACTGATTTCCACACCACGGTAGGTACTACTTTTATACCAGGCCGTACAATTGTTGGCGCGTTGGTGTATATTTAACGTGGGCACCGTCCCCAATAGGCCTAACCCCACAAAAAAGTTGGTTATTGTTTTAAAAAACTAACCATTGTCATTTAAGTTTCCATCTTTATATTTTCCTTGTTTTCGTTTTCATCACTAACACTTGATTCTTCTCCTCCATCTTCCTCTTCTTCCTGTTTTACTGATTTCTTATGTAGTTGAGCGTACTTTTCCAATTGTCTCCACATCTGTACTTCATGAGGAACTCTATTAAATATAGAAGTATCCACAGGTCCGTATAATATAGGTGCGTCCGGTTGTTTATCCAAAGTGTCTTCCAGATAATCTTTAATAATCGAACTTGAAAACACCAGTTGTCTCAAATATCTTGTTATAGGTTCAGTCGCACAAGTTAAAATAAAAAACTCCTCTCGATTAAGTTGAATTTTGTTATCATGTCTTGTTGTGTCTCTAAACCTCAGCTGATGATCACCACGTTGTTTAATAATATCGATTTCCACATTTGAATCCAAAAGTCCTACTCTTGTCTTTCTTCCAAACATGTTACTACTTAAATAGCATTCTAGCAGATGCAAGTGTTTCATAAATGATTCCCAAGCACTGTCCGTAAACAAAATCATTTTGGGTCCATGAGTTAAAATTACAGTAGGGGAATAATCCGTCGATTACATAACACCAATTAAAACACTTTTGTCCAAACTGGAAGAGATTGGGTAAAATATTCGCAAAAATACCTCACTCAATATGTTTGGAGAAATATTATCTTCAATATCCCTTTTTCTCTTTTGTATAGTCTTTCTTCTTTTACCTTTTTCTTCAACATTATTACTGGCGTGAAGTTGTCCGCAAATGTTTTGTTCACCTCCTTCCTGGTGACCTTGAGGATCTAAAAACTCAGATATCTCCTTCTCAATATCTACCACATTTTCAGGTGTACCACTAGGAGAAGCCATATTGAATACGATGCTACCCATACAACAGTAGGCAACAAACTGATGAGGAGCGGCCTGTACGCTCTGCTTTTATACTCGCGGAATGAAACAAAACCGGTTTTTACAGTACATTCTTAACAATTCCAGTTAAAGGTGTGTATGTTACAATTTTATCATGTAGAATTAAACAGTATGCAGTTGTATTAGCCGGTATAGCCGCGTTGAATTCCATTTCTATTTTTATATCCACACTTGATGATTTTACAGATTCATTTTGTTTAGAACAATCGATTACAACTATAGGGTAACCATCTAAGTATTTTTCTGGTGATAGTAAAGGTGCATTTGTTTTACCGTAATATGAACTTTGGAATCTTGCATACATATCGTACAATATGCTGTACTTTTTATTAGCGAATGACACATTTAAATTGTCGTATGGGAAAAATTGTGAATTCAAATAAACTTTAATATTTTTTAAGTCACAATGATCAAATTGGCCTGCATGTTTGGTGATGGTGTCCCTTCTACCTGTTTGTAAACCAAATATAATATACCTGGCTCGTTCCACATAATTAGATGTTTTAACAGTCCAAGTGTGACGATCCGTAGTTGGCAAGCTGGGATGTTCATGGAATTCCCAACTTCTAAAAGGAATTACAATATCACGATCGGCCTTTAACTTTCTTAATAGCAACATCCTATGCTCGTCAGCTAATTTAACATGTGGAACTCTCCATACAATTTTGTCTAATGTTAATTTCCATTCTAAGTCTGCATCCGTTGTACCGTCTGCAGCTTTAATAATGTCTTTATCGTTTGAAGATCTCAACAAAACTAATTCTTGTTTAACATTTAATATTATTTTTCTATAGTCTTCAGCAAAACCAAGCAACAAACGTAATGGAATATGAAAATCAAAATATCCCTTTGCATCTGGACTGATTGTGTCATTTGTAGGTAAAACCCATCCTGCAGGTTGTAGTAAGTTTGTTTCATTAGGTGATATAGATGTTAACCCCTTTAAAGTTGTTGCAATACCTACTTTTTTAGTGGAATCAACTGTTACACCTGATATTTCGTATCTAATTTCATCAAATAGGAAAGCCATTGGATTATTTATAAATGGAACCTTTGTACCAGTAGTCTTACCATACTTTTTAGTAACTTTTCCTTCAATATACAAGTAACTTTCACATGGTAGTGTGTAAATGTCTTGATTTTGTATGGGGATACGAATTTCATCGTTATTGTTTAATTTCGATGAAGTGTAAGGGTTGTGGGTGTGATATTATTTTTCCCATAGTGTTTCGTCGAATGTTGGACCCTGTGCTATATCCAGTATATCCATAATCGGTTAATTTTAATCCAATTCTCTCTAAGAAACGAATGTTCTCATGTGTTAACTCCTCCACAGCTGAAGAGCTACTAATGCGGTTTCCCGTAGGTTGTTCGCTTTTAAATGTTAAACCCATGATTTTGAATTAAAGTGTAGATTTTAAATGTAATCTAACCGTAATAGGCTCTTCTCTGAAGTCTACCAAGTTACCGTCTTGATCCAACACGCTCAACACGATGTCTGAAATGAAAGTGGTGTTCAACGGTAGATATACCAGGTTTTGTGGCTTTTCAACAATTTTAAATCCAGGTGGTACACTTGGGTAAAATGTATGTATGATATGGGTGTTAGCATCCCTGTAAGCTCCTTGTATAATGTTACAAGTTATGTCTATACTATTGACTTTCAATATTGTTACTGTTTTCTTACCGGAATGTGTTATATCTGGTTCTAAAACAGGCTCATCGTTGGAAAATCCTAATAAATCACCAATTGAGTTTGGTTGAGTAAAATCTATATAATATTTGGAAGTAATTTCAGCTTTCATCGTATTATTATTACCTTTTAATGTTATATTGTCTTTTCCCATTTTAGTTTGCAAAAATTCATTTATATGATCAATTTCATAAGAACCTGTGGGTAACCTGCACTCTTGTAAGTCTGTAAATTTCCCACTGGCATCTTTTCCCTTATAATAATGCAATACGTTATTTTTACCTTCCGTAACATTGGGAATAGAGTTGTAAGTTGTAAAATCCAATAGTGCCGCCTCCCAAAACCTTCCTTTTTGCAAGCGTAACGCTGGAAAAAGGATACTTCGTAAAGTGGACGATTTTCCTGTTAATGATACCGTATAGGAAGACATCTCAATAGTGACTGATACTTTTAGCTAGGAATTCCAAACATAAATGGCCGCATATTGAAGTATTATCAGGTTGTTCTCTTTTATAGTTATAATATATGTTTTTAGCAGATTTAAAGTAATTTTGAAGTTCTTTTGGTGGTGGCAAATTACCGAAACTATCAAAATAATATACATTGTTATTTAGTTTCTTATAACAAACCCAATGGGTGCCAGGCCCTTCAGTATTATCCAAATTTACAATTCCAGTCTCATTTTGCCACATTTTCTTTGGTAAACTGTCTTTCATAAACACACCGCGGAAAAATGGTATTTTTAAACAGGAAATATATTTAAATAATTCAATATTGGTTAATGCTTTATGTGGTATGACCAATTGATTTCTTTCATTTAATATGCACGATAAGGTCTTAGGTAAAGACCTGCCCCGTTTTTTACCATTGACCACACGGTGGGCTTCTTCCTGCCTTTTCTGGTAGATCTTCGTCTTCTTCTTATATTTCCTCCATGTTTTCTTGTTGTGGACTTCCTTTTTACCCTTCTTCTCCTCCTTCTTCCACCTCCTACTGCTGTTTTAGCCTTCATACCTGCTGTTACTGCTAAAGCTGCTGCTTTTTCTGCTATGCTAGCGTCACTTGATTTTACTCGTTGCCAAGCTATGTCCGCAAGCTTTCTGTCTGCTATCGATCTATTTTTTGAATCGGCAAACGTGGAATATGCGATATCGTGTTCTTTACAAGCCTGATCTAACTTGTTTATGCCTGGATCACCTCTTTCCAGTCGTTTTTTTCAATTTAGTTCCTGGTCCGCAATACTGATAACCTCCCGGTATATGAAATTCGTATGGTAAAGCGTCTATTGCTCTATTTACGATAGATCCTACTGGAATACGATTTAAAGCTTTACTTAACAGAGAAACCGCTGTGGACGTAATACCACCTCCTTTCCTTACAGTGTCTCGATATGGACTGATGTACTGGAATGTCATTATTGTCCTTTTATAACCGCAATGTACAACTTATGTGTTAACTCTATGACGAGTTGGACATAAATGAAGTAGTTTATTGTGTTGTTATATTAAATATCAATATCACCCCAATCTGATGATCTAAACTTTTGCGTATTAGGATTAATAAAGTATTTATTAAAAATTTCCTTTTTAATCCAATTACCTCTCTCGGATTCAGACACCCAATTACCCCAACGTGTACGGGTTGCAATAATATTGAACATATCAAATAATGCATTTCCTAAAACTTTAATAAGAAAATTAGCAGTAACAGCATTATCCACATGTTGAGGGTCTTTAAGTTCTGTAATACGTTTATTATTACAAGTATATACTTTAAGGTCCTTTAATGAAGTTGTTATAGCCTGTCCTACAGTTGCAGCATCATTTGGATCACTTCCTTGTTTTAAATTACCTATTTTCTTATCATCTGCATTAAAAATATCACCAGTTGGTTTATCTAATATCAAAGATTGACTAACTACAACACAATCGAAATCGTTGATACCAGGAGATACGTTACGTATTTTTTTAAACCTACATATGTAAGGTTCATCATTATATGGATTAGAACATATAGTCTGTGCTACAACTGGAACATCAAAGAATTCTGTACCCATACCTATATATGATAATTTCTTTCCTTTACCATCCCAAGCATTATTCTTTTCTTCAAGTAATGTAAACTTTTCATTTCCCTGCACAAATACATCCCCTTTTCGCGATACTACTTGGTCTTGTTTTACAAATCCAGATGTTTCTTGTTTTAAAGTTTCCTTCATTTGACCCACCGTTGCTCCATCTGTTGGTGCCGAACCATCTTTTACATTTGCTAAACAATTACCAAGACAATCGATAACTCCCACATCATGTATGACACAACGATCTTTTATATATTTAAGGTTTACAGCATCATTTTCATTTTTTGGATAACCTATATCGTTAATAACAAATTTATAAAAAGAAAATCCATCTTTTGTCTTTTCAGGTATCAAGGAATGTAAATAGCGTCTATTTACGCTGTCTTTTGCATCTTTAGGGTCATCTACGTTGGATATACGTTTATTGTTAGCACTATACGTTTTCCTATTGAATTTTAACGTATTTTTTAATTCAGATGACAAATAACCTTTGTTTATTGCATCACCGTTTTGATTTGGTTTACCAACGTTGATGATTCTATGATCTTCTGCGTCATATGTGTTATTTTGTAGTCTTAATGTTGGCGATATCTTTTCCTTTAATATCTTTAAATTTATTGCATCGTTTTCATCCGTAGGATCTTTTATGTTTTTTAACCTTTTATTACTCATATCATAATCTCCATCAGGTGTTTGTGGTAAACCAGCACTTCTTTTTAAACTATTCGCATAATATAACCCGTCCGAGGAGTAACGTCCGAACTTGTCGACACTCATGGTGCAACTGAATAGTATTCTAGGGAGTAACGCATTTTTATGAGATTACCCCACGGTTTCGGAGTTCATCCACTAAAGCCACCCATTCGTTTTCCAATCCAGTATGACCCGCTTCTTTAGCTTCATGTATTAGTTTCATTCTATCCACCAATTTATTGATATTATTGTAATAAATCACATTTGTGTTATATAGTTTCTTCATTAAACCTGTACCTGTAACAGATTTGTTTCTTTTTCTTGGTTCTGGAGCACTTATATCCAAAGTGGATGACACAAACCTTCGTTTTACAGGTTTTCTTGGTATTATTGGCATTGGTTGTCTTCTCGTTGTTGGTATTAACTTGGATACAAATTCTCTATATTTTAAAGACTTTGATCTAAAAACAGGTTGGTCAGCTGAATACTTTCTCCTGTATGCATTAGTTTGTTCCAAAATCTTTTTATATGCTTCCATGTCTTTTTCTTTAACTAACAATTCTAAAGGCTTATTTTCAAATAATAATTCAAATAATCCCCTTGTACCCTTATACATTTGATCACCAACAATAATATTATCATGTTCATCAATGTTTACCAGGCTATTACCAACCATTAAACCGTCTTCTGTTAATCTTACTCCATAACTATGGTAGTTTTTATTAGGATTTGTTCCAGCTAACATTTTTATCATGTATTTCCTTCCTAAAGGTCCTTTGTTATGAATGTTTTCACCCAACAAGCTTATGTTTGACGGACCTTCCCTTGTTTCTTCTTCTTTTTCCTCTTCACTAGCAGTTGATACAACTTCATGTCCTCTTTTGGCTTTTACTTCATATAATTCTCTTACTCCACTATAGTCCGGTGATTCTAGCTCTCTTTCGGGTTCTTCACCGGTAAAACCACTATATGTAGAGGATTCCGGGTCTTCATCACTAAAATCTTCTGATTTTACATTTTCTCTTTCAAACTTCGTAATAGGTGCAATCGCATCTCCTTCCAATACAGGTTTAGCAAATTTTTTGTTTAATTGTTTCAAGGGTTCAGTAATAGGTTTAAATGTAGATTCAAGGAATTTCTCCCTCTCGCTAATACCTAGTTTCAATGCTCTGTTTTTAGCCCGAATAGAATCACTAAGTGATTTTATTTCTTTTACTAATTTTTCTTGGTTAACCATGTTTGTAGCAAGACGTGTTGTACAACAATGAATGTTTTATACCATGTTCAATGTATTAATATAAATTTATCAAATCCTATCCTGTATCGACCATTGTTTAGCGGTTGTTCCTTCATAATTGTTAGGAACCCATACTTTTCAGCCCAAGCCTTTCCACATAACTCTTTAAATCCTTCAAATGTCATATCCGCATTTACATGATCAAAATATATATGTTTTAGGTTGGTTTCGTCCTGTTTAAATACAATTAACATGTTTGCATTGTCTCTAATGAGTTGTTTTGGTATTTTGCTGTAAGTTTGACCAATATAAATGCTATCTATGTTGTTATGTCGACCCATAGCGAAGTAATTTCTTATTGTGTTTTGGTTTTCACAAGATACATCGTCGAATATGAACACGGAGAATGGTTTAGCTTCTTGTGGTTGCATGACACTCTCGCTTGCATTAAACTTTAAATATTTAACTTCAGGCACATTAGTCAGTATCTTTTCCAATAATTGATACTTTGGTTGTTGTAGTGATTTTGAAAATACATATAGATTGTTAAAACGTAATCCTTTAGGGTTTGTAATCAAATTGAATACTACATTAGTTTTTCCACAGTTGGAAGGTCCGGTAACCAGACAACGAACGGTGTTTGGTAACAAATTGCCATGTTTCCCACTATTGAATTCTGAATTATCCACTGTGAGTTCATCTATATTATTAATAGTAAAACTCTCTTTTTGTGGTACTATCTCCATCCTTTGTAATGGTTCAACCTAAAATGATTCTCTATCGTTATATCAAATCCTTTTTAGGTATCCAAGAATCTTCCGTCTTATTAAATCCTAACCATCGTACTTTGACCTTATCTTTTTTCCATTGCAACACCTTTTCAACTAAATATACATCGCCTACTGTTGATTTTAACATTTAATGTCCATAAAACCCTCCTTCAAGCAATTGTCCTTTATTATCTTTTAAAATATATGTCTCAGGTACTGTAGGTTGTACTTTGAATACAGTAAAAACCTCATTGGTCCAATTTGGCAGATATCTTTTACTGAATACACCTTTATATTTACTTATTCGCACTTTATCACCCACATTAAATTTTTTAGGCTTTAGTTTTTCAACTTTTGGTTTAGTATTCATTTTTATACGTTTTAATACAAGGTTTTCATTTTTACTAGTTACTTGGTTTGGTTTCATCCCGATAGTCCTATGAAATTTGTTATTGTAATCGTTTATAAGTTTTGGTAACATATCAATCCATATGTGCGATCCTCTGTTGGAAAACATTTTATACATTGCACTTTTTAAAGTTCTGTTGAATCTTTCGATTATTGAGGCTTTTACCTCTGAATTGGTTGAGTAATGGTTTATATTGTGTTTTTTCATTAAATTTTCAAATTCCTTATTAAAATATTCTTTTCCATCATCTGTTTGCAAATGTTTAATAGTATGTTTGTCTCTTTGTATAGCTGTTTCCATTGCTTTTGTAACACTTTTGCCACTTTTATCTTTTAGTGGTAAAGCATCTGCCATTTTTGAAAAACAGTTAATAACAGTCAATATGTATTTATATCCTTTATTTTGTTTGCTATAAGGAATCATTTCGATTAAATCTGCTTGATATAAATCATTAATTCCTTTTATCACCGTATTTCTTCGTGGAAACTTTCTTCTTGCAGGTTTATGAAGTTCGTTGACAATTTGTTGCTTCAAGTCCTTCATATTGCAGGTTTCAATGTTTGTTGTATCACATGTATAATCACAATGAATGTTGTTTTAAATATTCACATCATTTATATATGGGTCAAGGTCATCCAAACTTGTGTAAAAAAAATGGGGAACACGGCGTTTGACTTGCCGTGTTCCCCATTTTTTTACGGAAGGAAAAAGGAATAAGGTCGAAGTTGTAGAAGGACGAAGAATAGGTTACTTGTTGATAGGGTTTAGAGAGTAGTGGCCAAAAGGAAGAGTGTGGATTTTGTCGGGCATAATGTGTCTTTTATCATCCCGAGCTGACAGCGCTTTTTTAATTTCGGTGACACTGTAGACTTGATGCTTGAAGCTTCGGATATTGTTGAATGTTGCTGATATTGTAGTATCTTCAAACAAACAAGTCTTGTAGTGGTCAAATGTCACGTGTTTTTTCAAATAAGATGTCTTCACTCCTTTTGCTTTCTTGACTGTTGGTGTGTTGTTCTCGTGGTACATCTTAAATGAATACAATTTCGCCATCAGCGCCACTATTTCTTCTAAAGGCATTCCATTTGCTTCATCTTTGAATTTTCCAATTACTTTTTTATTTTTTTCATTAAAATTTGGATGGTTCTTCGGATAGTCAGAAAAGTCGAAATCTTCTTTGTATGGAAAAGTCCTTAGGTCTTTATACATGTCCAAAGTCTTTATCCAGTAGATAAACGCGTCCGTATCCATGTATGCGACTCCAATGTTTTCCCTTCCGTAGTGTTTAACCATTTTGTTATAATGGAAATCATACATCAGGGTTTTACTTATGTCCAAAATCGACATACCTATGTATAACGGACGGTCCATGACTATTGTTGTTTTCTTCATACTGACAGCGACTAGGTTTTCGTTTATAATCATGGATGTTCCGAAATTTGGTTTTTGCACTAATTTTTCCAATTTCCTAGGATCACTCACTAATTTTACATTTTTGTGTTTTCTTTTGTTCTCCAAGGTCTTCCCAAAGATGGCGTTGTTCATTAATTTATAGAAGTCCTTTTCAAATGCTGTTGTCGCTGCAGCTCTTCTTGTAGTGTTGGAATCAATATATGGTTTCAACCAACAAGACTGGGTGAATTCAATTGCTCTATGAATTCTCACTATACGTAGACCCAATTCAAGAGCCTGTTGAACTACCCAGTAGTGTGCCACATACCGATCTTTATTCTCCAAGGTCATCATCAATTTTGGCCATCTTCCTGTCGGTGAAACTTCAGTCTTGGCTAGGAGAGGCAAGTCGTAGTGATGGTCATGAAGGTGCTCCGGGTATTCAAAATCACAGTCCAAAATATAGCCTTTTGGACCATCCTTTGGAATCTGTGAAATGTCTCCAGTGGTGGCCGGGTCGATCCATTTGAAGTCAGCGTAGGGAAGCGGATTTGACATTGCCCAACCATAAAGGTTGTTTGCGTCGAAGTAGCCAAGGTAGACCGATGGTTGTTGCTCGTCGAAGCCGGGGATGTACTTGTTGTTGGCTTTGACATGACGTGTTACAGCTTGTGTTAAACCGCCCCGTACACCAGATTCCATCATGAGCACCATATCAATATCCGTTAGAAGTTCCAGTCGACAGTTGGTTGACTTTAGCATAGCTTGCCATGCTAATCCTGGAGATGTGTACGAGTGTAGAGGGTCCAGTCCATAGGCGGAGAAGCAGGTGTTTCTGAATTCTTCCATCACATCGCACAGCAGAGTTACGTCCAATTTTATATAAAAGTCAGAATATTCCCCTAAGGTTTGAATGTTTAGTTGGTTCCAAACATTACAAGCATGATTGTAGTCTTCAACGGAGATTTCACTTTCGTTTAATTTGCTGTTGAAGGCTTCAATCGGTGGTAGACTGGTTTCTTCAAATTTTTCTGTAGAAGTTATGTAATCGTAGGGGAACACTCCTTTACGTAATACTAAGTCCAATTTATCTTCAGGTACAATCTTGCTGGTTTCTTTTAGGTCTTCTCTTCGTAGATTCTCAGACAATCTGCTCAAACTAGATGTCATAAATCTATAAGAGTCTACAAAGCGAAGTTTAATTTTACCTACTGTTTTTGAGAAACTGATATACTTTTCCAATGTTGTAGCAAGAACATCAATTTTACCATTATCTCTTCCTAACTCTGGAATAATGAAGTGGGAGTCGTAGCCGCTAAGATTGTGTAACACGACAGGGATAAAGTGGGGCAGTTTGTAATTTATATTGCATGAATTACAAGCAGCTCCTCTGTATAAACCTGTCAAGTGATCGTGATCTCTTACTTTTGGATTTTCTTCACTGAAGCTCTTCTCGCATAGATAACATCTTGATGTCATATTGTATTCTTCTTGATGATTCTCATTCAAAGGTTCCATAGGTACGACATTACCATACAAGCGTTGTACCTTTTCAGCAATGTCATACAACAGGTCTACGAAATACTTAGCGGCTTCTTCACCACGGTAGAGAATTGGAGTGGATGTTAAACCATAGTCTTGCAATTGGTTTTCAGACAAGGTTGATTTAACTAGTAAACAAAAACTGTTGGGTTGATGCAACTGATATTTTGTTCTTCTAGTCACTTCACCGTCCGGCAGCTCCTGTGGTACTAACGTTGATTCAAAATCTGCGTAGACCACTAGTGGAATTCGATATTGGTGAACCGTCTTGTTAAATTGTATTGAAGCTCGGGTAGGTGGTGGAAGACTTATCTTTACTTCATAGTTCTCGTTGCAAAGTCTTTTATGTTCCAACAACCAGTCCGATCCTCCACGTCTTGAATCTTTCCAAGAAAAGCAGAAACATCTCTTGCAAGCTGTAATCCTATTTACTCTTTTGGTCAATTGTTTTACAACTAAGGCTTCAAAGTCCTTTATCCATACATAATGGGAAATTTCACCCTTAGTTATCAATAGCAAATCCGTGTGGTTTCTTTGCTCAACCTTTACTACCCGCAAAGGATAAACGTTGTTTGAATCATCCAGACCAAAAACATTCACTGAAACGCCAGGATTTTTCTTTTCAAATTTGTCTATGTCTTTCAATGTAACTGAGTAGGTGAGGCCTTGAAAGTTGTAGCGGTGTTCATTTTCGTAATATTCTCTACCAACTCTTTCAGGATGATCTTTAACATACTTGGTTAACATTGCATACTTGAAACATTCATTACCTTCATTTTGCACATTCCTACACGATTTAGTGTTTTGAATTTTCTTTGGTAAAGGGATAAAACTACTACCCCTTAAACCATATCCATGTTTATGAACCCTAACATCCATACCTTCTATTGATGACAAAGTCCATCCAGATCCTCTTCCTTCATGTTCTTGGAGTTTAGTTATAAGTTCCTCCAAGCATTCTTCAATAATATCATCAATGTTGGAGGTGGAGGTAAGGGTTCGGTTTTTGGTAATGAACGCTCTCAATGCTATTTCACCATCAGTATTGTTAAACATAGCCTCTAACACCATTCCAAATTTAATAAAATTTAGCCTTTGTAGTTCTTCCCTCAAAGTTTGACCAACAAGTTCCTTAGCCTGGGTTATAAATGTTTCTAGTTCCAATTGAACATTATTAATTTTGAAATGTGTTACAACTCGTCCTGGCAAGGCTGTAGTGCGCAGTTGTTTCACATCTTCCAGTTCTTCTTCAGTGTCCTCTTCTTCCGTGTCCTCTTCTTCATAAGATCTTCTAGCAGTAGATGGTCCAGCACCAGCAAATTGTATCACACTAGGTCTTCTTCTTTGCATTTGCTGTAGATAGCTGTCCCAGTAGTCCGTCTGCTTCTGGTGCTGTTCCAAAAACCGGTCAATTGAGTCTAAGTCTATTTCATCCATGGTAATATCTTCTTTTCTATCTTCGTCTTCATGTAATTCTCTGTGTAGGGTGAAAAGATCTTCGTCTTGAAAGATTTCCCCACAAATGTCGCAAAGAGCCATTTCAAACAGTTTGGCTTTGAATGCACACTCTGTGAATGTCCACGCAATAATGAGCAGCGCACTCCACAGGGATCCTTTATATCCGAGGCAGATAGGTGGGGAAAGTGACGTCATATAGGAACAGGTTATCAATCATGTGCTAAATTTAGCCTTTACACAACCGTTTGTAATAAATGTATCAGTAGGCTTGATAAATTGATGATATTTGGTCTAGATTCAATAATTTGTACAAGTTTTTTTAAAGACGTCTGTTTGAGCAAAATTTATATAGGTCAAGGCCATTTGGAATTATTATTTTGAGCGGGGGATAGAGCACTAAGTAGCATCATTTACTACAAAGTGCTCTATCCCCCGCTCACATTCTTTTTAACTTTTTGTTTAAACTTTTTACAAATGTGAAACATCACCATCAGAGTCGGAATCATTCTCATCACGAAATAGGTAGCGATGACAATACATAATTCTTCTGGCTACTAACGTCCTATCCATTGGACGATGAGGAGTGTCTTGTTCTTCTTCTTCTTCAATTTCCGACTCAGATGATGACTCTAACGTTTCGTAGGCGTGCAAGTCCATTTCATTATCCGTTAAACCAGCTTCGTCAGAGTCCGTTTCAATATCCATAATTTCTTCCTCCTCCTCTTCCTGGTCAACCGCAGGTAGTTGGTCCTCTGCTTCTATAACTTCTACAGGTATTACCTCCAGAATTGAAAGAATTCTGTCGCGATGGAACACGGTGTTGTCAAAAGGAGCCATGGTGTGAAAGTGGTGTATCTATCCAATTGGTTTGCCCTTTTTATACCCCCACCAACTATACATTTTATGTGGGTCAAGGTCACGTAAAGATACCCTTTGAGCGGGGGATAGACCACTAAGCAGCATGCTAGTCCATTGCCGCAAAGTGATCTATCCCCCGCTCTATTCCGCAGACCACACTCAAGTCCAAGTCCACATCCAAGTCCACATCCATATGTTACACTTTATTATTACTGCCACCAAGTAATTGTCACTCGCACGTTTACTTGGTTTTGATAAAGGTACTGCACAAACTCCATATTGGTTGTTTGTTCGTTATACAAATGCATCATGAAATATGCAATCTTATCGATTGCGGCATTGTCCAACGGTTCGCAATTCACAAGTTCCAATGTGCCCTGGCTGGTCTTATCCTCTATAACTTCCACCACTTCGTTGATGTCTTCTTCCAAGAGGATGAACTCAACACTGAAGCTCTCCATTGTTGTTGATAGTGTCTAGACAAATGCTTGACTAAATGCTTTATTCATCAGTCCTACATATATACCAATTTCCCCCTCCTATTACCCATTCCCCCTCTACCTTTATATGGGTCAAGGCCATCCAATAATACCCTTTGAGCGGGGGATAGACCACTAAGCAGCATGCTAGTCCATTGCCGCAAAGTGATCTATCCCCCGCTCTGTATTCCACACAAGTCCTAGTCTTTACACACACACATAAGCCCCCCAATCTTTTACACTTACTCATATACTCTGTCCTCCCTGCCAATTAAGAGTTCCCCATGTTTGCCACTATTTTCAATTAACCTTTCCAAGTCCCAAAACACAATGTCCAAATTAACCAAGTTCGCTCGTCCAATTTGAAACACACTATTCCCCCCAAAGTCACTTGCTCTCACTTGTTGTCCTGTATACTGCTTCTTCTTCCACGCTACAATCACTACCCTACCTTCTTCAACAACCATTCTTTTAACATTATCATACACCTTCTTCAACATCCCTCTACAGTTTAAATAGTTTATGGTTACATACTCCCACTCCTTACCAATGATCAGTGATCCACTCATTTTCTAGCGTTCCACTGGAAGGTCCAAAGCAGAATGAAGTCGGGATGTACAGACCCCCTCTTTTATACCAGTTAACCGGTTGTCCTTCGTTTAAAGTGGGTCAAGGTCATTCAAAAGTACCCTTTGAGCGGGGGATAGACCACTAAGCAGCATGTTAGTCCATTGCCGCAAAGTAGTCTATCCCCCGCTCTGTATTCTATACACACACACACACACACACACACACACACATGTCCCTGTCTTTTCATTACATACCTAATATATATTCACTACCTTCATCATCACTATCACTCATCACCGTTTCTACAAACTCCACCGGATTAAAGTTAAATTGTTTCAATTGTTCTTTTAAGTTTTCAATTTGTTGGTCCTTTACTTCTAAAACACTGTGAAGGTGTGATATGTAGTCCGCTGCCTCGTTGATGCTTGCTACTCTGGGATCGCCTAACTTCAAGCTGGGAACTACACCCTGCAGCCTGAAGTAAGGAAGTAGATCTGAAACTTAAAAAAGCTAAACAGAAAAGCCCATGGATAACAAGCACTATATTGAATAGATTAGTCATTAGAAATAAATTGTACAAAAATACAAAAAGGAATCCGTATGATAGAAACCTACAAGGGTATTTTAGGAGGTACAATGTAACACTGAAATTAGAAATGGATAAAGCTAAAAACAATTATTACAAAAATAAATTTAAAGAATATAATGGTGATGCGTCTGGACAGTGGAAGCTTATTAACGAGCTCACTGGAAATAAAGATAAGAGCACATTAAGTAAAGTGATACTTGATAACGGCAGGGAAGTAGATAACACACAGGATATGTGTAATGAGATAAACAACCACTTTGTAAATATTGAGCAAATTTCCTCTTCTGAACCAACGACAATAATGTTTAATAATCAAAGTTTGAACAGATCTTTTTTTATTTTACCAGTATGTAAGAATGAAATCATAAAGACTATAAATGGTTTAAAGAACAAAAAGTCCAATGGAATAGATAATTTATCAGTAGCTTTAATTAAAAATATTGCAGAGGTAATATCTGATGTTCTAGAACATATTTATAATCTAAGTTTCGAAACAGGAATTTTTCCGGATCGTTTTAAAAAAAGTTTAGTTGTTCCTCTCCAAAAAAAACCAAATTCTGAAAAAATTGACGATCTGAGACCGATAAGCTTATTGCCAGCTTTAGCAAAGGTACTAGAGAAACTAATGAAAACCCGAATCATAGATTATTTTAAAATTAATGCCGTTATTAGCCCCAATCAATATGGTTTCACCAAAGGCAAATCTACGGAAAGTGCACTCTCTGATTTCGTTGAAAATTTATATGAATCTCTGAACATGAATAGTAAAGCTACGTCCTTATTCATAGACTTTAGAAAAGCGTTTGATATGGTAGATCATAATATACTATTGGAGAAAATGGAGAGGTATGGGATACGAGGGAACGCACTTAAATGGTTCAAAACTTATTTGACAGGGAGAGAGCAGATTGTTAAAATTAGAAATGTTTATAGTAGCCCAGAGAAAATTAAAAGAGGAGCCCCCCAAGGAACAGTTTTATCTGCAAATTTATTTTTAATTTTTATCAATGATCTTTTAACACAACCATTTTTGGGAAGTGTAAAAGCCTTCGCAGATGACATCGCTTTTACCTACAAGCACAAAGATAAGGAGGTGATATGGGATCAAATTCAACAAGATTTGAGGGTGTTAAGAAATTGGTGCATTGTGAATAGAATGGAAGTAAATGTTACTAAAACTAAATTTATAAATTTTGGTTTCAGTAGTTTTGAGTTTGAACATCCAATAAAATTCCATAGAACGGACTGCAACAATATATATTTATGTAACTGTCAAGCCATTGAAAAAGTCAAGTATTTTAAATACCTAGGAATATACATAGATGAAAAATTAGACTGGAAACAACATATAACGCAGTTGAACAGTAAATGTAGACTAAAGATAAGGCTATTTTATTTTTTAAGACACTTATGCGACACTGAATTGATGAGATCTATATATTGTGCTATTATACACTCAAGGCTACAATACGGTATACACTGTTGGGGAGGAACATATAAGACATTTATAGAAAGAATTAGGAAAACACAAAACTATCTGATACGCATAATGCTGTTCAAACAGAAGCGCGAAACATCATTTCCTCTTTTTAAAACACTAAAAATTCTTCCAATTCGTTACTTGTATATTTTTAAAGTCACAAGAATGTTTTATATTAAAAGTGGACAGAACGGCAATGAAAACTTAATGCAACGCATAACACGACACACAACTAGAGGTTTATATAGAAGACCAAAAGTAAAAAAATCATTGTTCAAATCATCATTTAACTTTCTGGCACCTAAGTTATTCAATTGTTTACCTTTAGAAATAAGAAGTGAAAGAAAAGAAAAAACATTTATATTTAAGCTTAAAGAGTGGTTATTAGATCAAGGAAGTGTTGATTTTATGTTTGAAGTTTTAATATAATTTTTTAATGAATTTTAGCCCTGTAAGCACAGTTTGTAGTTTAATTAATTAAAATTAAAAGGGAGAAATATATTTGTGTTCTTAATATGATTACAAGTTCTCATTAAGTTATAAGGGAGAAATATATAAAATGTTCTTTTAATTGATTATGTGTATGAAGTTTTTAACACTCATTTATGTTTATAGAATAGAATTAGGTTAGCACAAATGCTACAGTAAGCCACGCTATCAGCAATTCAGTGCGACTGATTACTTGGCAAGATAGTGGACAATCGCCACCGCAACTGGTTTTGGTGGTGAACAATTTCCAAATAAATTGTAAACTGATAATTTGTAATGGCCTGTGGAAATAAATTCATTTATTCATATTCAAGTACGCCATACGCCTTTCTTGCTCCTGCCGTTGACCAGGAGTGAGCAAGCCTTGCCCGTCTTGGCTCACCTCCAGCAAGGTCCGTAGCATCGGAGCTTTGCAAGCGTTTGCCCGAGCAACAGTTATGCTATGGAATGGTCGAGCAGGTCCACGAGTAGCAGGCAGGACGTTGGCAGCACGCCTTCTTGAAGAAGAAGCCCGAGAAGTTTTGCAGTTGGAAGCCATGTTGAAGTGCGGTATTCAGCTAAGCGATACAAAGCAGAATAACCAAACTGCACATCAATACCCGTATATATACACTTATCAGTGGTGGGGGTACTAGCTAACCTTGGTAAAGTGGGTCAAGGCCATCCAAAAACATTACCAGAACGGGGGATAGATCACTAAGTGGCATGTTAGTCCATTGCCACAGAGTGATCTATCCCCCGCTCTGTATTCCGCATTCACGCACACATTCATACAAACACACACAAGTCGCAGTCCGAGTCTTTACCCACACACCTATCCACTCTCATCCTCACTATCATCACTATCATCTAACAATCTGTCACACTTCATAATTAGTTTTTCCCATTCTTTCCGGATCAAACGTATTTCACTGTGTGCACTCTCCAACAACCTGTTCTTTTCCTCTATTATTACGTTACAACTTTTAATATATCTTATAGCAGCTCTAACAGTGTCTTCCTGTGAAGATGCACCAACCACTACACCTGGCACGACCTGCTGGAGCTCTTCATACAAGTTCGCTTCTCTTCTGGAGGCTCCACTGCTGCACAACTCCGTCTTGCTCGGAGTGAATCCGAAGAACCGGACGCGACTCCTTGACAGGCGGTCCCGCCGGATCGGTCCGGAGCTCGAGCCGGAGTTGGAGGCGGTCGGGGCAGAGGTAGAGGCTGGAACGTTCATGGCAGACATGGAAGTGTTCAGCTTAATAGTGTAAAGCAGAATGAGAGGACGGTTGATCACCACTCCTATATATACCTATTCGTGGTGGTAGGGGGCGGGGTGGGGGAGGGGGTGGGGGTTATGGGGGGGGGAAGGGGGGGGGCGTATAGCTTAAGGACTTCCACTAAATTTCCCTTAGTCTTTGCGATCATCAGTTTTACATACCTTTAGCACACCCATTATTTTTGTTTCTTCAATAACTTTACACACCTCAAACACCCAAGCAAACAGCTCATCTATGTTGTTATAATTGATTTTTGTCCAGTGTTCATACTTATGAGTTTGGTTGTTTATAATACATAAATAAAATGTAGACCCATCTCGTCTTATACAACGCTCAACTTCCATTCTATGCCGGTGTAGCACTTCCCAAGCATTGTGTTGATCTATAAAGAAGTCACCACCTTTGTAATTGTACCGTGACATGTTTATTACAAAGCACAGGAACAGACTGAAGCAAATAAACGACTCATACAAGCTTAGTAAGAGCGTTAGAGTGGGGGTATCACGTGATACACAACATTAGTTGTAAGGTTAGCACTTTATTTTAAACAGTAATTTGTATGGGTCAAGGTCGTTTAAACTTTGAAAAATTTTTACCTCCAAACACTTGTAGCAAGCTACAAGTGTTTGGAGGTAAGTTTTTATTTGTTAATGATTTATTTGTAACTTAGTCTTCACCCTCAAGGACACGGTTTGAGATTGTCCCAGTGATTTTACATCACCGCCAGGTTAAAGTATTATACAAGTCAAGTATTTTTTTTTTTTTTTTTTGTTGACTTGTATAATACCCCTCTCCCTTACTTTAAGAGGGTTGAGACTAAATTTGGAAAAATTAATTTGGAAAAGACTTTTAAATATTGTCCAACACAACCTAACAATTTTGATTTTTTTTTTAGTGGGCCCATGTCCTAGTCCATTTCCCACACGGTTTGGCATCCTTCCCGTCGTATTAGATAGGCTTTAGGGATGAAAAATTCTCTTTGTACCATCCGAGGTGGTACTTGCATTGTACAAAGGCGGCCTTCACCTTTTACAACAATTTCTACTTTCTTATTACCCGCTCCGTAGGTTTGACCAATAAAGTAATATTTTTCATCAACCTTTAGCCTTCTAATATCACGCGGTTGCGGGCCGTGGGGATGTCTGAACTTGGACGTTTTAGGCCTAATATAAGGAGTGTAGGGTTTGAATTGCCGAAATTTGACTGTACTTTTAAGGTGTCGTTGGCAGCGATCCCCTTCTGCACAGGCAAGGTTCTGGCAACACAACACCCCGAACACACTTGAAAACCAAGCGTAATCGCATTTCTTACCCTTGCCAGCAGGGGCTTTAACGCGCTTACGTTTCTGTGTTGGACGCTTTACTGTAGTGTCTTGGAGCTTCTCCGAATTAGGCTGGCTAGAAGAAATGGGGGTGGAAGGGGGTGGGGTAGGAGAGCGTGTTAGGTCTATGGAGGGAAGTTCAGGGGAAAAGATGGATTTACGGGGTGGTTTGGTTGGTGTGGATGGCATGGGGGATATAGGTGAGGGACATTGTGATTTGGTATAGGATAGGATTTTTCGGGTTCTGCTGTAGGGGGTTATCCTCGACCTGGACGTCTCTTCGAAGACTGCAGACTCCGATCCTGAGTCCGATAGCAGCGAGAGTGCTGGAGAGGCTACCGGGACTCGACCGCTGATTTTTCCTGACGATGGTGGAGGTGCACCGGCCTCTTCCACTGTTGGCGGCAATGGCGACAGGCTGGGCATTGAGGCGGGCTGTGGTGGCGGCGGCGGCGGTGGTGGCATCGTCAGGCAGCTCAAGATGTTTGTAGTCATCAGATATTCCAGGATCGAGGTGGAGGATGATGGAGGTTGAGTCGTGTCGGTTGAGGTTGAAGCTGGCGGGTAGTTTTTCAGCTTAAGACCCATTTTAATGAATTGACTTAATAAAAAGAATAGATGTGAATAAAAAAGTGAAGTTATTATAAAAGATCTCAAGAACAAGAGAGAACCTGTCCGTACGGGAGCTTGGACGGGAATGAGAAGTGCATGTAGCCGAGCCGCCTTATATCCCCACCGGGGCTGCCACGCCCAGGATATCAGGGGAGGGGGTGGGGGAGGGGGTGGGGGGGGGCTCGCACTTTTTGTCGGGGGGGGGGGGTTAACAAAATAAACCCCACTTGGGGCCTTTGTGTTGAAATCGCTAAAGCCTCCTAAAAGACCCAACTATAGACAACTCCAACTTTGTGTGTTACTAATACCTAACTGTTCGATTTTTAAAAGACCTTAATTTATTTACTGTGTTAATAAGACCGGACTGTTAAAGATTTTAAAAACTTTTACTTATTTAGGTCAAGGTCACGAAAAAATTTTAAAAAAATTAAGCCCCACACCCCCCTATGGGGGTGTGGGGCACTTGGGTTGTCATCGCTGTAGCCTCCGAAGAGACCCAACTATGACAACAAGGCAACATCCAATGTCGTGTACCCTTCGCCACGCAAGACTTGTAAACATTTACTGCATTGTCTTTCAGTAGCTAACAAAGATTCATTTACATAATTTTGAGTTTCCAGAAGGAAACAAACTGAGGACACCCTAGTGGCTTACGTCCTCGTCCGAGTGCAGAGGCCGCCGCAACTTTTCGCATGCCAGCGTACAAACGGACATGCTCCCAGATGCCATCCGCAACCTTTTGCATGCCTGGCAGGAGCCTACCGATATTTAAAATAGGCTTTACACGGGGGCCTACTCCCGTAACCTATCTTTAATATTTTTAATTTAGCAATGCATTGAATTTTTACAAGTCTTTGTGGGTCAAGGCCACACGGACATTAAAAAATTTCGGCCCCCGTACATCCATGGCGAACCACGAATGTTCGGGGGCCTTGGGGACTAAAAACACAAATAGCTAACAAAGATTCATTTACATAATTTTGAGTTTCCAGAAGGGAAACATACTGAGGACACCCTAGTGGCTTACGTCCTCGGTCCGAGTGCAGAGGCCGCCACAACCTTTTGCTTGCCAGCGTACAAACGGACATGCTCCCAAATGCCATCCGCAACCTTTTGCATGCCTGGCAGGAGCCTACCAATTATTAAAAATGGCTTTACACGGGGGCCTACTCCCGTTCCCTGACGTTACAATTTACTTTGAGCATTGAAAAAGCTCAAGGGGGGATTGCTAAAACAAGCGTATACACTTTAGAAACATATAACACACAATTGAGCTCAACGTAGTCAATGCTGGAACAAGCACATACACATTAAACGCATATAACAAACAAGACACAAAGGATAAAAGACACACAGGAGACATAGGGTACAAGTAAAAGACTCTCATATAAAACAATTCTCAATACCCAAACGCAAGCGCAATATCTTACAACTAATACAAGTCTTAAAGTTAGAGTAGACTTCGCTAAACACTGAAGGCGCCATTCAATGTTTAGTGATGCCTATGGCGGTCCGTCCCGAACGTTCACGTTCAACGCGCGGGAGCGGACTGCGAGCCGGCTCTGGATGGGCCCCCTTATATCCCCACCGGGGCTGCCACGCCCAGGATATCAGGGGTGGGGGAGGGGGTGGGGGTGGGGGTGGGGGGGGTACTTTTTGTCGGGGGGGGGCTCGCACTTTTTGTCGGGGGGGGGGGTCAGGTAAGTTAAGTAGGTCAAGTTCACCCACCACACTTGTACTCTAAGAGTTGGCTATACCCCCACCACAACTGGGTCCCTAGGCTGCACAACACCGCTTCGCCAGTATGTCTCCGGCTTCCATGCGGTGCGTCTCGCTGTTCTCTAGCTCTCTATATGTAAGTAATTTTACAAGTTCTGAATGTAGGTCACTACACTTTAACTCTGGGACGATATCGACTTGTAGTATTTCTGTGTTTTGACTCAAGGTCATCACACTTTAACTCTAGCACATCGGTTATCGTACCAGAGGTGCTCAATAACCTAACTTGTAATGTTTAGGGTGGCGTTTGCACGCCACGTGGTATCGCCATGAGTGTCCAGTCCAAGTTTTAAGTTAAATTAATTTTACTGTAATCTTTTCCATTTCCGCTTCGTTTTGCCAAAGTGTAAGGTGTCGCTTAATAAAGTGGTATTTCTCTAAAGTTATAGGAGATTGCAGGGATACAATTAGTTTATTTAGGAGACTCTTCATCTTGGAGTTTAACACAATTTCCACTTTGACTTTGCTTCCTCGGCTCTCACAGCCTAAGCTGTACAGAAATGTTTCTTCTAGTGCCAACTCGGGCCAAGAGAACAGTGTGTTGACTGTAGGACAGCTCATGGTGAAGTGATGCGATACTCCAGCGTACCACCTCACCTTCCCCCACCACTGTGACCTTCCCCCACTCCTGCTGTTTCCCCCACCTCTTTTCCCTTGACTCATGCGCTACAAGCAGTCTCTCAGTATTGTGCGGACTTTTGTGAGGGAAAGCCATGTCGCGGGACGCTTTAGGTAAGAAACTTAGCCGTGTTAAGACTTTATTAGTTGCTCACTGTCCACCACTCAAAGTTAAGAAGGTTTCGACTTTAGCTAAGTGGCGCAAACTGTTGCGTGGACACCCTAGGTTTTATACCAAACAGACTAATGTCAGTTTTACTGATGAAGATTTGTTTAAAATATTGGATGAAATGACTTTTCCTTGCAAAATTCAGTTAGTTACTCCCATTCCTGACAGTTTAGAGTCTTAGTCTCTCAAGCCGATATACCTAGAGTACACAGAGCCTGACAGTCAGTCACTCGGTGGCTGTCGTGGGGTGCGCATCGGTGTCGGCGCTCCGTTGTTAGGTTTTCAAGGTCACAGTAATATGAAATTGTTGGTGTTGTGCTGGTTCAAGGTCACCTGAGGGATAACCGATTGCCCATTTAGGCAGAGTCATGTCAGAAACTCGAGTTTAACTTGGCACTTTTGCCGTTTCTCGTCGAAAATTCGCTCCAAGTGGTCAAGGTCACGGGGACTCGGACTGAAACTCGGAGCGTAGTGCGAGAAACGGCAAAAGTGCCAAAAATTTTAAGTTTCGGCATGACCTTGACCTCAGTGGCGTCGGTGACGTCATTTTGATGACGTAAGGGGTGATGACGTCATCAGCACGTCATTTCTGTGACGTCATGGGTGTGACATCATAGAAATGACGTCATTAGTGATGACGTCATCGATGACGCAATCGATGACGTCATCGATGACGTCATCGGTGAGGTCATTGACCTCGATGACGTCATCCCTCAGGTGACCTTGAACTGGGCCAGCACCAACAATTTCACACTACTAAGTTACTATGGAAATCAAAGCGGACATCACCCGAATGTATAGATACGCTTCAGTAAACTTCATTTTCAATAATAACACAGCAATCAGATGGAATACCATACGCAAACAACTTTGCGCCCAATTAAGGATATTAATCGGGAAGAGGTGTAGTTAAAAGACATCATTTAAATACAAGCGAGAACTAAGCGACTGTAATAGCGCTCCAAGCGACATCTTAAAAACCAACGTACTTCCTTTCTGACACCTCGTCTTTTTAGATTTTTTTTATAATTGAAAGTTGAAAATTTGAAGTTATTGGGCATTGATACTGTATAAATCAAAGCGAGGTTTAGTCCTAGTGAGATAACCCGCTCTCAATACATCAAAATACCGTCGCCTAAACAATACGTTCATGTTTATATTCAAAACAAATTTGTATCAAACACGGGTGTAATTGAAAGAGATCATTTAAAAACGAGCGAGAACTAAACCTGCATTATGATCTACGATACCACGACCACATGGTGATTTACGCTGATACGGCTGAACTACGTTACCGACAAATCTATATTTTTTACCTTTTTATAAATTAAAAATAAAAAAGTTGTAGTTTTATGATTTTCCCTAAATTGAAACATCTCAAAGAATGTCCATGCCAAATTTCAAGTCTCTATCTTAAACGGTCGCTTCAGGACTTTACTATCATCAGTGAGTCAGTCAGTTACACATGGGGCTGTATATATTATAGACTCGCCTACGGCTCGATGGGGGCTCCGCCCCCATGCCCCCTTAGGAGTTGCCCCCTAGTTAGAATTAATAAAAAGTCAAGTTTGAAATAGTTTAGTTCCACACAAGAACTGAACACACAAGACAGTAACAAAACCATCTAATACTCTAAATTCACTATCAATAGTAAAAAAAGCTTTAATAATCTCCTATTAGTAGGTTTTAATACCCCTCCTTAGTAAATAATTTTAAAAAAAATGAGCTGTGAGATAAATATTATTTATGTAAATATTCTAGGTGTTATGCTTGATGGAGGGTCCAACCCAATAATTGGTTGCCCCAATTCCGTAAATTACTGTCAAAACCTCATACAATGAACAGGCTAGTTGAGGGCTCAACTCCAACGGCAGTAACAGAAGCCGCCAATACACACTACTCACAATAAATAATAATAAGCTTTGAAATTTGCTCACGGCTCATGGTTTAATCCCACTCCCCCCTTAATTCGTTAAAAAATATAATGGAGTTGTGAAATATTAATGAACTATGTAAATAGTCATGCTCAAAAGTTGTTGTATAAAAATTTGGAGATACGATTATGATTGCACATGATTGAGGTAATAATAGCTATATTCTGAAAAGATAAAAGTGGAATAAAATTATAAGTTTATATAGAGGATCGTTGTATGTAATAGAAGAAAAACGGGACAAAATCGAGATATTTCAAATAAAAAAAAATGGTATAGGCTAAGATGCTTCAGTTCCGCCACGGGGTGGCTAAGAAACGCAGGAATTATATATGTACCATATAGAGAAACGATAACAATTTTATCATTCAAAATCAGCAATTATTAGTTTAACAATTTTAAATGTTATATATATTAGTTCAGAAAATTAATAAAAATAGAGCCCTAGTAGTATGTAATAGATCACAGGGTATTAGGTACTATAATCATGAAGTCTTAAAGTCTTTATATAGTCTTAAAATGAAGAAAGTTGCAACTTAAGAACCATAAAATCGGCGTACATTATGCATTTTCAACCAATGGTAGTAAAAAAAAACCAATTGTGAAATAATAGCCAAAAAAGGATTATCGGTTAAATTAAAATATACTGAAAGAGTTACAATAATTGATAAGTATAGAATAGTTTTAAATTACAACAATAATAGGGTTAATCGAGACTTTAGGTGAGAGCACTGCATTGAGGAAGTTTGACGGACAAAGTGGCAGCGAGAAAAATTACTATTGAGTTTAATTCAATTGGTTATTATAATATTTCTCAGCCTGATGGGTCATCAGATATGTAGATGGTTTAAAAAAACGTCGGAAGTAGGTAAACGTTAGCCAAGGTAAGAATGGAAAGTTCAATCGTTCTATAACTTGATATGTTCAATCGTTTCCTAAACTAAAATCTAAGCCTGATTGGACGGCAGCAAATAGGTCAAAGACCTAATGTCAAACGTGTTGGGACACGTTCAACCTTAAAAGTAAAACTGCACCAGAACTATCAACTGAAGCGCTATATTCAATCTGGGGATTCATATAGAGAGACAGCATACAAATAGTAGAAAATTAAGAATAATTACTGTATTAGGGTTTTTTGTGCGAAAACCTACAAGAAATTTTCCAGCATGAGAAGACTAAAGTCTAGAAAATGTAGTAAGACCTAAAATATTTTTAGCAATTAATCATTTACTTTACGGGCGTTACTGCGGCAAAAAATATGCAGTACTAAAATAATATGTTTAAAGTATTCGCACAAGCTTCGTAGAGCTCACCATAGAAATGATAAAATTAATAATATAATATTGTAACAAAGTATTCCAGCACTACGCTCAATCGTCTCTCAAAAGACAAGAGTAATAGCAATAGCCAATATGAACAAATGAATTTAAATAAAACGAAACGAGAACCTCACATTTCAATCAACATTTTCGTATTACTTTAGAGTATGTGCATTAAATTTATTTCACCATCCTTAAAACAAATGTTATATTACAGTTACAGCTATATTACAATATACTGTAAACTGAAATTTGCACTAACGTAGTTTATACAACGTTTAAGATCACTGCTCTGCAAAACTGTCACGAAAACTTCATCAGGAACAGGTGTGGTTAAAAGACATAATTTAAATACAACCGAGAATTAAGCGACCTTAATTTAAAGTTACTATAGAAATCAAAGCGGACATCACCTAAGTGTAAATACACGCTTTCGATTCAGTAAACTTCATTTTCAATAATAACACAGCAATCAGAAGGAATACCATACGCAAACAACTATGCACCCAAAAATAGTAAGCAAGAGGTGTAGTTAAAAGACATTATTTAAATACAAGCGAGAACTAAGCGACTATAATAGCGCTCCAAGCGATATCTTTAAGAACCAACGTACTTCCTTACCGACACCTCGGTATTTTTATAATTTGAAAGTTGAAAATTTGTAGTTTTTGGGCATAATACTGTATAATTCAAAGCGAGTATTACCCTGGTGAAATAATCCGCTCTCAATGCATCGAAACACCGTCGTCTACATAGAGATGTTCATGTTTATATAAAATACAATATTTGTATCAAACACGGGTGTAGTTGAAAGAGATCAATTAAACACGAGCGAGAACTAAACCTGCAAAGTGATCTACGTTACCCAAACGGTGATATACGCTCACACGAATAAACTACGTTACCGACAAATCTATATTTTTTTACCTTTTTTATAGTTTAAAAGTAAAAAAATCGTAGTTTTATGATTTTCCCTAAATTGAAACATCTCAAAGAATGTCCATGCCAAATTTCAAGTCTCTATCTTAAACGGTCGCTTCAGGACATTACTATCATCAGTGAGTCAGTTACACATGGGGCTATATATATTATAGACTCGCCTACGGCTCGATGGGGGCTCCGCCCCCATGCCCCCTTAATAGTTGCCCCCCTAGTTTGAATTAATAAAAAGTCAAGTTTGAAATAGTTCCAAAATAACTGGACAAACAAGACAGTAACAAAACCGTCTTATACAAACAATTCACAATCAATAGTAAAAAAGTTTTAATAATCTATTATGAATCGGGTTAAATACACCTTCTTAGTAAATATTAAAAAAAAAATTGAGCTCTGAAATGATAATTATTTATGTAAATATTCTAGGTGTTACCGCTGCATGGAGGTTCCACCCCAATAATTGGTTGCCCCAGTTCCGTAAATTTCTGTCAAAACCTCATACAATGAACAGGCTAGTTGAGGGCTCAACTCCCATAACAGTAACAGAAGCCGCCAATACACTCTACTCCAATTGATAATAATAAGCTTTGAAAATTGCCCACGGCTCATGGTTTAATCCCACTCCCTAGTTCCCCTTAATTCGTTAAAAAATATAATGGAGTTATGAACTATTGATGAACTATGTATAGTCATGCTCAAAAACTTTTGTGTTAAGATTTTAGAGATACGATTATGATTGCTCATGATTGAGGTAATATGTGTATTCAGAAAAATTAAAAGTGAAATAAAATTATAAGTTTATATAGAGGATTGTATGTAATAGCAAAAAAAATAAAAAAAATATAAATAAAAAAAATAGACACAACAAAGATATTTGAAATTTTAAAAAATATAGTATAGGCTAAGATGCTTCAGTTCCGCCACGGGGAGGCCAAGAAACTCAGGAATCATGTATGAACCATATATAAAAACGATAAAAATTTTATCTTTCAAAATCAGCAATTATTAAATTAACAATTTTAAATACTATATAAATTGGTTCAGAAAATTAATAAAAATAGAGCCCTAGTAGTATGTAAACGATCACAGGGTAATATGTACTATAATCATAAAGTCTTTATAAAGTCTTAAAATGTAGAAAGTTGCAACTTAAGAACCATAAAATCAGGGTACAGTATGCATTTTCAACCAATAGTAGTGAATAAAAAAAATTATGAAATAACAGCCAAAAAAGGATTATTAGTTAAATTAAAATATACTAAAAGAGTTATAATAATTGAAAAACATTGAATAGTTTTAAATTACAACAATAATAGAGGTAATCAAGACTTTAGGTGATAGCACTACATTAGGGAAGTTTGAAGGACAAGTGACAGCGGAAAAAATACTATTGAGTTTAATTCTATTGGTTATTATAATATTTCTCAGCCTGATGGGTAATCAGATATGTAGATGGTTAAAAAACGTCTGAATTAGGTAAACGTTAGCGAAGGTAATATACCAGCCAAGAGAATGAAAGTTCAATCGTTCAATAACTTTATATGTTCTATTTAATCGTTTCTTAAACTAAAATCTAAGCCTGATTGGACAGCAGCAAATAGGTCAAAGACGGGATGTCAAACGAGTGGGACACATTCAACTCTTCAAATTAAAACTGCACCAGACAATATGCAGTACTAAAATAATATGTTGGAAGTATTCAAACATGCTTCGTATAGCTCACCCCTCCCCCTAGGGGTAGCCTTAAATTCGTAAATTTAAAAAAAAAGTCGAGTTTAAAATATGTTAGTTCTACGGAAGAACTGCACAGTCAAGACAGTAACAAAACCGTCAAATACAAGAAAATCACAATCAATAGTAAACAAAGCTTTAAAAAACTCATATGAATCGGTTTTTTAATACCCCTTCGTAATTAGAATTATTTTAAAAGTTTTGAGCTGTGAAATTATAATTATTTATGTAAATATTTAAGGTATTATGCTGGTAAAAATATATACTTTAGATTAGACAATTTTTGCTGTGTTAGATGAAAAGAAATTTCAATTAAAAGAGTTATAGTTGTTGTTGTATCTATCATTATATTTAATTGTAGTAGTTATGGTAACAAATATTTCTCTGTTCGGTAGCTAAATATAAAGTTTTAAATTTATATAAATTTTATATATAAATAGAGATAAAATTTAAGAAAGATAATAATTAACTGTCTATTAAGTATTGTACAAAGTAATCGAAGTATGTTACGTTAAGATCACGGATCAAGCTTCACAGCAAATTTATGTAATGCGAAATTCGGCCGAAAGAAAAACCCAGTGTGAATTTGAATTAGTAATCTAAAATAAATGGAAAACGAAACGAGAACCTAACATTTAAATCACTGTTCGATTTGTTCAGTAGTTATTAAAAAATCTCAAGAACATATTTTTAATGTGTGTAAAACTATATTAAGGAACATGCTTTCAATGCAGCAAAATATGATTCCTATTGAAATGAAAGTCAGATGGACTACAATTTGATTACAGTGAGGAACACTAATGAAATCATCATCAAGATCGCAGGTGTAGTTAAAAAACATAAATTAAATACAAGCGAGAACTAAGCGACTATAATAGCGCTCCAAGCGACATCTTTAAGAACTAACGATAGGTGAAGAAATTTCACCATTAAATGAACTTCCAAATTAGCGCGCATGAAGCATTAGCTGCACACTGGGCGTTAACTACTGCAAGAATCAAAGCGGGGATCACTCAGATGAAAAAACCCACTCATTTCGGTGATACACCATTGTAAACATTAAAAATGATCTAAAAGGTAATGTGTTACAAACACGGGTGTAGTTTACAGAGATCATTTAAACACGAGCGAGAACTAAACCTGCAAAGTGATCTACGATACCACGCGGTGATATACGCTGATACGGCTGAACTACGTTACCGACAAATCTATATTTTTTACCTTTTTTATAGTTTAAAAGTAAAAAAGTTGTGGTTTTATGATTTTCTCTAAATTGAAACATCTCAAAGAATGTCCATGCCAAATTTCAAGTCTCTAGCTTAAACGGTCGCTTCAGGACTTTACTATCATCAGTGAGTGAGTGAGTCAGTTACACATGGGGCTGTATATATTATAGACTCGCCTACGGCTCGATGGGGGCTCCGCCCCCATGCCCCCTTAGGGGTTGTCCTGCATTCGTAAATTACTTAAGAGCCGATTTAAAGCAGGTTAGTTCCACCGAAAAACTGGTCCACCATGACAGTAAGAAAACCGGCTAATACACACTACCCATAATCAACAATAGTGAAAAGCTTTGAAAATCGCCTACGGCTAGTTTTTAAAATTACTTCCTAAGTTCCCCCTAATTCGTAACATTGAGAGAGAGGTGAAATCAGAATCAACCATGCAAATATTTTAGATATCGTGCTGAATGGAGGCTCCACCCCTTACACCCTAATTAGTTGCCCCTATTCGTAAATTGCTGTATGTAAAAATCTCAAACACTGAACAGCCTAGTTGAGGCCTTCGCTTCCATACCCCCTCGTTGTGTTCGCCGAATTAGTTTGTAGTTTACCAAGTGTCAAACGTTAAAGATCTTCCCATAATATTTTTAATTAAATTGTTAAGGATTTTATACGCAACTATACTGTAGTAAACGAATTGTCGGGGGATTTGAAGCCATGCCTAGCCTCACCCTTCTACCGCAAGAAGTATAAAATAAAGAAACATAATAAAATAGATGACAAAGTAGAATGAATAAGCTAAATAAAATATTTTGAAGATCAATGAAGAAATAAACAATTTACCTGAAACAAAAATAGAAAAACATGAACAAACGGTTTGGAACCTGCCAAAGACCCCTGTTAACTATTCTTGTCACTTCCCTTAAATTATGTCGAAGTTAGGGTTACAGGGATATTTTACAAGTTCAGTGAATGCAAAATTCGAACTTCAAATAAAATATAACTGTAGTTAGTTCTACAAACAAGTTGTATGAAATTTAGTAGTAGGCCTAATAAAAGTTGTAAATCGGTCTTGAAGTAACGATTTGAGATACGACAAAAAGTGAAAGGTTTAAAAGTTAGATTTATGTCACTAATTCACAAACAACCTATACTTTAACAGTATAGGTAACAGAGAAATCCGTTTATATTCAACAGGTAAGATAAAAAACACATAATATTAGATGACATTAATTATAATATTTAAGTTCAAATTTTTAAGAGTGTTAAACATTTAAATATAGTGAATTTCTTTTAATATCACTGTCAAGCTATAAGTTAATACAAAACTTCAAGCTTATGGTGAAGCAAAATGCAAAAATTCAGCTACTTACGGCTAAGTTAATGGAATGTTTTGCAGTAGAACTATAAAACAATAAAAACCTTGAAATTAGGAATAATTTCCGTACTTCAAGCTCTGTTCAATGTTTTAAACTTTTAAATCTAGTAGCTTTCCTTTCAAGCAAAGTTAATACAAAACCTCAAGCTTCTTAATACAATATTACTGTAGTTACTGAATAAAGTATTGCAAGTATTAATTAAACATTGCAAATATACCTCAAATAGTCGGAGACCAAAGTTTTGGGTCAGTAAGTAACAAACAATTATAAAACAATCAGTTCCGCCTAGTAGGCAAATAAAGACATAATTTTGGCATTCATCACAATTTTTTTTTATGTTTGAGACTTTTATTTATATCGGTGATGTCCAAGATATGTGCATGCGCAATTTCAAAAGATCTAAAAAACATGACTGTAGTTATTATAAAATTACGCTAAACCCCCCACATAAATAGATAAGTAAACGTTAAAAAACGTACTGGAGGGTTTAGGACCAACAAAACATGATAAACTGGCATTAATTATGAATTATTATTTACGAGTTCAATTTTTTAGCACTGTTACACTTCTAAATACAGTGAATTTCCTTTAAATATTACTGTCAAGCTAAGTTAATACAAAAGTTAAAGCTTATGGGGAAGCAACACGCAAAATTCAGCTAAATACAGTAAAATTAAACAAAATGTTTTTAAAAAACAATAATAAACAAAAACAATAAAAAAACTTGAAATTCCGAAAAAATTCCCTACTTCAAGCTCTGTGTATCGAGTTTGGCATATTTGAAACAAAGTTGTAGTAAAAGATCGTCTCAAATATTTTATAGGCCCAACCGTTTTTGCCGCTAGAGCAGAAGAACTAAAATAAATTTACATTTAGTAAAATAATACGTGGTTGATAAATCTAAAAAAGAAAAAAAAACTATATAACTCCTACATGACATTACACAAGTATATCTTGGCGATTTACGGAGGAAGACACAGCAATATGTTGAGTTTTTTGTTTTCAAAATAACCTAAATTTCAGTAATTTAATGTGCTTTTGATAAGTTTGCCTTGGGAGAGCTAAACAAGAAACGATACAAATTAATTTTATTCCTATAAATATATCAACCTATATTATTTGAGGGGGTAAAATTTGAAATAATTATTGTAAGGATTAATTTGAACGTGTAGAATTTGAAGTAAACGTCAATATTAAAAATGTCACAACATTGCTAGCCAAATGGAAGAAAATTGGCCATAGGCAGATCCTTCACTCAATTCCATTTTAAAGTGCAAGCTGAATTTCGCACCCTAATATAATAAGAAGTGAAAGATCTTGTTACAAGTCTTGTTAACAAGCGCACATTTCATTGACCATGGTCCCTCTCTTAAATCTATAACCATTGGGATGCAACTTAGATTAAGGGGTAATGCAGTACAGTAGATCACATTACAGGTTTAGTTCTCGGACTTATATTATTGAACAAATTTAACTACAGTATGTGATCTACTGTACCAATCTGCCTTACCGACACTTCACGAATTTCTGATACCCCGATGAGTCAGTTACACATTCGGGAGTATATAATTTAGACTCGCCTACGGCTCGATGGGGGCTCCGCCCCCATGCCCCCTTAATAGTTGCCCCCCTAGTTTGAATTAATAAAAAGTCAAGTTTGAAATAGTTCCAAAATAACTGGACAAACAAGACAGTAACAAAACCGTCTTATACAAACAATTCACAATCAATAGTAAAAAAGTTTTAATAATCTATTATGAATCGGGTTAAATACACCTTCTTAGTAAATATTAAAAAAAAAATGAGCTCTGAAATGATAATTATTTATGTAAATATTCTAGGTGTTACCGCTGCATGGAGGTTCCACCCCAATAATTGGTTGCCCCAGTTCCGTAAATTTCTGTCAAAACCTCATACAATGAACAGGCTAGTTGAGGGCTCAACTCCCATAACAGTAACAGAAGCCGCCAATACACTCTACTCCAATTGATAATAATAAGCTTTGAAAATTGCCCACGGCTCATGGTTTAATCCCACTCCCTAGTTCCCCTTAATTCGTTAAAAAATATAATGGAGTTATGAACTATTGATGAACTATGTATAGTCATGCTCAAAAACTTTTGTGTTAAGATTTTAGAGATACGATTATGATTGCTCATGATTGAGGTAATATGTGTATTCAGAAAAATTAAAAGTGAAATAAAATTATAAGTTTATATAGAGGATTGTATGTAATAGCAAAAAAAATAAAAAAATATAAATAAAAAAAATAGACACAACAAAGATATTTGAAATTTTAAAAAATATAGTATAGGCTAAGATGCTTCAGTTCCGCCACGGGGAGGCCAAGAAACTCAGGAATCATGTATGAACCATATATAAAAACGATAAAAATTTTATCTTTCAAAATCAGCAATTATTAAATTAACAATTTTAAATACTATATAAATTGGTTCAGAAAATTAATAAAAATAGAGCCCTAGTAGTATGTAAACGATCACAGGGTAATATGTACTATAATCATAAAGTCTTTATAAAGTCTTAAAATGTAGAAAGTTGCAACTTAAGAACCATAAAATCAGGGTACAGTATGCATTTTCAACCAATAGTAGTGAATAAAAAAAATTATGAAATAACAGCCAAAAAAGGATTATTAGTTAAATTAAAATATACTAAAAGAGTTATAATAATTGAAAAACATTGAATAGTTTTAAATTACAACAATAATAGAGGTAATCAAGACTTTAGGTGATAGCACTACATTAGGGAAGTTTGAAGGACAAGTGACAGCGGAAAAAATACTATTGAGTTTAATTCTATTGGTTATTATAATATTTCTCAGCCTGATGGGTAATCAGATATGTAGATGGTTAAAAAACGTCTGAATTAGGTAAACGTTAGCGAAGGTAATATACCAGCCAAGAGAATGAAAGTTCAATCGTTCAATAACTTTATATGTTCTATTTAATCGTTTCTTAAACTAAAATCTAAGCCTGATTGGACAGCAGCAAATAGGTCAAAGACGGGATGTCAAACGAGTGGGACACATTCAACTCTTCAAATTAAAACTGCACCAGACAATATGCAGTACTAAAATAATATGTTGGAAGTATTCAAACATGCTTCGTATAGCTCACCCCTCCCCCTAGGGGTAGCCTTAAATTCGTAAATTTAAAAAAAAAGTCGAGTTTAAAATATGTTAGTTCTACGGAAGAACTGCACAGTCAAGACAGTAACAAAACCGTCAAATACAAGAAAATCACAATCAATAGTAAACAAAGCTTTAAAAAACTCATATGAATCGGTTTTTTAATACCCCTTCGTAATTAGAATTATTTTAAAAGTTTTGAGCTGTGAAATTATAATTATTTATGTAAATATTTAAGGTATTATGCTGGTAAAAATATATACTTTAGATTAGACAATTTTTGCTGTGTTAGATGAAAAGAAATTTCAATTAAAAGAGTTATAGTTGTTGTTGTATCTATCATTATATTTAATTGTAGTAGTTATGGTAACAAATATTTCTCTGTTCGGTAGCTAAATATAAAGTTTTAAATTTATATAAATTTTATATATAAATAGAGATAAAATTTAAGAAAGATAATAATTAACTGTCTATTAAGTATTGTACAAAGTAATCGAAGTATGTTACGTTAAGATCACGGATCAAGCTTCACAGCAAATTTATGTAATGCGAAATTCGGCCGAAAGAAAAACCCAGTGTGAATTTGAATTAGTAATCTAAAATAAATGGAAAACGAAACGAGAACCTAACATTTAAATCACTGTTCGATTTGTTCAGTAGTTATTAAAAAATCTCAAGAACATATTTTTAATGTGTGTAAAACTATATTAAGGAACATGCTTTCAATGCAGCAAAATATGATTCCTATTGAAATGAAAGTCAGATGGACTACAATTTGATTACAGTGAGGAACACTAATGAAATCATCATCAAGATCGCAGGTGTAGTTAAAAAACATAAATTAAATACAAGCGAGAACTAAGCGACTATAATAGCGCTCCAAGCGACATCTTTAAGAACTAACGATAGGTGAAGAAATTTCACCATTAAATGAACTTCCAAATTAGCGCGCATGAAGCATTAGCTGCACACTGGGCGTTAACTACTGCAAGAATCAAAGCGGGGATCACTCAGATGAAAAAACCCACTCATTTCGGTGATACACCATTGTAAACATTAAAAATGATCTAAAAGGTAATGTGTTACAAACACGGGTGTAGTTTACAGAGATCATTTAAACACGAGCGAGAACTAAACCTGCAAAGTGATCTACGATACCACGCGGTGATATACGCTGATACGGCTGAACTACGTTACCGACAAATCTATATTTTTTACCTTAGTTTAAAAGTAAAAAAGTTGTGGTTTTATGATTTTCTCTAAATTGAAACATCTCAAAGAATGTCCATGCCAAATTTCAAGTCTCTAGCTTAAACGGTCGCTTCAGGACTTTACTATCATCAGTGAGTGAGTGAGTCAGTTACACATGGGGCTGTATATATTATAGATTTTATAATTTTATAACTTGTAAGGAAATTTATTGTTTCGTTACAACACATTTATAACACAAATAGATCAGTTCACCAGTTAAAATCTTAAAAAGTAACTTTATACAAATACTACGTATATTGTCATAAAGATGGTTACTTTATATCATCCTCATTTAACAGTCGTATGTTTTCTGCTTTTGTTACAATTTAATAGTTTTACAAAAAAAATCTTTTTCACTTTTCTTTAAATATTTGGTCAAGTATGACAGTTTTTTTTAGGTAGAGGCGAGAAAAATGCATTACGTACACAGGTGGACAGCCTGTAGTGTGGGGCTCCACTAAAAAACGGGTTTATCCACTAAAGAAACCTCCTGTATTTTTTAGGATTCCAACCTGGAATTTTTTATCACATTATGTCAGGCTAGGAATAAATTTGGCTTACGCCCGTGGGGCTCGCTCCTTATTCAGCCGTTCGATCAAGGGATCTGGCCCACTTCGCGATCCAGATCGGTTTTCTTTTCCAGGAGGATGCTCCGGACGAACTGTGATAAACAATCCCAGTTGCCTCATCCTCCAAGATCTTTTGACAGACCGTGTCCACCGAAAATGCACCAAAAATTTGAGTGGCCTCCAGGTGGGGCCCTTCCCAACGGGGGCAGCGGAAGAAGGTGTGTTCCTCATCGTCGGGAGCGCCCGGACAATAAATGCAGCCCGGTGAACCGGTCTTGCCCATCCGGTTCAGGTATGACCGAAAATAGCCATGACCTGCCAAGAATTAGATCAGGTAGTAGTCTACCTTCCCATGCCGCCGTTCCACCCATGGTTGGACCTGCTTGATAAGTCGCGCAGTCCATCGTCCTCGGGTGTCGTGCTCCCAGCTGTGTTGCCACTGCTAGGGTTCGGGAGTGCTCTTCTGTTCTTGCCGTGTCCTTGCTTATCTCGCCTTGTCTCTGATAAATCGCCTTCCTCTCTCCTGCCAAGAGCTTGACAGGAGCCACAGGGGTGGTCCGGCGACCACCAGGACGGTAGGCTCGGACACTGTCCGGTAGGCGGAACACACCCGGATCACCGCTTGACGCTGAACCCGGGCGAGTGTCACCAATATAAATCTTTATCTAGAGCGTCTGCCCCACACCTATGCTCCATAAAGAAGCACGGACTGGACCGCGAACATCAACAGACGTCTTCTGCTGGATCGGGGGGACCCCCGACATTGGCCATCAGCCTACTAAGGTGAGTGACTACTTTAGCGGCCTTGTCCGCCGTACGGAATATCTTATCCCTCCAGCTTAACTTGGTGTCCACCATAACCCCGAGGTACTTTTCAGCACGAGTTGATTGGACCACCTCCTTCCCACTCGGAACGGGACGACGGTGTCGTTCCTCTTCTTCGTGAGGATCACGATCTACGTCTTACTGAGAGCAAGCGAGAGACCGTGATCGGACATTCAGGTGCTGACCACACGCTTGACTCGGTTTAACTTTAGTTGGGCCAGCTTAACGTTCCGCGCAGCAATGACAGCTGCGACGTCATCGGCTTACCCAACCAAAGTGGTTTCCTCGGGCATCTCGGACCTCAGGAGGCTGTCATAGGCAACGTTCCAGAGATCCGGGCCGAGTATTGAGCCTTGCGCGGCACCAGAAGTGACTTCCATCGTCCGCGTTCCGTCCCTTTTGTCGTAAATCACGCTTCGAGAGCGGAGATAATCCTCGACGAGTCGCTACAGATATGCAGGAACGCGAAAGGTGTTGCGAAGCGCATACAACATATCGACCCACCTTGCCGAGTTAAAGGCATTCTTGACATCAAGCGTAACAAGAAGCACTACTTGGCGAGAGAAATGGTTGTGGCTCTCGGCTCTCTTCACAGCTCTCTGGACTTCGGCAATAGCGTCGATCGTTGACCGTCCCTTTCTGAAGCCGTACTGACGGGGTTATAAGTCCCCTGCAGCATCCACGGCTAAATTCAGGCGGGAACGGATCAGCTTCTCGAACAGCTTCCCAGCCGTGTCCAACATGCACGCCTGTGGGACGATGGCAGCTCGGGATCACCTTTGCCCTTGCTGATCAGTACAAGCCTGGCGGTTTTCCAGGGAGCCGGAAACACTCCTTCTACCAAACAGGCGTTGTACACTCTCAACAACAAGTCAGTGTTAATTGCAAATACTTTCTTTAAAGCCTCACTGGGAATCCCGTCCTGGCCACCGGCCTTGTTGCTCTTCAGGGAGAGAACGGAGGTTTCCATCTCCTCGAATGTGAAGAGTAGAACGTCCTCTACCCGTCCGAAGTCAACCGGCGGTCGCTGTGGATTTTCAGGAAACAACGCAGCGACGATCCTCCCCATGGTGGTGCCCTCCGTGAATGAAGGTGGAGAGCGGGCGCCGAGTTTCTGTGCTACAAGTTTGTAACCCAGGCCCAATGGGTCGGAGTCTACGTCATCACGAAGTCTACGTCATCACGAAGTCTCCTCCTGCTATTTGAGTTGCTCCTGTTGATCGCCAGGCGGAGAGATTTTCTTGCAGCTTTATAGACCTCAAACTTACGAATTCTATCTGCGGGAATTCTCGCTCTTGTGGCGGCTCGTCTACTTCTGAAACATGTTCTTCTGAGTTCCGCAATCTCTTCAGTCCACCAGTAAACGGGTTGTTTGTCGCGTCGAGGCTTCCTTCGCGGCATAGACTGGTCCCAGGCCGAGACGATCAGTTCCATCGTGGATGTTACTAGTGTCTCGGCCCCAGCTTCGCCAGGATTCCCCTGCGCTCCCCTAGACATGATGTCGGTGAACTTGACCGCGTCCAGTTTGTTGGTGTTCCACCGGCGTGGGCCTTCCCGAGATGCGGAAACTCTACGATTTGCCTGATCATGCAGGTCAAAGACGATGTATTGGTGGTCGCTACCCGTGTAGTCTTCTACAACCCTCCAGCCAGAGATCCTTGGAAGGAGCGACTCAGACGCAAAGGTGACGTCAGGGATCGTGCCTCTCTGCCAGGGACGCCGAAAAGTAGGACAAGACCGGCCCTGGTGATTAAATCCAGGATGTATTTCCCCTGGGAGTTGGTAGAGGGCATTCTCCACTCGACGGCCCTGGCGTTGAAATAGCCACCAACGACGACATGCCCGGTGGTGCCGAGAACGCACTCTTTTAGGCTATCTATCTTGTCGCGGAAGTCCTGGACAGCCTCGTTGGGGGTGAGGTAGCAACTGAAGATAGTCACGTCCCTACACCTAACCCAGACGAATCCTCTGCCGTGTCCGTGACTCCGCACCAAGACATCCTGCGTGTTACGCGCCTAAAATGCAGCAGTACCAACGCTGTCAGAGATCCAAGTGTTTGGGTCTCTGTCCCGATACTGCTCACTGACAAGGAGCGCGTCAATGCCGAGTTCTCGGGCGAGCTGATCGAGAAGGTTATTAGCTCCTCAGGATCTAGGAAGGTTGGCATTGAGGATGCGGATTACCGGCCGCTGCCTTTTGCCTGTTCAAGTGCGGCTCTGAAGGCAGCGCACTGACCAGACCCGGATAAGTGACCGAAGGCATTGGAGCCTGAATCCTTGCAGAGGAAGGTGAAGGGGCTTGAGGAACACTCTTTTCGTTTTTTGACCTTGGCTTCCGCACTCGAAACAGTGGGCACTCCTATCGGACCCTTTACAGTTTCGGGAGGAGTGGCCGAAACCGAGACAACGGAAGCATCTCGAAACTACCACCCTCCGTTTGAGCCTGCAACTGTCCCAGCCGACTCTGAGGTGCTGAAGGCTAAGCAGCTTATTGGCATGCCTTTCGTCCATCTCAGCAACAGCCATCCTAAGTTGACCTTGGTTAGGCCTTGTAAGCCACACCCTCAGTCCATCAGCCGGTATCTCTGGGAGTGCCACCTGGATCGCGCGTTTCACCTCCTCTTCAGTGGAAAGGGTATCAAGGTTCCGAATCTCGACCGAGCACTTCGGTTGTAGGGCCTTGATGGAGCCTTTGTCCCCAAGCACAGTCTTGAGGGAAGCGGCAAAACCAATCTTGTCCTGCGACTTCCCCAGTTGGACGAGGACATCCCCTTTCTGGGTTCGTCGGATGGACTTGATAATGGTATCGGTCTCTTCCGGTTTGGCCTGCGATCTGATCTGGCCCAGAACCCCAGCAAAAGATCGCTTTCCTAAGGGCTTGATCATAATCGCCTCCGTCCTGGGCTTCTTAGGCTTGGGTTGTTTAGGCTTTCCGGCAGACTTGCCAGAGGCCTCCCCAACCGGGTTTGAGACTTGCCCACTCCGAGAATTGTCCACTCCCCCCTCGACACATTTTCCTAAGCTGCCTCCACTCGCTTCAGCCTCCTTCGTTCCTTCTTAGAAAGGCGCGTGTGCCAGCTCCCCAAAGGTGTTGAGGCAGATTTCGCTGCCGGGGCGGAATGAGCCGCCGGAGGAGGAATCTGTGCAGGGGTGGGGATAGCTGCTGGAACAACAGCGCCCGTTGCAGATTGACCAGCCGGGACAGGAGTTGTCTGCGATGATGCCGAGACCAAAATAGGTCTCAAAATAGGTAAGCACTAAGTCAACCTCCCCGAGCTTAGGGCTTTCCGACGAAGAACCGCCCTGCCTCTTCTTGCGCTTTCTGGCTTGATTCTGAGACTCAGCCAGATGAGTCGGAGGCAAAGCAGAAATGACTCGGTTCATGACGTCGCGCTCCTGCTTCATTGCCTTCAGCCTGATCTTCAGGCATTCCTCGATTTCACCAAGGTAATCCTCAAGTTTCGGAATTCCGTCCTTTATTGACTTATTCACGTTCTTCTGAATAAGGATAGCCTGGGCCATCTTCTTCAAAAGAGCGTTCATTTTCTTCAGCAACGAGTCTTCCTCCTCGTTAGCATCGTCCTGCTTCTGCCGAAGCATTTGCAGCTCGAACGCCGCAGGAAGAGGGCTTTTCCGATGAGAAATTCCACCTTTATTGTCTTGTGGGGTTTCCGGCTTGGCCACATTCATCGCCAGATCAACCTCTTTTTTCTTTCCGGATCCGGACGACGATCCGGCGTCACTTACAGCCTTGAACGGCATCGGCGGAGCGGAGGTTGTAATTCCCCTCGTCGGTACCCCACTTGGCAAGGTCGGAGACCTTTTAAGCATTGAGCTGTGCTTAAAAGCGGCTTTCTCAATCTCCTTTGCATTATTCGTGTTTCGGTTAAGATATTAAGTATGACGAATAAAAGCAAATGCCTTCAAACAAATGTAATGTGAGTAAATTAATTCCCCAACAAATCTTAGACAAGTTTATTTAAAAGAAAATTAACTTTAATGCACATTAAAACTATTGATTTTATCCTCGATTTTATCGGCAATTACTTTGGATTAACCAGTAAAAATATAAACAAAAATCGTAAGGAATTGAACATATGGTAAATTCACCTAAACACTTTTTTTGTAATTAATAATAATTAAAATAAAATATTAAATAACTCCCCATCTATCATGAAGGGAGAGTTTTTATGACTGTGAGATCTGCTCGGTAAACAACAGTCAGACACCTTTAACTACAAAACATTTAAATCTTTTCATAACCAACTGCTGCACTTTTTTTCGGGATCACGCATATACAACTTAAATAATTAGACTTAGGGGAATTGTACAGCACGAAAATTAGTAGCCAATTAGCTCTGTCACGGGAAAATGAACCCAATCATGCCTGATGGTTGTTACTGTATTATTAATCACTACAATTCACTACCGTAACTCACATTGTTTGATTTCACAGTAGAATTAATCAGACTTTTGCAAATTTAACCTAGTAAACTTTTTTATATAAACTGAATAAAAGGGGTGTGTACATTGTTGTATGTTCATGTTTTAATATACATTTATTGCTCTAAATGTAACTATTAATATCAAGAATAAGAATGGGACCAACATTTATTTTTACAATTATAGTAATTGTTGGAAGAATAAAATAAACCTGTTATATATATATATATATATATATATATATATATATATATATATATATATATATATATTGAATGCACAGACAACTATAAAACAGGAGAACGTGTGCAACTGCAAAAAAATATGAATTTGCTACTTTTAATGCATAAGAAAATGTACATAAACGTGTAACTTTTAGGCTTGTCTCACTTTGATAACAACAAACATGTTTATTTGTGTGATAATTATTGTATAGTATTGAAACCTGGAATAATCTTTAATTTAATTAAGTCTATGACATTCGATTGCTTGAGTCTATCGTATTCAAGTTATTTTACGGGTATCCTACTCCATTTTGTCTTCCTTGTTATTTTCTTCCCAGTCTTACTATTTTCATAGAAATTATAATAAACTGTAAAAACAAACATAATGTAATGTGTTTCACTTTTAAAGTGGTTTGAGATACCGGTTTAAGTTATGTATGCACTAACTACAAAGCGTTTTATAAATTATATATCCTCATTTATAAAGATTGATTTCGTTTGAGTTTTCCATATTGAATCAGATTCCAAGAAAAGATCCTTAATATTTTAAGGAAAATACTAATTGAAAACAACATTTTATTACTAAATTTTATCATTGACTTATTTATGGATCAAAAACAGTATTTATTATAGTCTACTATTTTATAGGCAATGATAATATATTTTCTAGATACGTCTCAAATAACCAATTCAATCATAAGGATAGTTAAGTTGTTTCAACACATTTTCCGAGGTATAATTTAATTCATTCATGTACGTTTTACTATTATGGAATACTATCAAATTATCAAAAATATATTTATCAAAAATTAAAATATATTAAAAAATACATCAACATATTCAGTTTTTTAAATTGGAGCGATGCAGGCCGTAACGCAGTATATTAGTTGAACCAGTCTCGTACATTATATTAAGAATATGAGAACAATAAACGGAGTGAAAAAGTCTGTAAACGATATAATATCATTAATAGTATTTAAATAACAACACTAAACCTTTGCAAATAGATTTATGGTATTAACGTACCTTTCCCAAAACGATTATTGACATTAAACCTTCAAATGGAGACGTTGCTTAAGGAGTCAGAGGAAAATCTCCCATGTATACAAATATCAATATGTACATCAAATTAAAGGTCTCTATGAGTAAATAACAATGACCCTCACCCAACCTAGTTGAAAATTTCAGGCGATCAAGCTTTGCATTACAATGATATTTCCAGGAAAAAAATATACAATAATTCCGGAGACACTTGACCTTTTGAAATCGGGTTTGTGGAAAATTGCTCAAAATGCAAAGCCCTTTACAATTATTATCATAAGACGTAGGACAATGATCTTTTCCTAAGATATCCTTTAGTGAACGTCCTTAGTAGAAGTCATCAAGAAAACTGCATTTACCTACCTTGGAGTTTTACTATCAACAATCGTTTTTGGGTTATAGACCTTAAGACCCTAAATAAATTTGCAAAGTTTTAGTGTTTTTACTTTAATACTTTTAAAGATATTATATCATTCTAGACTTTTTGTACACCCTATTTTTACATCATCTTGTACTCTAAAGCTTAATTATTTAGTGGAAATTTCGAGAATGTAAAACATTAAAAAAATCTGTAAAAGAACACTTTGTAAGTGAAACTAATATTAATAGTCATCTTCACCCTTGTAAAAACACTGAAAACATGCCTCCTGATTCCGCTGTTTCGGACGGTGTTATTGGATATTTATTGGTAAAATTAATATAAAAGCTGTAATATAAATGCTTTTGTAAAGTTGAAATATTTGATTTATTAATTTTGTTGATATTGCATGTACTTCAAAATGTAAATTACTATATTTTTGAAAAAATCTACTTCATTAATTTATTCAAAATAAACAAATAGAAATTGAAATCCAGTTATAACAAAATGTTAAAACGCAGAATATATAATTCATAGTGATGAGTTTTTAGAAGTAATGCATTTTTTACTTCAGAATATATTTACTTTTTGATCTTAAATAAATGCAACAGCTATATTCGCTATTATCACCCTGATGTTAAATTATACTTGTAAACACGTTTGCATTGTAGTACTTATTGATAACGTTTGGATTCAGTTTACCAAATAATAATACAATTGCATTTTGTTAATTTATCTTACCCAAACAGACTTTATTACCCTTAGAACAGTTCTCGTTCATGAAAGTATCCATCACCATTTCATACAGCCATTTTAATCATAAACATCGTTTGATCCACTAGAGCAGTGGTTCCCAAACTTTTTTAACCCATGGCTCCCTTTCAGTACAAACATGGCTTGGCGGCGCACTTAAAATAATTGACCCATTTTGAATTGTATTACATTACAATTACATTTTAAATTTATCTTTTAAACAGTTGACGGTTAATATATTCTTACATAGCACTTTGAATACGATTGTTACTGTAATACAGAATTCAGGATCTTAAACATTTCTCACAGATTGGTCAGTAGTTTAAGCAGGAAACCCACTCTAGCCCGGCGGCATCCGTCACCGTCCGGCACCGCGAGTCCCGGCAACATTGCTTTGCATTGATTTAAATGGGCGGTAACCCACTTTACCCGTCCAGCATGGCTCCGTACCGTCACCGTCCGTCACCGGCGGCGACCATTGCTCTTGGGGGCATTTTCGCCGGCCGGCGGACCCGTCAAATTTTGCAGTCGACTTCCAACCTTCATTGTGGTTACATCGACCGTGCCTTAAAAGCTGCGTACAATGAGTAATGTTGAATTTACAATGAAATGTTTATGGAATTTACTGTGTTTCTCGGGGAACTCCAGTAGCTGAAGCAACTCATCAAACTTCTTCTGTGGCATAAGAAAGTACGAAAAGAATTTCACGTCATCTTATTTCTTCAAATCTTCAAACAAATTGTGAAATTCGCTATATTCTTTTCTTCTCTTGAAAATTTTACGAATCCAGAACTTATGCTTCCTTCTCTTTAATCTTTCCTCTTCATGACCACACGCCGCTTCTATCACAAACAACTCATCGTCCGACGAACTCTCCGTTGCAACTGCTGTATTTAGCACCGTTTCTGACGGAGCTTACCGGGCCGGCAACGGAAAAGTGGGTTTGCGCGGGAAAAATCGAGTTTTTGTAGTAGAAAAAAGTTTTGTAGTAGGCCTTTTTGGTAGATGACGGCGGCGCACCTAGCACTAGCTCGCGGCGCACCGGGGCGCCGCGGCGCACAGTTTGGGAACCGCTGCACTAGAGGCTCAGCTGCGAGTTTGGTGATTGAAGCCCTTTCACCACTCTACCTGACGTTTCATACTTACTGCTCTCTTCTATCAACTTCTTATTTAGTAGATAATATTATTTTAGACATAAATGTGATAGGTGGTCGTAATTAAGGTTTTTTTTAGGATGTCCAGTCCAATGTAAGCAACGCGTACGCCACGAAATTTAAGTAAATAGGATAACGTGGAGATATTTGAATAGAAGTAAACCATATAGAATAGTTCAAGCACTTTTATATTTACTACTACTTACTACAAGTCAATTGTGGATTGTATACATTATTTAAATACCATTTTATTCTTAGACATTGTTTGTAAAATTAATGGTTATGGAGCTATGGGCACTTGAGGTTCATTATTGGTACCATTAGCCAAACTTTAGTTGCCTGTATCTCCGAAAGCATTGAGTAAAATATAAACAAAATTCTAAGGAATAAAAAGGCAATGGCGTTTTAAGAAAAATTCTATCGATTTGAAAATATGGCGGACGACAAAGAAAAGCTGTGTAAACTTGAAGTTAAAACGTAATTTTAAGAAATTTTTGTTCTTGAGTGTTTTATTTTACTAAACGATTTCGGATATACAACAATGAAAGTTTCTTTTGGGATAAAAATTATCCAGTTCCGTTTAGCTCCCTAACCTTTAGGTTAAAAGAAAACAATTATACAGGTCCCTGAACTCTCTGGAACAATTTTGTATATTTGTTCCTTGCATCAAGACAAGAAAAAAACATTATTCAAATAGGGGTCTAAAATCCATCATTAAGCCGCTAGCCGCCATTTTGTTTACTCACATTATAATTTTTATTTCCGTAACGGATGGTTTTATTCAGTTCAGTTTATTTGGTTTAAATCTTTATCATACCAACGTACATTTTCAGGAAAAAAAATTAAATTTTTCAACAGTATAATTTAAAAATGGCGGACTATTTATCTCAAATATCTCAAAATCGGTAAATTTTATCAAAAGTTTTACAAGACACAAAAAGTTGCCAAATTAAATTATCTAACCTAATTATACCACGTTTATATGGATCTGACAATAACTAACAGATTTATTGCGATTTATCTCCAAAAAAAACCATTGATTTTGCATTATAATTAATGCACATAAAGGCCATTTTGATAGAAAACTGCAATTACTCTGTTATTTGTCATCAGATCCTTGCAAATTTGGTACCGTTGGTTAGATCAATTTAATTTGGCAACTTTTTTGTACCAAGTAAAAGTTTCATAAAATTTACCGATTTTGAGATATTTGACTTTCAAAATTTTCAATGGCCGCCATTTAAAAAATACAAAGTGGGAAAAATTAATTTTTCCTAAAAATGTACATTGGTATGATAAAGATTGATTTCAATTATGAACTGAATTCAACCATCCGTTATGGAAATAAAAAATACTATGTGAAAAAAAAAATGGCGGCTTGCGGCTTAATGATGGATTTTAGACCCCTATTTGTATGAGGTTTTTTTCTTGTCTCGATGCAAGGAACAAACATACAAAAGGGTTCCAGAGAGTTCCGGGACACCGTGTAGAATAAAAAATTATTTGAATTATGTATATAATGCAACATCAACGAAAAAATATCGATTTACCATCTAAAACCAAGTTTTAAGGGGGGGGGGGGGGGGTTAAAAATTTCCATAGATCAAAAGTTGCCTCTTTTGCATCTCTAACAATAATAACTTCTCTGAAGCTTATTTAATTATGTGTAGCTTTTAAAAAATAGAAGGAATAGGACTTTAAAGAACGATCGTATATTCTGTTTCATTAAATAAAGTTTTTTTTTTTTTATTTGGTTCACACTTGTTTAGAAATCACGTTGTATTTGCTTGGTTAAGAAGCCACTTATTGCATTATTTCATTAATATTTCATGGATATAAAATATTTTTAACACAATAACACACTTTAAGACTCATCCTTGCAACTTAAATCACATGCGTACTGTGTAAACAAGTGACTTATTTTGTGCTATTAAACTCACGCTGTAATGACTCATTAAATTATTAGAAAGGACAATATCTCTTGGAATATAATATTAGTTTTCTAATTTAATCTTGCAGGTAATATTGTCATACCTGTTGCTTCCATCCTATGACCAGCCACAATACCCATGAGAGGGACCATATATTTGACAAGGTCAACAATGATATTGATGTAAACAACATGTAATACCTCATGTAGAGGCTATCAATAGTGGGAACTTGGAACAGTGCCAAACATCAAGGTACAATACTACAAGCTAAACCAGTAGCCTACTGTTCCTCACTAGGGGACACACTTAATATAACTTATTATAATATTATGTAATATTAAGTAAAACACATTAAATGTAATCAAATATAAGAGTAATCAACAAGTAGTAAGTCCTTAACAATGAACAGCATCGCAGTTGCCACAAAGCTGGTTGTACCACTTATTTGTTTAGTATAAATAGTTTATCAACCAATATTAGCAATTGAATCACTGATAACAAATTAATATGAGCAATAGAAGTTGTATATCACGCGATATATACTAACCATTATTTGTAAGTTAATCATTCTCAGGATCTTATACATAGCAGAAATTAAAAACGACCTAATTTTGAATTTTTAGTTAGTAAAAACTAGCAACAATATACCACTACTCAAAATTTACAATTAAAACTACTTTCATGCAAAAACATGTAGATTTAGATTTTAGGTATATGAATTACACATCGGGTCATTTCAATAAATGGAATAAAAACTTATAGTACAGTACCAATTATTACGGAATCAGTAGTGGAACAGAAACGTGGTTAATTGTGCATTAAAAAGTAATCTTTATACAAAAGCTTACCTTAAATAACTCATTGCAATTCAAGATGGGAATATCAGATAAGATGCATATTTGTGGTTTGGTATTTGAAAAAAATGCTTTGTTTCAAACGTATAAAATTATTTTTAAATGTAATGATCATTTTTTAACTATTAAGTTTTAGTTACTTAGTTATATGAAAAACATGAGTTATTGTAATCCTATTGTAGCATTTATTTTTTCATTACATTCTGATTTATGAGTTCAGTTGTTTATGTGGGATCTATAAGATGATTGAAAAGTCACTGACGATTTCTCTTTTAATACAAAAAAGGTAATTTAATTCAAATACCGATTGTTAGGTTTTGTTGAAACATTATGCAGCAACCGGGGTTAGTAAATTGGTTATAAGGAATTGATGCAAAATTTGGTATTATGGGGGTCTGGGTACCGCTCATTAATCACCACTTAAAGTAATATTTGTGCCGTGACGGGGGTATTTGTAACTGATGGGAACTTTTTAGCGCACGGATATCTTGGTATACATTCCAAAGTATCTAATGATTTAGTTATATTCAAGTGTAAGTCTTATTTTTATTTAAAAAGTATGGAAGTATGGCCACCTAAGTTGACGAATGGCCAAAAACAGCTGGGTACGAGAGGCAGGAGAGTTGGAATGTGAATTAAATATATATATATATATTTAACAGATTTTAGTTCAATCTTTAGGGCTATTATAAATAAATTATACCAAATAAATAAATACCAGAATACCCTCTTTGTCATTTTTTATTTATACTTATACTTAGTATAAATAAAAAATGACAAAAAGGGAACTCTGGTATTTATTTATTTGGTATAATATATATATATATTCATTAAGTTTCACTGCCTAATAGGCTAAGAAATGTATAAAACCATCAACTTACAAAACGAAAATTAGATGAATATATTTCGCAAATCGCTTCTTCGGCATCAAATACAAAATTACAAAACAAAAATAAAAAATAAAAAATCTAATAAAAATTGGAATAACCTAATACATGATATAAAAATAAAATTACTAACAAAATAACTAACAGATGATCTTGGATATTTTAAAAGACTAAATCTGTAAAAAATATTTGCCATTGTAAATGTGTATATATATATATATATATATATATATATATATATATATATATATATATATATATATATATATGTGACACTTGACATTTCATCTGAGATTCAGGCCACTTGGATACTTAGATCTTGTTAAAATTTGATGTGCCTGTTCCATGCTCCTGAGTGATGCTACCCCAGCTTGCTTCAATTGTCTCACTGGTTTGACTTTATACGTGTTTTCAAATGTGTCAATGCCGTGCTCTTTGCTGTGTCGTACCAAAGGCTTCGTTATGTCATCATGTTTGTGAGCATATCTGTGGCCCGTCATCCTCACACGCAAGGTGTTTATGGATGATCCAATATAGTCCTTGGGGCATTTCTGGCATTGAATTTGATATACAATGTTGCTTGATTGACAATTGAGTCTACCTGGGATTTTGTAAGCCTTTTGCGTAGAGCTACTTTTGAATGTAGTAGACGAATGTAGTTAATGACTTTACACTTAACATTCTTACGTTGACTCTCGCACATGTCATTTTGGTCCGTACTGAACGAAACCTGTAGATATAATCGGTATCTCGGCGTTGATGTTTTAAAGGTCCATGGAAAATATGAACTTCCTACAACAATCTGTCACCGAAGTAATAATTATTATGTGGAAAAACAATATTGTGGATATCTGGGTAAAATATGCATTTGCATTCTAGGTTATACTTTCATATAATCATTTTTGCTTATTTCATCCAATAACCCATATTATGAAGTTTGGTGACGGATTTTAAGGACACCCTGTACATAAAAATTTTAACTATTATTGTGAGTATGTAGAAGCGTATTTGGCCCAAAGCGACCTATTCAAATTAATTGATTGTTGATTCCAGTAAACCGTTGTTAAATGCTTTATTTCTAACCTTTGATGTTTTATGGTAATTGAGGCTTTCCAAATGTTTGCAACTAAGTTTCATCGAACGAAGTACCTTTAATTGTTCGCTAATCAAATATACGTACCCGTCAGTACAAACACAATTCTTTTGAATCATTTTACAGCACTAATTACATACTAATGTAAACCTTTATGATATTTAAAAATTATATTGAACTATTCAATGGGTGATTGCAGTGATTGTGGGTTATTCACTCCTAAAACTTTGTTCTATACTTAGAAATGGTTTGCAAAAAACGCTAATGTTCATTATACGTAGACTAAATGTCAATTATCTGGGAATAAGATAGAGTGAGTGAGTCTTATATATTTTTCATGGATGCTTCCTCTTTTATCTCACCTAACGGATCGTCATTTGATATGATTAGGCAACAAAACTCTTCCTAATTATTTTGATGTTTAAAAATGGTTTTGGAATTATTTTTTGTAATCAAAAGTGTTCAAGTATTTTTAAACCAACCAATCTTCCGCTAAACAGTTCAGTGAAATTGACGAGTGATCAGCAAGCGTGCTGCACTCAACAGTTTAGTAAAACTGAAGAGTGATTAGCAAGCCTGCTCAAATCAACAGTTTAGTCAAACTGACGAGTGATCAGGGAGCCTACTGCTTTCAACAGTTTGGTCAAACTGATGAGTGATCAGGAAGCGTGCTGCACTCAACAGTTTAGTGAAACTGAGGAGTGATTAGCAATCCTGCTGCGCTCAACAGTTCAGTGAAACTGACGAGTGCTCAGCAAGCCTGTTGCACTCAACAGTATAGTGAAACTGACGAGTGATCAGCAAGCGTGCTGCACTCAACAGTTTAGTGAAACTGAGGAGTGATTAGCAATCCTGCTGCGCTCAACAGTTCAGTGAAACTGACGAGTGCTCAGCAAGCCTGTTGCACTCAACAGTATAGTGAAACTGACGAGTGATCAGCAAGCCTGTTGCACTCAACAGTATAGTGAAACTGACGAGTGATCAGCAAGCGTGTTCCACTCAACCGTTTAAGGAACTGATGAGTGATTAGCAAGCCTGCTGCACCCAACAGTTCAGTGAAACTGAGGAGTGATTAGCAAGCCTGCTGCACCCAACAGTTCAGTGAAACTGAGAAGTGATTAGCAAGCCTGCTGCACTCATCAGCTTAGTGAAACTGAGGAGTGCTCAGCAAGCGTGCTGCACTCAACAGTATAGTGAAACTGAGGAGTGCTCAGCAAGCGTGCTGCACTCAACAGTATAGTGAAACTGACGAGTGATAGCAGCTAGTGTGCTGCAATCAACAGTTAGTGAAACTGACGAGGGATCGGGAAGCGCGCGTCAATCAACAGTTTAGCATCAAAGAAACTGTCTTCGTTTACTTCATTAATATTAATATTTTATGTGAATATTTTATTCATTAATATTTTATACTAAATGTTTCTTTTGGTATATTTATTTTTATAATTAGAACAATGAACTCGCATAGTCTCAATGAACAAGTGTGTAGTTATTATATGAACTATTGATGTTTTATTATTTTTGTCCTGTTTTAGTATGTTTTTACATACAAGCATATACTCAATCTCTCAAATTTACTTGAGGTGACCAACATTGCCTCTTTTTATTTTAGTGTGATAAAAAATAATAATAATTAAAGTGGATGATGCCTGTATAAATTGCACCGAAAAGAGCAATCTTGGTGAATATGAACGTATTTTGATTACTTGAACAGCAGTGTGGGAAGTGAACAGAGACACTATACATATTTATTGCCGGACCGAAACCAGCTTACCTCTCTGTCTAACATTACCATGGATAAAATTGAAGTTTAGAAATACCTCAAATATGTGTACATATTTACATGTTACCGAAAAAATAATCACTCAAATATTAAACAAATGATGCATAGCATTCTTAATCAACTGATACTAGAGAATATTCAAATCTCGGCATAGTCTAGGACTCTTCTTCAGGGCTGCTAATTTATTTTTCCTTATAATTTTCATTTATATTTTGAGACAATAAGCTTTCGAATTACCTACAAATATACAAAATGATTTAAAGTTTTGTTGTCTGTTAATACTTGTTTCGTTGCTACTGGTCATTTGTCACATTTGTGAAATAAATACCATTTTTATAGAATGGAAACTTTTATATCTTGGCGTATGCTACTTACCATGGGCCAATTAAAACTACTAACTGAAAAACATACCATTCATACTTTTTAAATAAAAAATAAGACTTGCACTTAAATATTACTAAATCATTACACACTTTGGAACGTATACCAATATATTCATGTTCTTTAAAGTTTTCATCAGTAACAAATACCCCTTACACAGAAGAGTAGGTTATAACTTATAATAACAATTTTTTTTTTTTTTTTTTTTTTTTTGAGGGAGAGGCGGAAAAATGCATTACGCACACAGATGGCCAGCCTGTAGTGTGGGGCTCCCCTAAAAACGGGTTTACCCACTAAAAAACCTCCTCTACTCTTTAGGAATCTAACCTGGAATTGTTTGTCACATTACGTCAGACTAGGCCTAAATTTGGCTTACGCCCGTGGGGTTCGCTCCTTATCCAGCCGCTCGATCAAGGGATCTGGGCCACTTCGCGGTCCAGATCGGTTTTCTTTTCCAGGAGGATGCCCCGGACGAACTGTGACAAACAATCCCAGTTGCCCTCATCCTCCAAAATCTTTTGGCAGACCGAGTCCACCGAAAATACACCAAAGATTTGTGTGGCCTCCAGGCGGGGCCCTTCCCAACGGGGACAGCGGAAGAATGTGTGTTCCGCATCGTCGGGAACACCCGGGCAATAAATGCAGTCCGGTGAACCGGTCTTTCCCATCCGGTTCAGGTACGACCGAAAATAGCCGTGACCTGTCAAAAATTGGGTCAGGTAGTAGTCCACCTCCCCATGCCGCCGTTCCACCCATGGTTGGACCTGCTTGATAAGTCGCGCAGTCCATCGTCCTCGGGTGTCGTGCTCCCAGCTGTGTTGCCACTGCTGGAAGGTTCGGGAGCGCTCTTCTGTTCTTGCCGTGTCCTTGCCGATCTCGCCTTGTCTCTGATAAATCGCTTTCCTCTCCCCTGCCAAGAGCTTGACAGGGATGACTCCGGCGACCACCAGGACGGCAGGCTCGGACACTGTCCGGTAGGCGGAACACACCCGGAGCGCAGCTTGACGCTGAACCCGGGCGAGTCGCAACCTGTAGCACTCCTTATCTAGAGCGCCTGCCCACACCTCTGCCCCGTAAAGAAGCACGGACTGGACCGCGGACATCAACAGACGTCTTCTGCTGGATCGGGGACCCCCGACATTGGCCATCAGCCTACTAAGGTAAGTCACTACCTTAGCGGCCTTGTCCGCCGTACGGAAGATCTGATCCCTCCAGCTTAACTTGGTGTCCACCATAACCCCGAGGTATTTGGCGGCACGAGTTGATGTGACCACCTCCCTTCCCACTCGAAACGGGACGACGGTGTCGATCCTCTTCTTCGTGAGAATCACGATCTCCGTCTTACTGAGAGCAAGTGAGAGACCGTGATCGGACATCCAGTTGTTGACCACCCGCATAACTCGGTTCAACTTCAGTTGGGCCAGCTCAACGTTGCGTGCAGCAATGAGAGCTGCGACGTCATCGGCGTACCCAACCAAAGTGGTTTCCTCAGGCATCTCGGACCTCAGGAGGCTGTCATAGGCAACGTTCCAGAGATCCGGGCCGAGTATTGAACCTTGTGCGGCACCAGAAGTGACTTCCATCGTCCGCGTTCCATCCCTCGTGTCATAAATCAGGCTTCGAGAGCGTAGATAATCCTCGATGAGCCGCAACAGATATGCAGGAATACGAAAGGTGTTGCGAAGCGCATCCAGCATATCGACCCACCTCGCAGAGTTGAAGGCATTCTTGACATCAAGCGTAACAAGAAGCACTACTCGGCGGGAGAAATGGTTGTGGCTCTCGGCTCTCTCCACAGCTCTCTGAACTTCGGTGACAGCGTCGATCGTTGACCGTCCCTTTCTGAAGCCGTACTGACGGGGGCATAAGTCCCCGGCAGCTTCCACGGCAGAAGTCAGGCGGGAACGGATGAGCTTCTCGAACAGCTTTCCAGCCGTGTCCAACATGCAGAGAGGCCTGTGGGACGACGGCAGCTCGGGATCACCTTTGCCCTTGCTGATCAGTACAAGCCTGGCTGTTTTCCAGGGAGCCGGAAACACCCCTTCTACCAAACAGGCATTGTACATTCTCAACAACAAGTCACTGTTGATTAAAAATGCTTTCTTTAAAGCCTCACTGGGAATCCCGTCCGGGCCAGGAGCCTTGTTGCTCTTCAGGGAGAGAACGGAGGTTTCTAGCTCCTCGAAAGTGAAGAGTGGAACGTCCTCTACCCGTCCGAAGTCAACCGGCGGTCGCTGTGGATGTTCAGGAAACAACGCAGCGACGATCCTCCCCATGGTGGCGCCCTCCATGATGGAAGGTGGAGAGCGGGCGCCGAGTTTCTGTGTTACAAGTTTGTAACCCAGGCCCCAGGGGTCGGAATCAACGTCGTCACGAAGTCTCCTCCAGCTTATAACAACAACAACTTATAATAACAATAACAATAATAGCTCTTTACCCATCAAACCATCAAAGTACTTGTTACTCAATTAAACAAGAAAGTATAAAATCACAATACACGGTTAAAGTAAATACACAAGAATAAATTATATACATATAATTATTATGTACAAAATATGAAAAAAAGCAGAATTATGAATATTGATAAATAAAAGGAGTATTGGTGATTAATGGCCGGTAGAAAGCTAGCACTTTAACCACATCGAACAAAACCTTGCCATCACTACTCCGCATTGGCCAACAAACGGAATATAGATTACGTAATTAATTGTTGATGGAAGTTTTGTGGAGGATATTCTTAATTTGTATCAGCGATACCGTGTTGAACTTGAGTTGAACGTCTCAGCCGAAATCATTTATCTTTGATGTCAAATTAAACTGTTCATTTGCAGACTAATAATTAAATTGTTCACTGGGCAAATAGTTTGGTTTGAATATGCCTAAATTAGTGGTTTTATGTTAGAATCGTTTTACTAGGTGTAAAATAACATAAGTATTGTTGCTATTGTACGTTAGCTCTTTTAAATATCGTCTAACTTATTATGAAATTCGAACATCATACATTTAATATTTTTTACTGTCATGTTATATTTTATAGAAAGATTTCTTTACCGGGGTAACCAACCCTGACAATTACCTTCTTGTGAGCGATCATAATCAATCATTTAAGGTGCTTTTCTTCAAACAGTGACAAAATTCAGTTCATAAGCTTAAAATTTTCCTAGTTAACAACACTATTTATTATGAGTAAATGCTAAAAAGCCTAGACTATATTGACACCATTTGGATTCCGCTAAAACCATAAATAGAACAAAGAATTCCGATACAACTATGAAAGATAATCATAGACCCTAACAATATGGTGTATAATAAAAATAGTTTTGTTTAATTAGTAAAATACATTTATTCTTTATTAGCTTTTTCATTTCTTAACCCTAGTTACATCTCCAATCAAGGGTACAACACCCGTGGAAAGGCGTCTCAGTTCTTTGATCTTCTTGTATTGCACAAAAAACCCGAATAATTCTGAAATTTGGCAACGATCCCAGGCCATTTGACGAGCTAGCCATCCGATTTTACTCCACCAATACCTTACAGTACTTATATAGATTTTTTGTTTTTGTCTAAAGTGAAACATAAGTTTTAATCTGAAATATACGTGTTAAATTACACATAAGGGATGGTTGTTTTCGTGTTTTATTGAAAGTTTAAAGTTGAAATATAGGTTTGAAATAGCATATCAACTATTCTTTTAAATATCACGGTTAAACTGGTCTACAGGTCGTCCTGTTCCTTTATAATTCTGAGCGACAACATTTATATGTTTATTACACTGTTCTTGCAAAGTTTTTTACGAAGCACAAGGTTGATTCTAAAGACTTGCCACTTTGACCTTTCAGTGACCTGTGTGATTACATTTATTTTATGTGATTATGCAAAGTTCATTACTTTATCTTATATATCTGTTAATTTTAGTGCAGAAAATTTGTACAAGATATACATATACGCAAAACAAAAATTATGGTATTAATTACTTTTCCCTACTTCTACATGAAAATAATCACGTTACCACACCTTTAAACAGTAAGCAAAACAGTTCATTTTCGCTTTCATTCAGTTCTCGAACGCTAAAACAGGGTTAATTGAAATCTATAATACGTTAGAGTGGTATGCAAGAGAGGTAACTATGACGTCAAACACCACAGACCAGTTTCTATTGGTCAGAAAACCTATGACACATACCTAGCCCAGTCAAAATAGGTTTGTGTCGGAAGTAATTCCGGAGGAGCTGAATTTTTCACAGTTGATAGGTACTAATAAGGGGTGCATTTCCCCAAAAGTCCCGAAAAATCCCCCTTGAGCTTTCCGCTCTACGCCCTTTTTAAGTTAAAGTTGCACTGTTTTAGAAAACTGGCTATAACTCTGTAACGAATAACGCTATCGACTTAAATAAGGTTTTATATTATTTTTAGTAAAATTTGCTACAAAAGTTGTTATTACCATTTATTACAAAAACCTTTTAGTTTAGCCATAAAATTGACACAAAGATGAAAATTTAATTTTTTTAATTGCATCCTTTGGAAACATCTCGCTATAGCTCATTTATACGTAACCTGTCCAAAAAACGGTAAATACAAAACTTTTAGCACGTAATGTGACCTTTAAAATGATATATAATATTGCTATATAAAATTAATGGACAATGAGTAAATATGCTTTATATTGTAAAATGTCAGTAGAATTAGTGACTGACATTTCGCCGCCCTCCCGTGCCACCGCTCAGACTGCTAATACAATTATTGAAATTTTTAAAGCACGAACAGCGGATACGGTGAATCTTTTAAAAATATTATGTTGTGATTTATGGATAACAAATTCAGCGTTAGCTAATAACAAGAAGAACTAGGGTTTGGACCGTTTCCATTACAAAAGGAAACATTTCACAGGAGTGAATATCCACCAAATCTGATATCTTTATTAGTTATTACATAAAACTAATGTGAAAATAATGCACATTCCTAAAACTATAACGTGTTATAAAATAAAAACTCGTTTTGTAAAAATATTTTTTGTTTTTTGGTTGGTAATTCTGATTTTAAAAAAAACAGACAAAAGATTTAAAATAAATATGTTTTTCTTAACATATGCTGTCAACAATGGTATATTAATGTGTTATTATCAATCATTAATGTTGTAAATTTTAAATGGTCTATTCATCTACCTTATTATGTTAAGTGGTAAAGTTTTAGGGGTTTTTAAAAAGTGAGTATGTTTGTCAATATGTTGTAAAACTATTCAGTTTATGAGTAATTTCAAAGACCAATGTTTGAGGGCTATTTTAGATTTATTACAGTTAATATGAAGTGTTCTGAATGTAGTGTGTATACCAAACATTTTTTAAACAACTCTCGAGAGAGGGAAAATACTCTTTTCGTGTTGCTGAGAAGACATGAATTACTTTGTGAATTGTGTTCCAATCATACATTTTAACGAGAAAAAGTGAGTTTGTAATTTTTAAATGTAAAAATGTGAAAATAAATCGTTCGAAGTTAAATGAGCAGAGACATATACTTATTATACGTTACAGAAAATGAAAATATTTTTCTTTTTTCATCTGTTTTTTTGTAATTTTTATGCATAAACTTTGCAGTGGACGTATATGTGTAGTGGTACAAGTAAGAACTCCGAGATTCCTACGGTTGTAAGAAAATGGATAGTTATAATTTATTATGTTTTTTGTGCAAAGAGCCTTTACAAGGCAATTTGTCTACGGTGACAGTAAAAAGAGGAATTCAGAAGATTATTCAGTGTAGTTTAGAACGCCAAGATAATTTTCATTTGGAACTTGTCAATAGAAACCTAATTAATGTTCACATAAAATGTAGGCAGAATTATACTAGACCTAAGTGTGTTAAGACACTGTCACTTACAAATCAACTTCTTGAACCAGAAAAGCCAAATCCTGGAATGATACTTCGAAACTCTGAAACGAAGTTTAGTTTTAAAACAAATTGTTTTTTCTGTGGGCGTAAATGTACCACGCAAACTAAGTGTCCTTCGAATCGGAGGCGAACTGTGTACAGTGTTGCAAATTTAGAAGTCAGGGAAAAGATAATTGAAAGATGTGATTTTCGAAATGACGAATGGGGATTTAATGTAAAACACAGAGTTTTGAGTACTTTGGATCTTGTAGTAGCCAATGCACGTTATCACCACGAATGCTATAGAAATTTTTTTCATAACAAATCTGAAAATGACGTTGGACGGCCAAAGGGTAAAATAGAGGAGGCTTTTTTAGCTATGTGTAATTTGATTGAGCATAGTGATGAATGCCAATTTACTTTAAAAGAACTTCAAGATTTTATGGCCGAATTCATTCCCGAGGAGTATAAAAAGGAAAAGAATATTTTGTATACTGATAAATACTTAAAAGAGCGTTTACAGAAGTATTTTGGAGACCATATAGTGATATCCAATGTATCAGGACGGAAGAATATCTGCTGTTTTTCATCAACAGTTCATAAAATAGTTGACAAATGGTATATTGATCGTGAAGATGACCAAAATGCGGAAAAAATGAGGATTGTTAAGGTAGCGGCCGATATAATTAAAGAGGACATTCAAAAAATGGCTTATGATTCAAATACTTATCCTGATTGTAAAGACATTACAAACGAAGACAAATTTGTACCACAATCTCTTAAACTGTTTATGGATAGAGTTACCAGCAAAAAACATGAAAAGGACTCTGATAAAATAAAGAAAAAGGCCATTGTCATAAATCATGCAATAGTGGCAAGTGTTCGGCCTAGATCATTTATCTCACCAATTCAGACAGGACTGGCTCTAACTCTTCATCGTCTGTTTGGGTCCAAATATTTGATTGATCTTCTTTCATCTTTAGGATTATGTGTTTCCTATTACGAAACAGATCTATATTTGAATTCACTTATAGCAGCTGGATCACCTGATGTTGGATCTGAGGGATTCAAGCAATTTGTATTTGACAATGCGGATATTAATGTTAGGACTTTGGATGGTTTGAATACTTTTCATGCTATGGGAGGTGTTCAATGCATTACTCCTGGAAGCTCCGTTGAAACCAAAGTATCAGTCCCAAAGCTTTCCTCTGGTTCATTCAATCACAATTTAAATGAGATTCGTATCAAGGCCTATCCCAGTAAAAGAAAACATACATCTACTCTTGTAATCGAAGACTTTTCTCAGCTGACAAATCGTATTGAATCAACAGAATTCAAAGCTTGTATTTTTCCAGCAAACTTATTGTGGATGGCAAACGTGATAAAGCAGCCTGGGTGGAACGGGTTTATGAACCTATAGTCAGTAACAATGAACCACCTTGTGAGTCGACTTCTATAATAGCCTTACCTTTCATAAATCTAAACCCAAGTGATATGAGCACTATTTATTCTGCCCTATCATTTGCTGCAGACGAGTGCCGTAAAAGAGAGCAGCCCTGTATTGTAACTTTTGACCAACCTCTCTACCTTAAAGCAAGCCAAATTGTAGAAAATGCAGACATCAACAGTGACCTATCGAAAATTATACTTAGATTAGGGGGGTTCCATCTTTTGATGTCTTTTATGGGATCAGTTGGCCGTATAATGGAAGGAAGTGGACTGCAATGTCTATGGGAGACAGTTTATGGGCCATCTACTGTCAATCACATGCTAAGTGGTCATGCTTACTCCAGAGGAATAAGAGCTTATTCCATGACAGCTGCCTCTCTTATAACAATACTTCGAGAAGAATATCCAGGAATAGATAGGGAATGTAATAAACTTGACGATATAAGTCGGAAAATGTTTGAAGAAGAAGTTGACCCTGAACAAATTTTCAAAGAAGACAAAGTAATAGAAATCACTGAAAGGCTCGAGAGTCAATTTGAGGAGGTAAAATCTTCAAGCAGGACGGCCAGACTCTGGCTTAATCTACTTTTATGTATAGACCTCATGTTGAGATTTATATTTGCAGAAAGAACTGGTAACTGGTTTTTGCATCTGCGTTCGGTAGTGGACATGTTACCGTATTTCCACGCAGCAGGTCATTTACCATACGCCAAATCGGCGCATTACTATGTCCAACAAATGTTACAACTAGAAAACAAGATCCCTAAAGATATGTATGAAAAATTTGCCAAAAAAGGTTACTAAGGTTTAGGTTATTTGCCTAAAAAAGGTTAGGAATGGTAAATATTGGCCTGGCACTTGGACGGATATGATTATAGAGCAGTGTCTAATGCGCCCCATGAAAGCTGTTGGGGGTCTAACTCACGGAAGAGGAGTTAAAGATAACACTCGGTTTAAATGGGTTCGCTCTATTTCATATTGCTTGAAAGTCCAAGAGGCACTAGATGAATTTGCCGGAACTTCACTAAGTTTTACGGAGCAGCATGTAGAGCTTAGAGAGTCAAGGAAGAAAAGGGACGGTGAAGATCTCGATAAATTCATTGCCTGGTTTAGGCAGCACAACCCGTTCAACAAATTGACTGGTGATTTGGTTGCTTTGGACACTGGTCTTGTATCAGATGAGCGCGTAAATTGTGACAAGGCCTTTGAATTAGGGGTAGGGGTGATGGAAAGAATGAAAGGAAAAACCTTTGGAGAGTTAAAACTTAAAAGAAAAGATATGGTGATTACTCAGTCCAGTTTTAAGGCCATAACAGTCAGATCCCACAAAGTTGATGTTAACACACAACAACTTTTCAACAGGATTCTTTGTGTATGCGATAGCCATGCAAAACTAAAGTCTTATTTGGAATATGAGTTGGCATCACTACCACCATCTATTTTTGACAAGACTTCATTGAGAAAAGGCACGAAATCCTCAATATTGAAAGTGTTTTCGGACGGCATTGTGGAATATACATATTCAGAGGGAACAGGGGTAGTACTGGATGGAGGATTTCTAATTCATTATGTAACATGACCAAATGATGCAACCTATGGGCAGATTGTTCAAAATTATATTTCCTTCATACTTCATAATTTTGGCAGTAACGTTTTCGTAGTGTTTGATGGGTATCCAGAAGAAGGAACTACAAAAGATGAAGAACAGAGAAGGAGATCCAAAAATTATTCGTCCTGTGAAATACTTATCCAGGAAAATATTAAATGCACAGTGAAGAAAGAAAACTTTCTTTCAAACAAGAGGAACAAGAAGAAGTTAATCGAGTACTTATTTGAAAAGTTGAACTCGACTGGAATAAAATCATTGATATGTGAAGATGACGCCGACACTGAAATTGTTAATAGTGCAATAAAACTAACAGACACATGTTCCAAAGTAATTGTGGTTGGAAATGATACGGACATCCTTATTCTTCTAATTGCTTTAGCACCTGACGACAAGGAAATATATTTCCGCAAAGATATAGGCGGAAAGAATGTATCAATTACATACTATGACATACGGTTATTAAAAAGGTCTAACAAAGATTTAGAGAAACATATGCTGTTTCAGGTTGTGACACTACTTCGGCATTTTATGGCATCGGCAAGTTGAAAGCTGTAGAACTAATAAAAAATAATGAGGAAGCAAAGACCATTGCAGAGACTTTTATAGACTATCCTGTGTGCAAGGAAAAACTAACTATAAGTGGTGAAAGGTTTGTTCTTTTGATGTATGGTTTAGGGAAACATCCGACTTTGAATGAAGCACGTTATTTTAGTTTTACACGACAAACAAAGAAGTCCCCGTTAAATTCCAATTTTGATCTATCAAAATTACCACCAACGTCTGAATCCTGTCATCAACACTTGCTAAGAGTTTATTTACAAGTACAGCATTGGTTGGGCAATAA